>CM064881.1:19391373-19986699 GCA_003313485.2 Penstemon barbatus
TAAACTAATGAATGCATGATCAATTTTAGAGATCTAGATAAGAATCGCTCCAATAATATAATTTTGCTTTTCAACAAAGGATTAGCAGCCCTTTTAGTGAGGTAATTAAAGATTTAATAAAGTTGGTAGCAATGTTTTCAGAACCGGATCGGACAGTGAACTGGTGAGCCGACTGGCCATTGGTTTTATGGGTCAAATCGGTCGGACCGTTGATCGGACCGAATGACATCTAATAAATATATTTAATTTTAAAGTATATGTTAAACATTATCCTACAGTTGATTAAAAATATACAAAATCTTATAATATATTTAAATTAAATCATATATTTTTTGTCTAACTTATATCATAACGGTAATATGATACTAATTTGTAAGCTCATATAAAAATAATATGATTATATTTCTTTATTAAAATTTAAAAGTGTAAGTTAAAAATACAACAAACTAATAAATTCACAAATTTTAAAATATGGTTATGTCTAAAAGTCTAATATTCAAAATCAAACTTGCATAATATATCGATTTGACTCTTTATCCTAAAAATAATATTGGAGAGAAATATTTTATAGAACAAATTTTAATAAAAAATTATTATTTGAGTATTAATTTTCATTGATAATGTGTAATTATCTAATTTATAAACGAATATGGCTACAAATTTTTATAATTTATAAATTTTTGTACTAAAAATTCAACAAAAAATGACGTAGACAAGATGGTAGACCAAAAATATGATTTCGTAGGTCTTGTGTTGAATAAATGAACTCTTATGATGATATTTAGAGACCAAAAATGTCAGCAAATATCTAAAATTTAAAGGTTGCACGTTTGATTTTTAGGAAAGTAGTGAATGATTATGAAATAATTTTAATTTGCGTAATATTAGTAGGTGGGTAGAGGCCCAGAAGCAATTAGGCCCCAATATCCAATACTCTCCGTGATCAGAGCAATATGAAGCCGGCTTGCGATTCGTCCTAGTTGGGCTTGATTATTTTGGTTATATAGAAAAGTAAAGTAAACCTTTTGGCATAGTCAAAATGAAAATTCATAGAATTTTTAATTAAACTAATTACAAAATAAATGTATTATTACGCACGTACATATTATTGTATGATTTGACTTCAACAACTAAAGTAATGGTCATGTCAGATATATATAATACTTGACTAACAATAATTAGTTATAAGATCATCGATTATAATGAGACGACAAATTCTGTAGGGTGTTTGGGATATAAATGGCTAAGAAAATAAATTTAGCAAGACAAAGTAGACTTATTATTTCATCAAGATAATAAGGCTACAATATTTGATGCTTTTTGCACTAAGCCTTCATACAAGAGAGTAATTTTTCTTCTCTAAAGACTAAAATAACTTGCTAATTGAGTGGTTTTTTTTTATTTATAAAATTCTACACACTACATACATATATATAGGTGCACTAAGGCAGTTATACTTCTCCACAATCATCTAAAGTTTTCCATTTTAGTTACTTGCCTTGTTTAACTTCTAAGTGTAATTAATGAAGAGTTCTGTTTGTACCTAAAAAATCGCCCTCGATAAATCAAGGTATAACGGCTCGATGACAAGCCAAAAATGGCTCATAGGCCGAACCAAGTCACCCCAAAACGGTTCAGACCAAATCGGATCCAATTTGAACCGAAAATGGGTCCAATCGAACCAATGGATTAATTACGAACCCAATTTCATAACTCGACCCAATTCTCGTAATTAATTAATTTTGGGCCAAACATAAATTAATTAATTAATAAGATTAATTAATTTATGGGCTAAGTTTAATTAATTACAAATCAAAGACCAAGTATGGTTAATTAAGCCCAATTAAATTCAATAAGAGCTTTTTGGACTAATTAACTAAGTTAATTAATTAATTGGGCCAAGATTAAGTAAGTGGCCCACTTGATAAGTAAGGCCATTAATTAATTAATTGGGCAATTATATGAATGGGCCGATTATAACTACAAAATAAGACCAAAATGGCTCGACCCAGAGCCAAAATGGCCCGATCGGCCCAAACTCGGACTGGGCCCAGCCCTAAAAATCGGCCAGTTCTTTTGTGACTGTTTAAATCTGATTTTTGATTAAAGAATAATATTAATTAGAGATAATTAAAGGATAAAGACAAACCATATTAGTTGGTTTAAATAACAAATTCCTTAAATTTCTCTAGTTAGTTATCTTTAACTCAAATTCAAATTAAACAAACACACGTTCTTCTCCAATTCCCATCAGACATTAATTTTCAGCAGCAAAATTAGAGAGGAAAACCACCATTAACATAGTGGAGGTAGTGGGCAAATAACAAAGTAGTGGGAGAAGTGGGATAGTGGCCATCAGCTCCTTGATTTTAGGCCATCAGGAGGTTACTTGACAGCCATCAGCTTTTTCCAGCAACTATAAATACAGCAGGAGGCTGCCATACGCGAACACACACAACTCAATCAACAAAATCTCAGTCTAACACTGATCGGCTCAACGCCTCTCCGGAAGTCCAGCGCTCCGCTGCTTCTTTTTCAGCAAACACCCTGTAGAACCCCTGATATCAACCGTCACTCCTCAGCCACCAGCCACCCTCGACAGCCTGAAGTCTTGCCGCCGCCGCCGCCCAAGGTCCGCCGCCGCCGCCACTAAAAATAGTCTGCCGCCGCCGCCGACATTAAGCCGCCGCCGCCGCTGCTTCCGCTGTCCAGACGCTGTCTCGAGCGAAACCCCTTGATAGCAGGCAGTTAACAGCTGTTTTCTGTCAAGTTAGCAACGTGCCAACTCCTCGATATCAGTCTGTCCCTCCTCAGCCACCAGTGATCCCTGACAGCCTGAAGTCTTGCCGCCGCCGCCGCCGCCGCTCACAGTAAGCCGCCGCCGCCGCCGCCGCTCTCTTCCGCCGTCAGCTGACACTGTCTCGAGCGAAACCACTCATATCAGCAAGTAGCTCGCTGTTAACTGTCATGTAAGTGCCCACGTATTTATATGACAAACTCATCAAGTAGCCATCTGCCTGATGAGCTCGTCGTCAAGTAGCCATCTGCTTGACGGCTATCGGCTGAGTAGCCATCTGCTTCGTCGATGCCTTGGTCAGTGGCCACCCGCTGATCAGGAGCCCGATTGATGGCCATCCATCAAGGTTGGGCGAACCATTGACGGTGGGTCTCCCGTCGTCAATGTTACTTTCTGTCAACAAGTCGTTTTTCATGCATTATCAGCTCATCGGCGGGTTTACCTGCCGATCAAGGAGCCAATTTTCAGAACTTAAAAGGTTCATCAACTCATCTGGCAGATTATGCCGAAACAGGAGACTCGTCGTTTTGTATATTTTTGTAATGTTTGTACATCGGGGAACTTGCCAATATTCTTTTATTTTTAATGGAAGTCGTTTGGCTCGTACGTCTTGACTCTTTTACACAAATATACTTTACGTCAATTGATTTCCATTGATATGCTGTTTTCTGTCAAGATCATGTTTTCTGTCAAGGTGTTTATTTAAATTGATTGATTGTCAAGGCACTTGCTGATTTTCAAATCCGCTGATATGTTAAGCAGGCCATCGATTGGTCATAAGTTTTTGGCACTCAAAGGGAGATTTTCAGAAATTATTTAAGTCCTGCGGCCAGGCAGGCATAGAAAAGAACTAGGGGTAGTGTTTGCCTACTCTGTCGCAATCGTTTAGAAGTCAGCCTTATCAGGACAACTTATTTTGATATCAACGTGTCTCTGTCAGGACATTTACTTTATCAATTTACCGATATCAACATGTCTATTTTTCAAATCGTTATGTTTGCACGCACAAACATTGGCACGCCCGCATTATTTTATATCATATCGAGGCATTTCGCATCGAGCCATTGGCTCGTCGAGGGATTCACTGACAGGTTTACAACGAACAATATTTTGGCACACCTTGATGCCAATAACCCCTCGATGTCGACCCCTCGACGCCAAGCATCCCTTGATATCAGTTTTACCGCAAACAATATTTTTGGTACTTCTCGATGTCAACGGTCCCTCGATGTCGTCGAGGTGTTCCTCGATACTGAACCTATATGCAAACAGTTCCTTGATGCCATGTATGGTCTGATGCCAATCCCTCGATGACATCAAGGCATAACAGGGCCAAAATTATATGCAAACAATATTTTGGCACGCCCGGTGGGACCTGAAAATTTTTCTGTTAAAACCCCACCAGCCACACCATTTTATGGCTCGGGGGGCATGAAAGTGTTTTAACTGATTTGCCAATAAAAACGATTTCAGCCAAGTTTGGCTAGCTGACTTATGATTATCTCTTTGCCAAACAGTCAATCAATTGATACTAAGTGGTTATTGTCTTGTTGTCGTCAGATGACATCACAGGTACCACGAAGGACCCGATCAACCTTGACGAGAACACAGTCTGATTTAACGCATACCTTGGAAAATCTGTCAACGGTTCCACTGACTATGGAAGGAACCGACAAGATCGAGGAGCTGACTGCAGAGGTCCGAAATTTCACCAGGGACCTCGAGACCAAACAGGAGGATTGGTCTAACATTGTCAGCAAGTTTGAACATATGCTGGGCTCGGCCACTACTGCTAGTCAGGCCAGTACAGAAGCCAGCCACACTGTAAATAATGCCTTGATACACTTGGAGGCAAAGTTGACGTCGCTCACTGAAAGCATCAACATGCTCGCCAATGGCATCCAAACGCAGGCCTGGACTGGGCCGCAGAGGACTGCTGTTGACAAGGGCAAAGGCCCCGCGATCCACATCGGGGGAAGTTCATCAAGGGAAGAGACGCCTTTCAAGCAAGGCAATGGACAATCTAATGTCCAGGATAAGAGAGGAAGCACATCTAAGGCAAGGAACGCCCGCCCGGACTCGGGGGGCAGGTTCGAGGAAGATAGATCAGAGGCCGTCGGGTACGGCCATGAAGTACATCAGGCCAATCTATCGGCCTATGACAGGACAGTTCACCGCGCTGCAGAGGGCCCAGAAGACCTCTTGACGGTGAATCAGGCCGAAGAAATGTTTGTCAGGAGGCAAGGAAACAGGGCAGCGAGGTATAATAAGCCTCACCCGGAATATATCGATCAGATCCCGTTCCCATTGAACTACAGGCCGCCGAATTTTACTCTGTTTTCTGGCGAGGGATCACAGTCTGCCACGGAGCATCTTGCTCGATTTTCTTTGGAATGTGGCAACATGACTAACGATCTGAAATTGAGACTGTTCCCTAACTCCTTGACGGGAATGGCGTTCCACTGGTACGCCAACTTGAAACCTGGATCGGTCCCCGATTGGCCATCCATGGAAAAAGTCTTTGTGATGAACCACTATCAGGCCCCTCTTGAGGTCTCCGTCATCGAGCTATCGAATATGAGACAGCTGACGGGACAGACCGTCGAGGAATACATGAAGAAGTTTATCAGGGCCAGAGGTTTCTGCGCCATCCCATTGCCAGAAAAAGAGTGCATCAAGATTGCCATCCATGGCATGCACTTCGAGTTGAGAAAGATCATGATGGCACAGTATCACGAAGACTTATTCGAATTGACCGATCACGCGGTCCGCTACGAACGAGTCTTGAGAGACGAAAACGGCCGACAGCCCAGAGGGAATTACTATCAAGTGGGCATGGCCGAATCCAACGAGGAGCAGATCAATCAGGTCAGCAGACCGATTGAGCAACAGGGGATCGAGATCGGACTGGCAGAGGTCGTCTGCCCAAAGAACACGGTCTGTCCAGCCCTCGCCAAGCCGAAAGAGCCTCAACCTACCATCAAAGTGCCAAACAATTTGGTGCGTCGAGACGCTGAATATAAGACTGACAGAGAAAGACGTTATTCTTTCGACGTCACGAAAACAGAGGCCATCTTTGATCAATTATTGGCTGACAAGATCCTTCGCCTCAAAGGGGACCACGTGATTCCGCCATCAATGAAAATATCAGGTAAAACATATTGCAAGTATCATGATGTTTGGACTCACTCTACGAATGAATGTCTAGTATTCAGGTGGATGGTGCAAGATCACCTTGATAAAGGCATTTTAAGGTTCGCCCCTGATTGGAAAATCACAAAGCCGATGACGGTTGACACCAATCCTTTCCAACAAAATGAGGTGGGGATCAATGTGCTGATGGTCACGGATCCGGCGACCGGGGAACATTTGTATGTTGACGAGGAGCCAGAACGCTCACCGACGATCAGGGAGATGGGTCTATGTGCAAGATGCCAAACAGAGTTGGCAACAATGCCGTTGTTTCTTAATCCGGCATTATATAGCCCATACATGCCTTGGCTCAATACAACGCCAACAGGGTATCCTTATCAGGCGATGCCGCAACCGCAGGCAACGCCTCAGACAGCCCCGCAGCCGCAAGTGATACCACCACCTCGACCCACGGAATCGTATCAGGCTCCAGCTCCATTGAAAAATACTGAACATACAACATCGACGGCGGAACAACGCCGTGAACAGGCTAAAACCACGATGCCTCGACGGCATCAGGAAGGTACCAGCCGAAACAGCAGAATCAGGGAGAGATCTCCCGACAGGACACCAATCAGGCAGGTCAGATCGACCGCCAGTCGTAGAGACAGGGCCCATGGTCCGTCACCAAAAATTACTCCGCCAGGCTCATCGAGGCCGCGAACTGTCCACACCCCTGCTGATACACAGATAGATCGATGGGTTCCCGTCAGGCACCCTAAGTTTCCAGGCGATCGAAGGGTCGATCAGATGACCCGAACTCAATATAGGCGTTTCTTACGCCAACGAAAGGAGCTGGAAATTGCTAAGGGGAAGGCCCCGATGAGGGAATCAGCAAAGAAACCTTCACCGTCAGGGGAACAGAAACAGAAACAGGGAGCGATAGAGGCCAAATCTGGCCAAGGGATCAATATCGAGGCCAAGACCTCGATGCAGATCGACACTTCCAAGTGGACTCCGGGGAAAGCCCAATTTGGTACAATCGATATAGAAAAGATAATGGCGGAAGATGATTTGTTATCTGACGAAGATGATGGAAATGATCTCAAGGCAAAGCTTGCCGAGATTTTTGACGATGACAGAGGCAACAAGGAAAATGAGACCAAAACTGGTCAAACCGTCGAGGCCAAAAATGGCCAGGAAATCGAGAAACAGGTCGATCGACCTACTGAGCAGCAGAAAATCGAGGAGCAGGTGGTCGATAAGCAAGCGACCGACAAGAAAACAGAAACAAAGACAGTGGAAGAAGCTGCCATCAGTCAGCCGACAGACGGCTCGACGACGATGGAATGCAACGCCGTTGACTCTGAACTTGTTGAATTCGTCAACGAGGAACTGGAATACTCCACTGATGGCTTTTGGGATGAGGGTATGCCAGTAGTACAAATGGCAGAGGACTTAGAATTGTTATCGGTCGACGACGAGAAAGAGACCGATTGGAATCAGAGGGTCGAAACTATATTCCAGAAGCCACCATCTTTCATGGCTCGACACATCAGGCCACTTTACGTATCAGGCCATATCGACGGAAAACCCATCGACAGAATGCTGGTCGACAACGGGGCAGCTGTCAACGTAATGCCTGCATCGACGATGTACAAACTGGGTAAGGTCAGCGAGGACCTGATGGAAACGAAGGTGATCGTCAGCAACTTCACAGGAGGAAAAGCTGATACACTTGGAATTCTGCCCGTCGAGGTAAAGATTGGAAAAACCAGTTTGAAAATCGCCTTCTTTGTGGTTGATGCAGCCACTTCTTACAACGCCTTGCTGGGAAGGGACTGGATTCACTCAGCCCTTTGTGTACCGTCCTCCCTGCATCAGTGCTTATTAATTTGGGGAGACGCCCCCGAACCTGAAATCATCATGGCCGACAACAGGCCATTCACTGCCAAGATCAACGCTGTCGAGGCAGCATATTATCGAGATGATGTAGGTCCTTATCGATTTATCGGACAGGATAAATACGGACGACCACAGGAAGTCACTTCGAGCAAGAAGTTGACGCAATTGGAAATGGCTTGTTTAGCCAAGGAGCTAAGTCGGCCCTGCCACATCAAGGAATCGGGGCCGCAGAAGAACACTGTCAGGATCAATGAATTGTCCTGATGACGAAAGACCATCGGCCTGTAAGGCCGATAGACTGGAAATTGATGAGATCGTTATTGTCGGGCCGCAGCAGGAAGCATGTGCCGATTTAATCAGGAGGTTTCGGGCCTATGTGGCCGAATGCTATACAGGCGATCTCATTTTCGAAGAAGAAACGCCACCGTCGGTCGGCGATGAAATTCAATTAGAGGAGTTAGCAACGGCGCCAGCCAAGCTTGACGACATCAAGATCCAAGTACAGGATCCTGTTATCGAGATTGAGTTAGGCAGCGAGATGATCATAGGCCAACTTATATCAGCGCATTGCTTGATGATGGCCAGAAGGATCGATTGATCCAAGTATTGACGGAGTACAAGGACTGTTTTGCCTGGAATTACGACGAGATGCCTGGGCTAAGCAGGGAGTTGGTAGAACATCGTATTCCGATACTTGAAGGATACCTACCCCGGAAACAGCCCCTGCGAAGGATGTCTGTCGAGGTCTGCAGACTGATCAGGGAAGAAATCGAGAAGCTGTTGAAGGCCAGTTTTATCGAGGTGGCCCGATATCCGGAGTGGGTAGCAAATGTTGTTCCCGTAATGAAGAAGAACGGGAAAATCAGGATATGCATCGATTTCAGGGACCTAAATCTTGCATCTCCTAAAGACGAATACCCGATGCCAATGGCGGACATGTTAATCGATGCTGCCGCTGGCAATATGTTCCTGACAGCCGTCGACGGAAGTGCAGGGTACAATCAGATTTTTGTGGCTGTTGACGATGTGCCAAAACTGGCTTTCCAATGTCCCGGCGGAATCGGCACCTTCCAATGGAAAGTGATGCCATTCGGACTCAAAAACGCCGGAGCAACTTATCAACGAGCCATGAACTGCATCTTCAGTGAGTACATCGATGACTTTGTTAAAATTTACATCGATGATATCATTATTAAATCGGCTAGTTACGACGAACATCTAACACATTTGGCGAAGTCATTTGCCAAAATGAGAAAGCATAGGTTAAAGCTTAACCCCTTGAAGTGTGTGTTTGCAGTTGCGTCGGCCAATTTTCTTGGCTTCTTAGTGCATCGCAAGGGGATTGAGATTGACAAGAACAAGTCCAAAGCTATCTTGACGGCCAGACCTCCGTCGACGAAGAAGGAATTACAACAATTCCTTGGGAAAGTCAACTTTTTACGGAGGTTCATTTCTAACTTGGCTGGAAAAACAAAGGTCTTCTCGCCTTTGTTAAAATTGAAGGACAAAGAAGAGTTTTGCTGGCAAACGGAGCACGAGCAGGCGTTTCAGGAAATCAAGGATAAGCTGACAACGCCGCCTGTAATGATGCCGCCTGTCAAGGGGAAACCCTTGAAATTATATATATCTGCCACGGATGACACCGTCGGCGGATTTCTGGCACAAGACGACGATGATGGGTTTGAGCGAGCAATCTACTACTTGAGCAGGCACTTGACAGAAACAGAACAGAGGTACTCCCCGATAGAAAAGGTATGCCTTGCTTTGTTTTTCTCTTGCAAGAAATTACGTCATTATATGTTGCCTGTGAAAGTATTAGTTATCTCTGGTATTGATGTGATAAAATATATGATAGCTAAGCCCGTAATGAGGGGGAGGATCGGCCGATGGGCCATCCAACTGATGGAGTATCAACTACAGTACGTACCGCAAAAAGCAGTCAAAGGCCAAGTATTGGCTGATTTTCTGGTTGACCATCCATGTCTCGATATCGATCAAGCCGTTCTCAAGGAACTGGACTCGATGACAGTAGAGATCAGGCCATGGACACTGGCCTTCGATGGGTCTAGAACCGACAGGCTGTCTGGAGCAGGTATAGTCTTGATTTCTCCATCAAATATAAAAACTAAGCTATCAGTTCAATTTGATTTTGAATGTACTAACAATCAGGCCGAATACGAAGCCTTGATCATTGGACTGGAAATGCTTAGAGAGCTCGACAATAAGTCTGTCGTCATCGTCGGGGACTCGCAGTTGGTTATCAGGCAATTACAAGGTACTTACAAATGCCGAAACCCAATACTTGACAAATATTATTTAACTGCGATGTCCTTGTTGTCGGAGTTTGTTGATGTTACATGTTACCATGTAACGAGGGGAAACAACAGCGAGGCCAACAGTTTGGCCCAACTAGCGACTGGTGTTGAGCTCCCTGATGACATCGAGGAATCCCTCTACGTCGTCAGGAGACGACACTGTCCTTCATTTATGTATCGAGACAACGTCCTGACTGTTTTGAGTGTGTTTCAGGACCCTGATGACTGGAGAGAGCCGATCAGAAAATATCTGGCTGATCCGTCGGACCGAGCATCTCGACAAACGAGGCTCAGGGCAGTCAATTATGTCTTGATAGGTGATCAACTGTTCAGAAAAAGCCATGACGGCGTGCTCCTGTTATGCGTCGATCAGCGAGAGGCCATGAGAATTATGATGGAGGCTCATGAGGGAATTTGTGGGGCCCATCAGAATGGTCACAAGTTAGCATGGCTGCTGCGCCGATATGGCTATTACTGGCCAAAGATGGTGGGAGACTGTATTCAATTGGCAAAGGGTTGTGAGAAGTGCCAACGCTTCGGGGTAGTCCAAAGGATGCCCGTCGAGGAAATGAACATGATAATCAAGCCGTGGCCTTTCAGATGCTGGGCCATCGATATCATCGGGGAAATCCACCCCTCGTCTTCCAAACACCATCGATACATTATTGTGGCCACGGATTATTTTACTAAGTGGGTAGAGGCCAAACCGCTCAAACAGGCCAATCAGGCCGAGGTGATGAAGTTCATCAAGGACTTAATCATTCACAGGTTTGGTCTGCCACAGACCATTGTCACTGACAGGGGACTGATGTTCGTCGGTCAAGAAATCAAGGAGTTTGCCAGATCAATGGGTTTTGAATTGGTCCATTCAACACCGTACTATGCACAAGGGAATGGCCAAGCGGAAGCTTCGAATCGAGTCCTCAAGGACATAATCTCGAAAATGATCGAAGAGAACCCGAGAGCTTGGCACTTGATGCTGTCAGAGGCATTATGGGCTTATCGGACGAGCAAACGGACAAGTACAGGCACCACCCCGTATAAGCTAACTTACGGACAGGAAGCCGTTCTACCGATGGAGATCAACGTCCGATCTCTGCGGGTGATGCAGCAAAACGAGCTGACGCCCGAAGAGTATACTGAAAGTATGTTCCAGCAGCTTGATGAGCTCGACGAGATCAGGGTTGCCGCGTTAGACAAAATCGAGGCACAAAAAAGGCTAGTCGCCCGATGCTACGATAAAAAGATACGCAGGAAACACTTTGACGTCGGGAACATGGTCTGGAGAACTGTTTTGCCACTTCATCAGCGCGAGAAAAAATATGGTAAATGGAGCGCGACGTGGCAAGGACCATATGAAGTTTACTCGATAACCCGAGGTGGAGGTTACATTTTGAAAAAGCCAGATGGGAATCTCTGTCGAGACCCCATCAATGGAAGATATTTGAAAAAGTTTAGGCCCACCCTTTGGGAATCGATGTGTCTGGAACATCAGCGAGCCTTAGAGCTTGAGATCGAACGGCGCCAAGAATACTTCAATGCGCCGATCCCTTTGTAAATATTAAGTAGGATTTATTTTCGGTCTTGTTTTTATTTCCGCTTTCCGTTTGTTTAGGTTAGGAGTTTGAATTTGTAGTCGTATTTACATTTTCTTTTTGTCAAAACACTTCCGTTTTTAATTCAAGTTTTTATTCCCCGATTTTCAAACTTTTACATCAAGGCATTTTGATTCGAAATTCTGTTGAGTTGATATAAGTTTAGCCAAGTTGTGTTGACAAAAAGTTGAATTTTTGGTTCGCAAAATTATTCCGTCAAGGGGTCGGGGGATAGTTCAAAACTGATACGTTTGGTTTGATTTCGGTTTTGTGGTTCAAGCAAGAAGCATAATATAAGGTCAAAACAATTTTTGACAAAGGAAAGGTAATCAGTCGATGGCTGTCAAAGCCATCACACAAACGGAAAACAAATCAGTCGGTGGCCATCAGGCCAATGTGCAAACAGGCGGGAAAATAAACTAAGTCATAGGTATCAGAAATATCAAGGCACAGGCGCCGAAATCAATGGCTCGCAGGCCAGAAAGCTAAGTAAGGAAATCCTTAGTGAATCGGTCCAAGAAGTCCTTGAGATCAGCCTCAATCTTGGCTTGATCAGCTCGAGCAGCCGCCGCCTGAGCCGCCACCCGTTCTTCTTCAGCCTTCGTTGCCACGAGCAAGTCGTTAGTATCGGACAGCTGATCAGTAATCAGTTCTGCTTCTGTCGAGGCGATCTGTATTTGGCTCTGCAACTTGGCCAACTCCCCCTGCAACCTGGCAATAGCCGCAATCACCTCAGTCTCGGTATCCTTGAGATTTTTCAAGGAGTCACTAAGTGTAGAACCCCGGGCGAACAAGGCATCGAACTTCGCCAGAAGGTCGTTGGCGGAGGACGAAAACGAGGCTTCCGCTTTGATTGCTCGATCATTGGCTTTAAAGTTGCTCCTCAGCTGGCCAAACCTCTCGGCATACCCCGAATAGAAAGACCCCTTATCACTTGGAAGGACTGCAGAAGACAGCTTGTTCATCAACTCATCAAGGGACGGGCCCATATTGATCATCAGGACGTCTAAGGGTTGGTCCCGATACCCTGACAGCAGCTCCTTGAAACGGGTGATCTCGTCAGGAGTGAAAGTGGCACGGCTTGATGTCTCAGATGCCGCTGAAGGTGATTGAGACGACGAACTCGCTGACTGGGCCCGGACATTGGCAAATCGAGCCAATGCCTGAGCAAGCCGTTGAGAGATGTCCATGGGCTGGCCCTGCAAGACGAAAAGTAGAACAAGGTTAGCAAAGTGAAACGAGGAGACCCGAGAATGGCTAAGGACAAAACAAACCTCTTGAACAACGGGGGAAGCCAAAACGGGGGACTCCTTGACGGGATCACTCTGATCGGCAGAGGCTTCGACGGGACGAGGAGTGGTAGCCAAGTCCTTCAACCCCTCGATCACAGCACTGTCGGCAGGAGTGTCCGCTGCCTCGATCGGGGAAGGCGGACGAGGGGGAAGGTTTATCTCCTCAATCTCTTCAACTTCGTTATCGCTGTCCGTCGAGCTATCCACTATTCGTCGGACCTTCTTTTTGGGTAAAGGATCGACCCTGGCAGCTCGCCGTTTACCTTTCGAGCTCACCTCCTGACAGAAAACGAGAGATCACAATAAGTTCAGAAAGTGTGATAATACAAATCAAGTAAAGACTACCTCGTCGGAACTGCTCACGACTATGGCACTCGTGCCACCTCGCTGATAGAAGAGCCGACGAGAGCGTCGGATATATACGACGGGGTGATCAGTTACCTTGTCAACGGAGGACTGAGCCTCCGACGTCTGCAGCGATTGTGAAACAACCGGGGATGGCCCTGACGGACTGATCATCTGTAAGGGAATGGCCATAGGAATGTCCTGTTCCTTGGAAGCTTTCTTCTTTTTATCCGACGGGGGGGCTGATGGTGCTTTCCCTGCAAATCAGACAAGCGCATTAGCATACAACAATAATCAAGGAAGAAACAAAAGAAACTACCTGACAAATCAAGGACAGTGGTGCCCCCATCCTTGTAATCACATAAAAGATAAAGCGTCGACAGGGCCTGTGGGTCATCAGCTCGATATCCCGTGAAAGTAACTTGGGAGTCAGCTTGATGACTACGAGGCCATGAACTACTACTTGCACCAGACTCGACAGGGGAAGGTACATACCCCGGTGACTCGATAAAATCAGGAAGCAATGGTAAAGACAAGCCAAATGGTTTATAAAATGTATGCCAAGGAGGAACTTCGCCAGGACCCCCCCGTTTTTTGGCTAACTTAGCATGAGCCAACATGGCTTTACCTATCCTAATATTTTTTATCGACTCAAAGTTCATGGCGGCTTGCTCATACACCCTATCCCTATGATCAGGATCCCAAACAACATTATAAAATTGTTCAAATCGAGAAACAACATACGATGTACCTTTCTTCGACGCCTTGACGGAAGCAGCAGCTGTATGTTCGAGGAAGGGCCCATCGGTGGATATGACCTCGGGATGGTTGGGGACCTCGAACCTTGTCACCGCAACATGAAAAGGCTCTTTACGAGTCAGGGCGAGGTAGTCTCTCCACCAATTGACGAAATCAGGTGATGCAGTGGGAGTAGGAGCAAAAGGCCGAAATACAAAAGAGTCACGGGCCACACGCCAACAACGACGCAGCTCGTCGAAGCTATCCATATCGGGCACGTCAAACTCCTCGTCCCGAATCCGAAGGGAAGAGCCATATCGAGGGACAGACTGAACCAAACCAAACTGTCTGGCCACATAATGCGCCGGATAGAATCGGACAGTGCATTTGAGAGGCTTTCGCCTCGGTGCAGTCTTGGCTCCCGTTACTTTCAGACCCGACGGGATGTCTCTCGGCGTAAGAAAGTGAGCCCACAATTTCTGATGTTCCTTGAACTCATCGGCTGACAAAGTTGGACTATAAGCTGACAGAAACGGGGGATAGAAGGCCGCAAAGTGTGGCTCAAGCCCCTTGACAGGATCGTACAGTCGGCTGAAAAAGTAATAAAAATTACAGGGAGGAACCCTCTGACGAGCCACGAAGGCCGCATAAATCTCAGAACCAGTCGGGGTCTCGCTGAACCGACAGAAATCCGGGAAGTAGCCATACAACCAAACTTGCAAAAGCCAGATAGGCCCTTGCAAGAAACAACATCCAGAATCCAGAAAACCCTCCATACCAACACAAAACCCAGAAAATACGAGAGGTCCCAAAGCTATCTTTTCACCTCTAGCAAGACTCAAAGCAATAGCATTATACTCCTTGGTCACCGACAAGGCAGGAGTGCAAAAAATATAACGAGATAACCAAAGGGTGAGGAAGTGCACATGCTCATCGTGGGTTACCTCGATGGAGTCGGGCAAAGATTTGTATCGGCCGATGACAAGGCCATACGACGGGGCCTTATCACTGAAACCACTGGGACGAAAAGCTGGAGGAAAGAGAAATGCCTCATCGCTGGCAGAAGGCAACGGGTCGATGTAACCTCCGACAGGCCCTAGTCCACATATAGTTTGGATATCCAAAAGCGTTGGAGTCATTGGGCCGTGCGCGAAATGAAACGTGTTATCAACCCGGCACCAAAATTGGGCCGCAGCGCGGATAAGAGGGAGGTTCAACGACAATCCTGTCTTACAAAATTGAATGGCATCGAAAATGCCACATAACCGCCATACGGGAGCAAACGTCTTTTCTACCCTATTACACCAAACAAGCCAATCCGAGTGCACAACCGAACCCGCCCACGGCCAGCCTCTCGTGGATGACTTGAAACTCACCTCACCAAAAGAAAAAGGTAGAGCCTCACCCGGATATCGAATGGGATGCTCGGCTATCGACGGCAAATCGGTAGAGGTGTGGAACGGGCCGATTGTAACGCCCTGTGTTGTTTCTTGCAATATTTGGGTAGGAATTTGAACATCACGTTGAGTGATACTCCCAGTAGCCATTCTTAGTTGAAAAAGCTTGGAGCTTCGACAATGGGGGGATTTTCGGGTTTGTTGTTTTTTCGATTTCTTGAAATCTTGGAGGAAAGACTTCGATTGTTGCACCACTAGAGTAAGGGGAATCCGAAAATGGTGAGAAACACGAGGAAACCGAAGCTTGTAAGATCTTGGCTATGGTGGATTTCTTCAAATGGGTTTTCGGATTTGGGGCTTGTTTGAAGATTGGGTTTCAGTTTTCGGGTTCTTTGGAGCGAGAGGAGTCCGAAAATGGTGAGAGCACAAGAAAACCGAACCAAAAAAGCTTGGATTCGAAGCTTGGGTATTTTCGGTTATGGTGGATTTCAAAAATGGGTTTTTCTGATTTGGGGATTTTTTGGGATTTGGTTTCGAGTGGTGGGTTCCTCGTGAGAAGGGGAATCCGAAGGCGCAAGAATGAGGCAAGAAGATGAAGTAGAAAGCTTGAA
This sequence comes from Penstemon barbatus, assembly GCA_003313485.2. Classification (NCBI taxonomy): domain Eukaryota; kingdom Viridiplantae; phylum Streptophyta; class Magnoliopsida; order Lamiales; family Plantaginaceae; genus Penstemon; species Penstemon barbatus. The sequence continues at coordinate 19,407,501 of CM064881.1, forward strand.
TTGGAGAAGACAATTTTCGGCTATGGAGGTTGTTTGGGGTGAGGTCGGTCGCGTGAGGAAGAAGAGGGAAAGAGAAGATGGAAGGGTGAAGGGAAAAAGTAATGTGGGACCCAGGGAAGTGTAAGAGTTTGGTCTTTTTGGGAAAAGTGTGTTAATAGACTACCAATTGAATTGGGAACTAGAAATAGATTCCAACTGATTTTTCCCGGGAAGTTGGGAACAAGTTGGGGAGTTGACATCTGGCATGAAATTAACTGATTGGGAAACATTTTTAATCCCAAAAATGCTGTTATGTTTAATTTGGCTAAAAATGGCTAATTTAAATAATAAAGCATAGTTAAATTAAATGCCGATCGAAGAATGAGAAGGGGGAATTTTTCAAGCTAAGTCTATCCGATAAAATTTTATTATCAAATAAAATTTATCAGATACGACTTACGGGGGGCATTGTTTGTACCTAAAAAATCGCCCTCGATAAATCAAGGTATAACGGCTCGATGACATGCCAAAAATGGCAACTAGGCCGAACTAAGTCGCCCCAAAAAAGATCAGACCAAATCGGATCCAATCTAGACCGAAAATAGGTCCAATCGAACCAATACGAGCCCAATTTCAAGACTCGACCCAATTTTCGTGATTAATTAATTTTGGGCCAAACATAAATTAATTAATTAATAAGATTAATTAATTTATGGGCTAAGTTTAATTAATTACAAACTAAAGACCAAAGTATGGTTAATTAGGCCCAGTTAAATTCAATAAGTGTTTTTGGACTAATTAATTAAGTTGTTTAATTAATTGGGCCAAGGTTAATTAAGTGGTCCACTTGATAAATAGGGCCATTAGTTGATTAATTGGGCAATTATATGAATGGGCCGATTATAACTCTGAATTAAGACCAAAATGGCTCGACCCGAAGCCAAAATGGCCCGATCGGCCCGAACTCAACCTGGACCCAGTCCCAAAATCGGCCAACCCTTGATTTTGGCCCAATTTGATTTTAATTGTTAATTAATTGGAGATAATTAATAAGAGATAGAGATAAGCCATATTAGTTGGTTTAAACAACAACTTCCTTAATTATCTCTAGTTAGTTATCATTAATTAAAATTCAAATTGAAAGACACGTTTCTTCTTCTCCAACTACCTTAATTTTCAGCAAAGACATAGAAGAAAACCACCATTAACATAGTGGAGGTAGTGGGCAAATAACAAAGTAGTGGGAGAAGTGGGATAGTGGCCATCAGCTCCTTGATTTTAGGCCATCAGGAGGTTACTTGACAGCCATCAGCTTTTTCCAGCAGCTATAAGTACAACAGGAGGCTGCCATACGCGAGACACACACACACAACTCAATCAACAACTTTTCAGTCTAACACTGATCGGCTCAACGCCTCTCCGGAAGTCCAGCGCTCCGCTGCTTCTTTTTCAGCAAACACCCTGTAGAACCCCTGATATCAACCGTCACTCCTCAGCCACCAGCCACCCTCGACAGCCTGAAGTCTTGCCGCCGCCGCCGCCCAAGGTCCGCCGCCGCCGCCACTAAAAATAGTCTGCCGCCGCCGCCGACATTAAGCCGCCGCCGCCGCTGCTTCCGCTGTCCAGACGCTGTCTCGAGCGAAACCCCTTGATAGCAGGCAGTTAACAGCTGTTTTCTGTCAAGTTATCAGTCTGCCAACTCCTCGATATCAGTCTGTCCCTCCTCAGCCACCAGTGATCCCTGACAGCCTGAAGTCTTGCCGCCGCCGCCGCCGCCGCTCACAGTAAGCCGCCGCCGCCGCCGCCGCTCTCTTCCGCCGTCAGCTGACACTGACTCGAGCGAAACCACTCATATCAGCAAGTAGCTCGCTGGTAACTGTCATGTAAGTGCCCACGTATTTATATGACAAACTCATCAAGTAGCCATCTGCCTGATGAGCTCGTCGTCAAGTAGCCATCTGCTTGACGGCTATCGGCTAAGTAGCCATCTGCTTCGTCGATGCCTTGGTCAGTGGCCACCCGCTGATCAGGAGCCCGATTGATGGCCATCCATCAAGGTTGGGCGAACCATTGACGGTGGGTCTCCCGTTGTCAATGTTACTTTCTGTCAACAAGTCGTTTTTCATGCATTATCAGCTCATCGGCGGGTTTACCTGCCGATCAAGGAGCCAATTTTCAGAACTTAAAAGGTTCATCAACTCATCTGGCAGATTATGCCGAAACAGGAGACTCGTCGTTTTGTATATTTTTGTAATGTTTGTACATCGGGGAACTTGCCAATATTCTTTTATTTTTAATGGAAGTCGTTTGGCTCGTACGTCTTGACTCTTTTACACAAATATACTTTACGTCAATTGATTTCCATTGATATGCTGTTTTCTGTCAAGATCATGTTTTCTGTCAAGGTGTTTATTTAAATTGATTGATTGTCAAGGCACTTGCTGATTTTCAAATCCGCTGATATGTTAAGCAGGCCATCGATTGGTCATAAGTTTTTGGCACTCAAAGGGAGATTTTCAGAAATTATTTAAGTCCTGCGGCCAGGCAGGCATAGAAAAGAACTAGGGGTAGTGTTTGCCTACTCTGTCGCAATCGTTTAGAAGTCAGCCTTATCAGGACAACTTATTTTGATATCAACGTGTCTCTGTCAGGACATTTACTTTATCAATTTACCGATATCAACATGTCTATTTTTCAAATCGTTATGTTTGCACGCACAAACATTGGCACGCCCGCATTATTTTATATCATATCGAGGCATTTCGCATCGAGCCATTGGCTCGTCGAGGGATTCACTGACAGGTTTACAACGAACAATATTTTGGCACACCTTGATGCCAATAACCCCTCGATGTCGACCCCTCGACGCCAAGCATCCCTTGATATCAGTTTTACCGCAAACAATATTTTTGGTACTTCTCGATGTCAACGGTCCCTCGATGTCGTCGAGGTGTTCCTCGATACTGAACTTATATGCAAACAGTTCCTTGATGCCATGTATGGTCTGATGCCAATCCCTCGATGACATCAAGGCATAACAGGGCCAAAATTATATGCAAACAGTATCACGACCAAGTTTTTTGCTATTTACTTTGTCTTTTTAGTCAATGAAAGTTGAAGCAATCAAGTTGGTAGCTTCCATATATGCATGCCTTGAAAACCTATTGACAATATCAGCATTAATTTCAAGTGGTAGTAATTAAACTTCACCATATGTAATGTATCACGACCAAGTTTTTTGCTATTTACTTAGTCTTTTTAGTCAACCTAAGTTACTTATTTATGTCCTTGTTTCAATGATGTCTTTGGAGTACTTAACACACAATTAGATTGAATATTATTAGTGCATGCGTCATTATTTTGAACAAAAAGAAAGACAAAAAAAAAAAAGGGGGGGGGGGGGTGGGGGCGGCAAGAGAAAGAATTTGGGATTGAAGAAAAATGAGCCACGTGTCAACATAAATATAAGAAATCGATGCCAAGACTAATTTTGTACTTAAACTTCTGCAAAACCTCAGTCTACAGTAATTAATTTGCTAACAAAGCAATTTAAAAACTTAATCACTAAAAATTTAATAAGAAGATATTACTATCTATTTTTTGGGCCTTATAGGATGCATGTCAATTGATCATGTAATTTTTCGAGGAATCTGAAATTGGCCCGAAACCAATGTATGTAATAAAATTTTAAATTAATTGATTATTAGAACTTAATCAAATATTACTATACGTGTGAATTATATGAGATTAATTAAACTACAAGATAAGAAAATGAGTATTTTTATATCGTACGTGACTCGTTCAAATATGAAACACCTCTCTTAATAACATTAAATCTACTAATTATAAAACTGGTTGCTTACATACTTTGCTGGGGAAATTTAACAAATTGTCAAAGAGAAAGTTTCAAAATGGGTAAGATTAAGTACGTACGTACACCAAATTAAATATTAAAGCGTTGTCTCGGTCTAATTAAACATTTAGTAATTAATATTCACCAAATTACACTATATATATAAAGTCCTAACATCGACTCTAATAAATCATCACTTCAAAAACCTATTTATCACAATTAAAATCGTTACATTATCATCATTATTGCTCTAAAGTATAAAACCTACAAAAATGGCTTCAAAAAGTTGTTTTTATCTTGTGGCAGTGATTATGTTATTGCTAACAACCAATGCATTTTCGGGTCCATTGTCCCCGAAATTTTATGACAAAATATGCCCCCAAGCTTTACCAGCCATCAAGCGAGTTGTCGAGGAGGCTGTGCGAGAGGAGCGGCGCATGGGCGCTTCACTGCTACGTGTGCATTTTCACGATTGCTTTGTTAATGTAAACACGGATTTTTTTTTTTAGTAAAACAGTGAATATATCATTGCATCGGGGAAATTTTAATTTATTTGAGTACTTTTCTTAAATTCGTTCATCTTTGTGGCTGCATGCAGGGTTGTGATGGCTCCATTCTACTGGACTCGACTCCGAGCTTTACTAGCGAAAAGTTTGCGCTAGCAAATAATAACTCAATTAGAGGATTTGAAGTCATTGACAGGATTAAGTGGGAAGTCGACAGAGTTTGTGGCCGTCCGGTGGTGTCTTGTGCCGATATTTTGGCAGTTGCAGCCCGTGATTCTGTTGTTGCGGTGCGTTAATTTAACTGAGCAATTGATACTATATATATAGACTTGCATAATTTAATTTTATAGAACTAAACTCTTTACACTTTACGCAGCAGTTTTGGCCTAAAATTTTAAAGTATACTACATATTTGGTTCCATCGCCCTTTGGGCCAAATACTGAGACAATCTTATCTTTTGAGACCAGAAGTGTTTAAATAAGACTCTTCATTCTATAAGATCAAAAGTGCAAAATATTTTCAAAAGTTGATATCAAAATTATAATTTTGTTTAAATGACCAATAGTGCAAAATATTTTTTAAAATAAATATTGATTTAAACTTATTATTATTTGAATTTATTTAGTGATACATATGTACTTAGTGATAGCGATAACATCATACTCTATCCCTATATTGTTGTGAAAATTTTGGTGTCACTAGGTTGCCTGTAAACACGTATTATGCAAATGCAACTCAAATAACATATTTTTCCATCTTTCTTAAATTTGTCTAAATTATTAATGTGACAGAAATTGCTATGTTGACCCAAATAATTTATTTTCCGTGTATATATATAATTAATGACATTGTTTTACAAAAAGACACCAATATTAAATGAAACATTTTTATGCTATCTATGTTGTGCAGTTAGGGGGACCAAACTGGAAGGTAAAACTAGGGCGAAGAGACTCGACAACAGCAAGCATAGACACAGCCAACAATGACATTCCTGCCCCTTTCATGGACCTTCCCGCACTCATCAACTCTTTCTCCAAACAAGGCCTTGACATAAAAGACCTCGTCGCCCTTTCGGGTGGCCACACCATAGGCTTTGCCCAGTGTTTCACCTTTAGAGATCGCATTTACAATGAGACAAACATCGATTCCAACTTTGCTGCCCAACGTCGTGCAAACTGTCCACGCGTTGGAGGCGATGCAAATCTTGCTCCTTTCGACTCCACGGCTGGTTTGTTTGACAGTAAGTATTTTAGTGATTTGGTGATGAAGAAAGGGCTTTTGCATTCTGATCAAGCATTGTTTAATGGTGGGGAAACGGATTCTCTTGTCAAGAAATATAGTTATGATTTCGAAGATTTTGCTGAGGATTTTGGTGAGTCCATGATTAATATGGGTGACATAAGGCCATTGACTGGGACACAAGGACAGATTCGGTATAACTGCAGGAGGGCAAATTGATTCATTGATTCATTTTCATGAGATTAATTAAGTGTTATGTTTTTTATGGGATCTTGAAATTAAGTATATTGATTAATGTTCTGTTTTACTACAAATTAAATTTTCTCTTATAATTAATGTAAGTGGTAATAATATGCAAAGATTTAGTGTGAAATCTTTGGATAGTGTATCTGTAATGTTGATTTGTGACTTCGTTTATGTTTAAACATGGTGCAATTTTATAATTGGTTGATTTTGATAGTACATTAATATATTATTTATAAGAAAATAGAAACAAAAACGAAGTTTGAATTAATTCGGTATTGCTAGCTACTTCTAAAATACTGAGAATCATATATATATTAGTATATTACTAATGGATTGCGGGGAAAATGCAAGATACTTCCAGTATTATGCTAAACCTGCAAAAAACTGTCCTGTGAAGTTTTTATTGCGTCAAATTTCATTGTGATTATAAAACCCTGCAAAAAACATCAAATTTGTAAAAAATAGGTCGTTTTAGATCGACATATTTCAAGAAATAATTTAAAAAATATATTAAGTGAAGTTGTAGAGACCAACTTGAAGTATTTTAAAAATAATTTCTTGAAATATGTCAATCCTAAATGACCTATTTTTATAAATTGAGTATTTTTTGCAAGGTTTCGGAAAAACAAAAAAATTTGATGCAATAAAAATTTCACATGATGATTTCTTACCGATTTAACATAACAAAGAGAGTATTTCACATTTACTTAACCCCGATGGATTGCACTACAAAAAATGTACAAGTAATGGTCTAGTGGAAAGAACTAGTCACTACGAAGTAGCGGACTCAGATACGAATCCATGTTGGGAGAAATTCTCACTTTATATGTCCGATGCGTCTTGAGAGGGATTAAACCCTTGAAAAACAAAAAAAAAACAAAATCATTTTTTCTAGTTAAAACTAAAAAAGGCCCACAATGAGTAATAACCCAGAATAACAACTTGTACAAACATTATAGTAGTACCTACCATATAACGGTTATTTGGGCCGGAGAAAGGCCCAATAAATTCATAAGAATGATTTCCTTTTTTCCCCAAGTGGATAAGTCCAGGAAGCTTCGTCCTTCTACCGTCTACATTGGAATTTGATGACCAAGTTTTAGTATTAAACTAATACTAATAATTAACAAGTAAATCTTGTTCTTGAATCCTATTTTATAAATTATCTCATCTCCAGAAACATTTCATTCTTGTCGTCATTAATGTCAATTTCAGTCATATGAATAAACAAACATGTTTTTAATATTGGGTACTTATCTACAGAGCTTTTATATATGAATTTTTGTTCATGCATTTAAATCTTCAGTACCTAATTGTTTTATTCTAAGAAAATTAATGTTAGCCGCTCAATGTGTACTGTTTGGTAGAGCGAACGCTTAAATTCAATCTGCCGACACGTTAGAATTTCAAAAACAAATGGGTCCTTTGGTAGCTGAACATTCTTTTCAGGTTTCCTCTTGCGTTAAGGTATAATCTTTCTTGCTCTTTGTTAACATTTATTATACACGTTTCACAAATCTATATATATATATATATATTATTTATTTATTATATATTTTTTGGAACAACATAGTAATAATTAAATCAATTTAATCAAATAAATTATGTTGTATGTCATTTAGACCATAATATGATTAAAAATGATGATATGATTCAATTAACATAAGAAATTAGTTAAACACGTGCAAATCACGTGCACTTTTCTAGTTTCCATAAATAAACATTGTTTGTGATGATATGATTCAACTAATATAAGAAATTAGTTAATCATGTGCAAAACACGTGCACTTTTCTAATTTGATTAAAAGAAATTAGTTAAACACGTGATTTGTTTGTGATTGATTGAATCTGAAGAAAGTTATAGATACAGTATTGATTCTAATTTGGGACATATAATTGCTCAATAATTTTATAACTAAGAAGCTTCTTTCCTCTTTCAATGCATGAGGAGGACAAGACATATCCAAAAGATTCCAATTGTAATATCTTGCAGAAAATTAATAACTTAGAAAAAAGACTTGCACCCAACTGTTTTTCTTACATTAAATTGTCACACAACAACACTGCACTGACAGATCTAATAACTCATTCAAGACCTCTGTCTTTCATCACCAAACTACAACGACACTATTTTATACATATGTTAAATTGTTCACTGAATCATATGATAAACAAACATTTTTTTTTCTTTCTGGAAATTGTAAGTGCAGTAAAAATTCAGCTTGAGATTCAATGACTCATGCAGCTACATAGATAGTTGTACATTGCATTATCATGCGTACAAATAATAATGAAACAGTGTAATAGGGAGCTATTCTATTACCATTAGATTCACATTGAATTTCTTCTTCAAAAGCAAAACATAATTACATTTATAGGAAATTAACATATTATTAGGCCAGCAGCAGCTAAAAGTTCATAGTACATTTCATTTTTAATAAAACACGAATACAGATCGAATAACAACATTGCATATAATCTTTTACTCGGATACCTTAATTAGCCGATCCACGGCCAACAATTGACAACAAAGCTTTTTTCACTATGCACACCGAATAATAACTACCTCGAGCCTCTCCACAATTTCCCCCACCAATCCCAAAACACGACCTCGATTTACAAACTCCGTCGTCCATACCCTTCACGTCAAAAGACGAGCCCCAACTCGAAAACCGTCTCCGTCCTTGCACGTATTTTGGTGTCATGATTGGATCGGAAAGCGAGGAAGGCGACCAAGATAAAGACGAAATCGAAGAAGAAGAAGAAGAAGATGAAGCTTGATGAACTTTCTTGGAATTCATTCTCCTTAGCAAAGTGTGCAAAAGAAGCTTGGATCTTGAAAAACTTTTATTTTCGGAATTTTTGGAATTGTTTGTGTAATAAGAGGGAGGTGGTGTTAGTGGAGGGATGTTAAGATTATCAGACAATGTATGCTTAGGAGTACCAGGACGAGTTTCCCACATGAAAGGAACTGCACTTGAAACATCATTGTAATAAACTCTAAAAGAAGGATTTGATTTTGAACTCTCCTTTGATAAAAGCCTAGTGAAGAATTTGTCATCTTCATGCTTGATTCTGAATGATTTTTGATGAAAATCAGGGGTACTGCTACAGGGCATTTTGGGTGTTTAGAAGTTGAGTGAGGAGTGAAGATCTACAACTTTGTTATATGCGATTTTTTTTTCATCAAATGATACATTGGGATTCATAAAGTTACTAATATTTATATATTGAATGAATTGAGGCAATTTAATTGTACTGGTGAGATTTATTAAGATTTGTGTCAAATGGTACCCCACTCTAGCTAGGAACTTTAAATTATGTAGCAAGTTGAGAGATAAACTCCGGAGCTATTTTGACTAGTTATTTTATTGTCGTCATATTAACTATAGTTTGAGTGAGTTTTGGGTTGGCCTTGTTCTTTTTATAATAAGTTATGCCTATTTGTTCTGATTAAAATAAGCATGAAAAGAGAAGTTTAGAAGTTATAGAACAGCATGAAATGTGATTGATACAGTCAACTAGCATTTCATGATATGCTTCAATTTATCTTAATTAACTTTGCTTAGATCACATAAATACAACTTGGAGTTACATATTTTTTTTGATATGTTTCCTTGTCTCTTTGTCAATGTAAAAATTTGTTATACATCTTCGAAAGAAATTCACCAATGTATGTTTTACAGTATCATAAATAATTATTCTTTGAGGTTGAACGTGCAACAATGTTTTCTAAAAGTTGTTTAACACTGAGGAAGATTCAAGTTCGAACTTGAAGTGACCACGCTCATTCCACCATGATAGATTATGTTTTGTGGATGATATTTTGGTGGGTAAAATCGATGAATGGTTATATTTCTAGAGGACTGATCAATTATAAGACAAGTGTATATTTACATTATAATTTGATGGGTAAGTGCAGTCGAATCAGATTTGAACTAGAATTAACTTCACGAATAAATATGTACCATAAATGACAAAAATTGGTTTATCTGTGTAGAGTTCTAAAACAAAAAGTTTGGACTCTTACAAGTTTGAAAATGAGTTACGTAATGTTGCTCAATGTATAGATTATGGCTGACGCTCGATCCTACAACTTTTAACATAGCCAAGTTCACATATTGGACGCTCAATGGGAAAATTCAAAATTACATGATAAGAAATTGTTGGTGTGAATATGACAACAATTATTCTCGTAGAAAGACTCAAAATATATATATTACCCATTTGAGACATAATGTATATAAAGATTGATGTGCAAATTTAAAGATTTAAGTTTTTCATATCCTTTTACCAATTGGAGAAACTATATTAGTCCTACAATATATAACAATTAATTAATATTCATAATTACAGTTGAAAGGGGAAGGTACCTCACATGCATCTTCCAGGAATGTCCATCACCCATGATCTTAATTTGATACTGGTCTAACTTATTCGTCTATTAAATGTTGTTTATTTATTAGTTTTTAGGAAGATTTGTTATGTATAATTAATAATAATATTTGGAAAGATATTTATTTAAGCCGTGAACATGGGGCTAATTTAATGTGGCTATGGTCCTAAGTACTGTTGGGTCCGATGAAATAATGAACATGCTAGTACAGACGTGGCATAATCAAATATTTATTACATAAATATCATATGGTCGACCTTGGCGCAATAAAGTTTGGTTTCTATAATTGAATTGTTAAACAGAGACACCTCAGATTTGTTAGAGGGAGCTGCTAAGTTGCATTTATGGTTGCTAGATGTAACAAAAACTTTCATGCTATTTTAAATTCCCAATAGTAACTATATATAATATGATGGTAAAAATATAAATCTGTTAATACAAATTTTTTAAATTTGTTTACATAATCATGGAAATTGAATTATTATGTTTGGTTCTTGAATTTTAACCAGTCAAATGCTTATTTTTGTGACGCTAATTTTTTTTTTTTTTTTTATAAAAATAAATAATTTACTATGAGCACTAATCTTGACATATAAAATTTCAATCAATAAAATTTTGTAGAACATATAATATATACATAAGATAAACAGCTCTTACTAATTACAATATATCATATGATGATCATATATGATCACATAAGAGGTACCTGCAAATATTGGAACATTTTTTCTTCAACAGCAAAAAGAAACAGAGAAAATAAACGAATCTGTTTTGCTTCTTCTTATTTAAACTTTTACTAACAAAAAGGTTTGCTAACACAAGAAACATAACTCATTATTCGGCCAACATCAGCTCAAAAGTGGAAAATTACCACTTGATTCGTCTAAAAGTTCAAACCGTTAAAGAAGAGATTTCATATTTTTTCTACTTAGAAATTAAAAAGTACCTCCAAAATAGAAATGGAGGTCTAAAAACAAAATAAACTTTAACTCGATATTTTAATTAGTAAATCCACGTTGGCGAGTCCGGTTCTATACCTAAGGGTAGCATCCAGAATTCCCCACCCACCCTTTAGATGGGCACGGATGAGGCTCGCCCTTCACCCCCTCATACACAATATCCAAGGGTTGGGTGGAGATTATGGGTGCATCTTTTAAGGGTAGCTTCGAATCAACCGATCCACGGCCCACAACGGATAACAAAGCTTTTTTCACTTTAATCATAGAATAACCAACCCGAACCCTTGCAAAGTTATTCCCAAAAGACATCCTCGAATTACAAACTTCATTATTCCTAGCCTTGTCAACAAAAGACGAACCCCAACTTGAAAATCTTTTCAATTTTTGTGCATATTTTGGTGTCACATTTTGATCAGAAAACAAAGAATCCGAAGAAGAAGAAGAAGACGAGCAAGAGCGAGACGATAATGATTGACAAAGTTTTTTCTTAGGATTCAATCTTCTTAGCAAAGTTTCCAAAAGAAACTTGGATTTTGAGCAATGCTTACTTGAGGAAGAGGAGTAGTAGTTGTTGAAATTGTAATAATTAGTGTCGTTGTCGTTGTCGTCGTCGTCGTCGTCGTAATTATGATGAGTAGGTGGTGTGATTTGAGGGATGTTAGAATTATTACCAGAAAATGTATGCTTAGGAGTACCCGGACGAGTTTCCCACATGAAAGGAACTGCAATTGAAACATCCCCATAGTAAACTGTGGAAGGAGGACTTGTTCTAGAACTTTCCATTGATAAAAGCCTAGTGAAGAACTTGTCATCATCATCGTGCTTGATCCTGAATGATTTTTCATGAAATTCAATCTTACTACAATTGTTACAATTGCAGTTACAAGGCATTTTGGGTGCTTTGAAATTAATTGATATATATATATATAGTGATTATTATTTTCGGATCAATAGGACAATTAATGCATGAGAATATTGATAAACATATGTATGTGTATATATACAGAACAATTGAATGGCCAAGATTCAGTAAGATTTGTGTTTTTGACTAGAAAAAATTAAATTGAGTGAACTTTTGGGTGAGTTTTGGGTCGTTTAATCATCTTGTTATAATTAAAAATTCAGATATATAGTCAAATGATTATATCTGCCTATTCGTGCTGATTAAAACAGCATGGAAATTATTGGAAGTTAAACAGCTAGCGTGTGAGTGTGAGGTGCTTCAAAGGGTCAACTAGCATTTGAGATGTTTTAATTTAACTTTTAATTAATAATTTTATTATTTAGGATTATAATTTACAATTTTACATAGTACTGGTAGTACTTCCAGATATTATATTAGGGACAATCACAAAACATTTCTTTATAATAAATTGGTCAAATTACTTGTAAGCCCAATGGATTTAATAGTTGTTGATCAACTCTTAACAGAAATCAGCTAATGACTTAAACATCACAGCTAGCTCATATATTTTACAATGGGAAAATTGTTTTTTTTTATTTCATAGGATAGGCTAACTTATACTTTTCATACCATTGGATACGAAAATACAAATTAACAGTTCCAACTCCTTCCCTTTGCCTCCCCTTCACCATTGCAATCCCCGTCCCCCTTCAGGATATCTATATTAATTTTATTCAATAAATATTTCATATAATAATTTTATATGATATTACATAACACATGAGAAAATTTCTTCGCTTATATTATAACATAATCCAATTCATGCCATATTTAATAACAATATTTAAAAAGATGACGTATTGAGCATTTGAGCTCATGATATATGATTACTATTAGGCCCGATATTTTTTCTAGGCTTAAATGTAGTATAATAGCTCAGTTCATGCCACTTAATAAGTTTTTTATTTTTATTTTTTATTCATTTAAAAAAATATGAATGTGCCACTTAATTAATCGTATGCAACAAAGCTAATTATTGTCAGTAGCTGTATGGGTTTGGAGGAGGCTGAACATGCTAGTCTAAATCTTAAAAGAACAATAAGTTCATGAATTTTGTTAATTCAAATAATATGAACAAAATATATATTTTGGTAACAAAACCTAATAAGTCAAAAGCTTCAATAATATATTATCTTACATAAATCTCATTAGAAATTAGCCAATTTTTTTTTAATTTTTTTTAATGAATATGTAAAATTAATTAATTGTTTGTGGAAAGCCAAGCATGGAACATGCATCATTTTTCTTCTTCATCTAGAAAAAAGTTAGATTGAACAATATAAACAAAATATAACCCTCGTCACGGCTCATTCTTATACCATGCCTTAATTAAGCCGATTATCAAAACATAAAAACCTTGTAAAATGACATAATATATCATCTTGTCAGGTAACCACTCATTTTGTATTGTTAAATGCTTATTAAACTCGTGATTACTATATTTGACCCGCATTGTCACCCATATATGGATCTCAAAAATCCTAATGCATTTCAAGAATAAATTATTACACCAACTTTATTCTTAATGTAACTAAGTTAATTAATTTTGTTAACTATAAATATGCTGATGTGGATATTATTATTCGATACGAGTTGTTCGTTGTTCGAATTGGATCGATTTTGGAAATGCTTGTCTTTTCTGATGAGAACAAGACTTGCAAAAACGAACAATGATAAATTATTTTGGAGGTGATTTGGACGAAGCACCACCACCGACACATAAAAAAGAAAAACTTGAATAATGTGCTAGAACTTATTTTAGATTTCTTACTCAATTCAAGTCAATTACTTACATAAAAATATTTTTAAGAAGGCACATGGATTTAGTTTTGAGATCTTTCTATAGTTAGGGACCATATGCAAGCACATTTACTCGACCAAGGTATGAATTTTAACTAATTAAGGAAACTTTAACAATTATCAAAAAAAGGAAAAATTTAATGAAACTTCAACCATAAGGTCCATTTTGGATCTAGATTTTGTTAAGGAATCTGAACAAAATTGACGATAAAATTATACTATCAAGTATTAGCACCCAACAATTCAAATTTCCATCGAATAGCTCTTATGATTGTATTTAAAAGCGCAATCAATGATGTGCTAGGATTTATTTTTTGTTTTTCAGGATTTAATTCCTTTCGAGGCAAATTTGACACATTAAGTGAGTACATTTTTTAACAGGAATTCGAACATAAGTCCGCTACTTTGTAGTGACTAATCTTTTTCACTAGACCAATCACCTGTCGATATATGCAAGGATTTCTATTGTACCAAAGATTATAATTTTTTTTAGTGAAGGGATTATTATTGATAAATCTAGTTAATCAATATTTAAGAACAAAGAATATCCAATTATTAAATATAGTTAAAAAAAACTAGTAATAAAGGTTATTATTATATTAGAAAGATCCACATTTTTTTGGATTCGTACACAATCTCTAGAATTAATGATTTCAATGAAATATTGAGATTGTAAAATATTATTAAAAAATAGTTAGTGGATTTTAAAATTTTGAGATACGATTTGAATTGATATTTGATTTGTTGTGGTTTGGAGAAAAAAAAATAGGTGTCAATAACTTTATGTGTGAAAAATAGATCACATAAGTCAAATCAATGATTTTACATGTTTCAACTAGGATTGTGTATATTTCAATTTAACTGAAACTTAAAATTTCGCATGAGACTTCTTACTTAATAGAGTTTGATCCGATTTGAATGAGTCCAAACCAAGACAAACTAGATTCATATACAGCCTAGGATCTCAGCTTTGCCATATGTCTATACCACCTCGGCCTACTATTTTGCTTATAATTATTTAATAATTCACTTTTAGTAGATTTTGTGGGAAAAGAACCCTAACTTTACACTCACCTTTTTATCACTTTCTTTTACACCATCACTACTCTTCGAACGTACTTCAGTTTACTTTTTCTCCACACACTCCACGCGGAGTCTGAGTTTTTAAGAAGATATTCCAGTTACCCGTTTTCAGCAAATAATGGCTACCGAAAGGTCCGAAATCCTTGATCCCAACCCGGTTAATTCGGGCCAAGGAAGTGAATCCGTTTACGTGAGGGGCGAAATTGACACGTCAGCGCCGTTCGAGTCGGTGAAGGAGGCGGCCAACCGTTTCGGTGGAATGGGCTTCTGGAAACCCAAGCCTTATCTAAATTCCTCAGAGGTTGTGCATTGTTTACATTTTGAATTTTACTATTGCTTAATCGTACTTATTTTTTATTTTATTTTTTCATTTATGTGTGTTTGGTTATGTGAACTGAGAGTGCAATTTTCACTAGGTTACTTTTTCCTTTAGTGTTCAATTATTGCCTATTGGTACAGCAGTAATTCCATTCTAAAATTGCATAAGCTCTGTTCGGTTTCTTATTTTACTTTTGCTTTATATGGACATTTACATAAGCATTGATTCAAAATGTACATTTAGGAAGTACATTAAGATTCAGTTTTCGGGTTTATAAATCGACTTTGATGTTTCTTATAATTGTGTTGCATATGTGTGCATAACTAAACAAGAATGTTGCAATTATTGGGGTGGAAATGAGTCAAGTAGCATAGAACAACATTGTTGTCCAAGTTTGGCCTGAATTTCTTATCGAGCTAAAATTGTCTTTGAGCTATGTTCGATTGATTAACTAACCGAGCTCAATCAAGCTTTGATTGAGTTTAACAAGAGTCGAAATCCAGTTGCTTGATATTCTTAATATATTTCGTCATTTTCTAGCCTATGAATCCAAGCTCAAACCGAACTCAAAAAATTGTTGTTCAACCTTGTTTGACGTGTGTAACAAACCAAGGTTAAACGAGTTTCTACCAAACTAGCTAGAATCGAGTATCGGGGTGGTTTCGTTCAATTTTCAACCCTACCATGCATGAGTCCTTGTTTTTTTTCCCTTTGCTCTGATCCGTGTGCGACAATCAGTAAAATCTACTACATTTTTAAACATGGCAGGACAATGAAGAAATGGTCCACATTGTCAAAGTAGAGGAACAAGCTGCACAACTGGAAAAAGATCTGGTTACCAAGGAAAAGGAAACATTTCATGTCTTAAGGGAACTCAAAACCACCAAAAACATCGTTGAAGAATTAAAGTCAAAGCTGGGGAAATTAGAAGCATCTGAAATGAATGAAGCCCTCAAAGCAAATTCACATTGTCTTTCTGAAGAACCAAAAGAAGAAAACAAAAGCAAGACAAATATAATAGGTGATTTAGACAAAACTTCCACCAGAGCTCCAGATTTCATCCTACTCGAGCTGAAAACTGCTAAATTGAATTTAACGAGGACTACCAATGATTTTGCTGATATTCGAGCTACAGTTGATCTATACAACAAGAGAATCAAGACAGAGAGAATGTCGCTTGAGAAGACACGTCAAAGGTTGTCTTCAAGCACCTCGAAAATTTCATGTCTTGATGAAGAACTAAACCAAACAAGGCAGAAGCTCGAGCTTGTGAAAGGTACTGAAGGCCGAGAGCTACTACAGAAGCTAAGTTCTGAGACAATGCAATTTTTGAAAGTCAGAGAAGCTGCAAGATACGAGGTTCTAAGCGCAATGTCCGAGATTGAACAGACAAAAACTAAGATTAGGACAGCTGAAATTAGGATGGTCGCTGCCACAAAAATTAAAGAAGCGGCAAGAGCTTCTGAATTGTTGGCTCTAGCAGAAATCAAAGCACTATGTAATAGTGAAAAAACAATAACTATTACCTTCGAGGAATACTCAGCTTTAATCTCAAAAGCTCGAGAAGCGGAACAAGCTTCCAAGGGTAGAGTACTAAATGCTATGTTTCAAGTCGATGAATCAAATATTACAAAAAATGAAATCTTGAAAAGGGTGGAAGATGCTACGGAAGAAGTTAAAATTACCAAAAAGGCCTTGGAAGAAGCTTTGAGTAGAGATGAAGCTGCAAATAAAGGTAAATTGGAAGTTGAAGAGGCTCTAAGGGAATGGAGATCCGAGCATGGTCAGAAACGACGTGCGATACATAATGATATTAAGTTCAAGAATTCTCATTCGACCCTTCACAGAAAAGACGAGGTGAAACAAGTTTTAAAGCCGTGTTTGTCGATTGGGCAAATATTGAGTAGGAAATTGCTTTCAACTGAAGAATGTGATGATGAAACAGGAAATGAGAAAAGGGTAAGCGAACGCAGGGTTTCACTTCGGCAGATGCTCGGTAAATTTTATGATGATTTGCTTCCGGTTGAGAAATCTCGGAAAGAAAATAATGAAGTCCCTGTGAAGAGAAAAAAATTCGGTTTTGCTAGGATTTCGCTTCTTGTGACAAAGGAAATGAGGAGGAAGAAGATGAAGAAGAAACAAAGTGAAAGTTCAATTTGTCGTGGAGATTAAATTGGAATTTTCTAGGATTTTATAATGCGTGGAGCGACGTAGAGGTAGTATTTTGTTCTAGTAGGATTGGAAATCAAATAAATTACTTGATATTTGGCTCGAATTTGATGGATAAAAGTTGGTTGAGGTTAGGTGGTTGTGCATTACAATCAAACTTGAATAAGGTCGTTGTACATTACAATTATTTAAAGTTTGGAAAGTTGGATTCGAGTTTGATTAAATAAGTCAAAATACTAAAATAATAGTTCATTAGGCTTGTGTTTGATTCGGTTGAAGTTCTTAATTCTTTTCCACTTAATTCAAGTTTAAATATAATTGCAATTTTGATCAAAGAAAATAATCAACCCAATTATAAAAATTATGTTATTTAACTCTTGTCAACTTGCTTATATCCTTAACTCCTCTAGGTTTTAGACAAATGGTCCATACTTAACGGACTTGTGAGCCGAGCTTCAAATAGCTTGAACTTAAAATCTGTCGGGCTTCATAGCTATTGACTCAAACTTGGCTCATAAATTTTCTGATTTCTCTGGCTCAAACTCGGCCCATGTAATTTTTCGGGTTTTGGGTCGGGCTTATATCGGGTTTGCTAATATAGAAAAAAATAGCTTGACATATAAAATATTTAGATTACCGAAACACATATCAATAGACTACTATTACGTAATATACAAGTATATATCATTAAATAATATTTTAACTGAAAGATCGAGTTATTTGACCAAATTTTTTTAGATACGTTTGATCTATATAAAAATGCATTAGAGTTTTAAAATCTCAAGATCCATTTTATTGACCTTTCGTGTTAACTTTTGCCTTTTTTTTTTTCATCTTTGACTAAGATTTTTTCCTTTAGATTTTGACCTTCATTACGTAATTGATATACTAACATATATGAAATTTATATTATAACTTTTTATAAACTTTACTTGTTTCAAAATAAAAGAAGTAATTAGTAACTATAAATAAAATACAAATAATTATATGTTCAGGCTTTATTCGGGTTGAGTCATGCTAGGCTCAAGCTCAGCTCATAAATTGATCGGGTTTAATATAATGGCTCAAACTCGACCCGACTCATAAATATTCGAGTTCGAGCCAATTTTAATCGGATCGAGTTGTTGATGCACTTAAAATTTCCTAATCACCAATTTAATTTTTTATTAAATTTCTTGAATGTGACTAATTCATTATTTCAATTTATAATACCAAGTTGTGTCAAAAAATTTAAAATACCAAGCTAACTTGTAGTGTCCTACAAACGATTAGCCTTTATATTAATTTAATGTTAATAATTGTGTTCATACATATCTTAATACATACAATCACATTGTATATGGAATGGAATCGAATAATAAGGTCATATTCTTTATGAACCAATTAAATCATGCTGACGTGTAATCTCATCGGTCCACACAAGTTATTTAACAACAAAAAGGGGACTACTAATCCTTTGTAATTTTCATTAATAAGAAAAACTCGTTGCTTCAAGGAAGAAATTGCACCCTTTACCTCTACAAAGATCAGGTACAGGAAATAATCATTGGATTTTCTTCGAAATTTCATTGCTTCGTTTTATTTACTCTCTATGCTTCCTATATATGTGTGTTATTGGAGATCTTATTTTTAGGTCGGCTGAATTGCTTTCTTCATATCTTCATAGTTGTTTTGTTGACTTTATTAAAGCGGCTTTTGAATTTTTGAAATTGGATTATTTTAGCTTGAAATTAGATTTCGATCGTGCCCCAGATTTCGATTGAGTGAGGTTGATTATGTTGGTCGATGCATAAAGGAAAAAAGATTGTCGCTTTATTTTTCTTTTTTCTATTTATACTAAGAATAACTATGAGTCGGTTGTGGCGTTTTTTATGGTTTAAGATGATCAGTTAGTAGGAATATTAATTTGCTGGAGGGTTAGTATATTGATCATGTGAGGATCAACTGACTTGTAATCGATTCACATCGAGTTCATAGCTTTACCTTTTGTATTTTTAGTTTAGGTTTGTCAGTTAATGAACGAGCACCAAATTGAGTAACTTAGTTTGAGCTTAGGTTCTTGCATATGTTCTTTGTATCGTAGCCAAGTAAAAACAACCTGAAAATGGTTTCCTTCTGCACTCTTATTGGAGTTAGTCAAATCTGGCGTTTGGCGTATTTGACAGACGATTGAAGCTTGGGAGTTTAAGTCCTAAAAAGTTTATTTAGTTGTGATTTTTTTTTTTTTGCTTTATTTTTGGTTGAAATATTGATTTGAGTGAAGTTGAAGTCCATACCATGCCCAAAATACAATTATATGTAATCTCCATCAAGAGCTTCACATTCTTTCATTTGAATTGTCTCTTTGTCAATTTCTGCATTTCTTTGCTGCCCCTTTATCCTCGTTGCTGAGTGTTTGGTTTGTCTTATCCGTTCCTTATTCCTGATACATTCTTGATACATTCTACTATCTGTTTTTCTACTTTCCGTGATATTGTTCTATAGTTTGAGCTGACGAATGATTTTTATTGCAGCATGGATACTAGGGTGCTCTTACTTCTATTCATAGTTAGCAGTTGCTGGTGCTGTAATGCTAGAGACCTTACAGGTAATTACTTTCTGGGATTCGATAGTTATTCCTAATATTTCCTCTTTTTAGTTTTAAGTGCTGGTGAGATTTAATTATCAATTTTAGAGTCATGACTTTTGTTATGGAAGTAGCACTATCTGTAGTGCTCTTGACATGTATCACATAATTCGGCAAGTTTTATTTTTTCAAATTAATGTCTTGTCTCGTGTTCGTTATAAAAGTAACTCGTGAATAATAATGTATTATCCTCTGCTAGCAGTCCCACAGTCGCATACTGAAGGAGAAGCTCAACACGTGGAAAAAGTTAGTGGAAATGAAAATTTGTGTACATTGTGTGAAGAATTTACAGCTGAGGCTCTTAATTACCTATCCGAGAACAAAACTCAAACAGAGATCATTAGAACTCTTCACAAATCCTGCTCTAAAATACCTTCATTCAAGCAGCAGGTACTAAAAGGAAATCCACTCAATAAAGGATCTGTTAATATTCTTTTGAATTTGAATTGAAGTTTCTGCAAAAGTTTTTTTAGACCTTAACATTTAATCCTGATAATAATTGACATTATCCTTGAAATTTTGACCTTGCAGTGCATCGTTTTGGTAGATTATTATGCCCCTCTATTTTTCTTAGAGGTCTCCAATATACAAGCTGAAGATTTCTGCCAAAAGGTTGCCCTTTGTGAAAAAGACGTCTCGATTTCGCTAGAGCTCCCTAAGGGTACATGTGATGTATGCCATGATGCTGTTACAGAGGCTTTACTAAAGTTGAAAGATCCTGACACTGAGGTAACTTCTGAGAAATTGCACACAGCTAATTGTGATATTTACAAACTCATATTTTTTTAAGTATTGGTGTTTGCTATTTCTGGACCAAAGAGCAGCTACTATATTTAGTTACTAAATGAAGTTGTAGAAATTTTGATTGTTTACCACTAGAGGATTGTTTTTGTCACTACAAAAGAATTTATGCTTTAGGGATGGGATATTAAGTGATAGTACGAAAGTTGTCACTCGAAACTGATTATGACTGACAAATAAAATAGTCACGTAAATTATTAGTATTAGGTTGTCACTTATAGCTATTAGTAAAAAGTGTATCCCTACATGTCAGTAGTGACAACTTAATAATAATTCTACTCACTAATTAGTGAAAAAGATTGTGACTCGATATATATGTTATTAATGAAAAATTCAACTTTAACATTTCTGCCGAAATAAATCTTCGTTCCTGTAGTATACATTTGTTTAACAGATGAAATTCTACTAGAAGTTTCACTATTATGTAAATCAAGCAAACTTCTTGTTAAGTATACATGCATGTTATCTGATTACAATATCTATTTTGGAAATCTCCCCTACATTATGTATAGTAAAATCCCTAACGTGTTTTAGTGAAGATTATGGTATGTTCAAATTATACTAGTTAGGTAATTACGCTTCAAATTGAAGTGCATAATTATTCTGAAATTCAATAGTTGTAATGAGATGGATAATCTTTGAAGTTATGAAGTAATGAACATAATTGAACATCAATGACAACAGATTTCTCTATTTCTTAACACAACCATACATTTCTTCAATCATTTTCTGCTATAACTTGCCTGGTCAATTATCATATCTTTCTATAATGCGTAAGTTTGTGTTCATCTTCTGTTCCTTTTTCAGTTAGAAATACTTCAAGTGCTTCTGAAGGCATGTGATAAAATTGGGAAAGCTGTCAAAAAGGTAACCAATATTTCTTTTATGAATGGAAATTTGTGATCTTTTCTTCCACAAAATGTCCATTGATTTGTTTCGGTTTTTTTGTTCTTTTCGCAGTGTAAGAGATTAGTTTTTGAGTATGCGCCCATCATTCTTGTTAATGCTGAGCAATTCTTGGAAACAAATGATGTATGCACCATACTGCATGCTTGTGATTCAACAGAGCAAGTAACATCTATGCATGCTGCATCTTAAGGGAAGTTATTTGTCTCCGTTGCGTATCATTGTGCTGTAAAAAGATCAAGCGATTGCATAGTACTGTACATATTGTTTTATCTCCAAAAACTATGTCTTCGATTCTTGTGTATCGTATACTCTATTTTATCTCGTGTCAATAGTTTTCATCTATTCTATATACATATAAAAGTACGAGTTGGCCTAAGGAAATTTCTTCCCTTTTTGTGAAGACTAATATACCCCTATTTAAATTATATTGTGATATTTAATTTTATGGCAAAAAGAGAAAAGAAAAAATCCTAGAAGCATAATTAGACAAGAAGTCTATCCTACATCAACCTTATAATTATCTTTTAAAGTTTTACAACTCATTAAAACATTAATGATAACAAAAAATAAATTATTCTATATTTCTTTAAAAAATTCTTTGAAAAGTTCGAGTGATACCACTTTCATATTTATTTATTATTACCTGTCTCGAAAGTTGTGGGCTTAAATGGCGATGGCTTTCGAGTGAGGAAGTTATGTTAACTAAGGGCCACGATCAAAGTTTATTCCCGTCCTAGTGCAACTAACCCCGTATAAGGTAATGTGTTGCATACAATAACTAATAATATCTAGTGCAACTACTCCCGTATGTCATTTAGACCATAATATGATTAAAAATGATGATATGATTCAACTAATATAAGAAATTAGTTAATTATGTGCAAAACACGTGCATTTTTCTAATTTGATTAAAATAAATTTGCACGTGCACTTTTTTAATTACTTTAAAACGCTTGAATTGTATGGAATTGAATGAATGTGTATTGACACTTGATAGTGAATGTATATATGTAGTATATTGAGGTCAAGTTGGTCTAGTGGTCCTGATGGCTAACCTTCAATATACCACATATATGAATGAACCCAACTAGTGATTTTGGAGCCACAGTCTCCATATCTCTATAATCCTTCTAGTTTTAATCCTAGGGCCTAGCTAGGCTATCAACAACTTCAATTCAGATCGAATTTGTTAGTTAGTTAAGTCATTTTAGAGGAGCTTGCTCGGGCCCTACTATCACTATCCATATAACTTTCATATAATTTGGACTTGCATATTTTCCCCGTGAATCAAATTTATCGAATATTTAAAAAAAGGCCCATTGTTCCTATCCACTCTTACTTTTAGTAATTTTTGGACCACATCTCTAGTTTTGTTTTACTATGGCCTATGGGTTTGTGGAGAAGGAGATATTATTTAGTACAATCGCTGCACCATGTCATCAAATACACGTGGTGCAGCCCATCAATACACTCAGGAAATGTAGAGTGATAATCCACATCACCCCATATTCTGGCCAGATTTCAAAAAATTTGTGTTCACGAACATGGATGATGTGGATTATTACTCCACATGTCCCAAGTGTATTGGTGGATTGCACCATGTGTACTTGATTTTCATAATTGTAGTAGTACTTTTTGCTCGACTCTTGTATACGATGTATAAGATCATCAGTATTGTGTGGAATAAAAAGAAAAAGTACGAAAATGATTTAGAGGAAACTTTTAGTATACCGTCCATAATTATGTCGTATACAAGACTAAAGAAGATCATAAGATCTAATTCGATTTAATACCAAAAAACCTTATTGCCTAACCATGTCGATTGTCAAGAGATTAAAAGTAGATCTGGAACTTTAATGCAGCGGAAACTTACCTTGATTCATGCCAGCAATCTTGATGTTATTGATGATTTAGTGATGATGAGTTTTATGATCTTCCACTTGATACACACCTTAGAACCTTAATACTCACGCAGAAGGGATTGCAGAGAATATGAGTTATGTAACTCTATATTTTGTTGTTGTGTTGTGTACAAGTGGGGATCATAACCCCTTATATATAATAACCTAGTAGGGTTAGTATATGTTTCATTATTTTCAATTCGGCCCTTCATCAAATTGAAAATTACAAACTGGTATCTACACTTTTATTCCATGATAAACTTAATACCCATAGTCCAAAAGATAACATAATTAGACCACATAATTATGGACTTTACTTTATAATAGCAATACACACTAAATTAACATATTAGGCCCACATAACCATTGGAATTTTCCAACAATCTCCCACTTGGGCCACATATGTTATCAGATAAATGTGTATATCCTTATGAGCTCAAAATTTGCTATTATTTCCTTAGGTATTCCAAACAATCTCGTCCATTGATTTAGTCGGCAAAGGACTAAAGGAGCTTTCGTCACAAATAGCGTAACTAAACCCATCAGTAATCACATATACCAACAAAACCAAATGACATAGATCTATCATGGAGCGTAGCATGAAAATTACATGTAATGTGATCTTAAACATGCCTATTTTCAACTGATCCTCCTTAATCTTTATTGAGATCAACTTTAACATAATTGTACATAGAGTAAAAAACTGTAAACCTTATTTCTGCAGAAATATCCAAATATACAAATGGATCCAAAATTAACGACATATAGAGCAGCTAAATCACAAACTCCCACCAAAACCTGATATCCTTATTTAATATTACACCCATAAGAGCAATATGCTCAGGAAGACCTTCAGGTTGTAATACTTTAATTAGCGGAACCGCAATCATGGAGTTTGTCCCAATATGCTCTATGAAAATCTGTCAACTATGTACTCTTTAGTTTACAACTAGGAACTTTGTGTCAATATGCATTGACTTTGATGAGCTCCTATTGTTTTCAGAATATAAGACTGCTAAGTTATTGTCACAATATATCTGTAGTGGTCTTTCTAACCGAATCATAATATGCAACCTAGTGACAAGATTCTGCAATCACAAAACTTGATTGGATGCCTCAACAAGCTACAACCTTTGATGCCAAGATGGAGGAAGCTATGAGTGTTTGTTCGGTACTCTTTAACTAGATAGCTTCTCCAACTAACAAAAACTGTCAGCATTATGTTGATCTCCTAATGTTTTGGCATCCACTAAAATCAGAAATCAGAATATCTTATGATCTCTAATTGGTCTGATTTCCGATATGTGAACATTTAGTCTTTAGTTCTTTGTAAATACTTTAAAATTCTACCGGTTGCTTTCCAATGATCCATCTTAAGATTTCTAAGTATCTGCCAAGCATCCCAACAATAAATGCTATGTCAGGACGTGTACAAATTTGAGCATACATCAGACTTCCAACTACTGAAGCGTAGGGAACCTTTTGCATTTCTTTAACTTCAAGCTCATTTTTAGGGCACTGATCGAGACTAAATTTGTCTCCTTTAGCGATAGGGGTATCTTCTAGTTTGCATGCATATCATGCACATTTTCTATATAGTTCTTTTGTGATAATCCAAGGATACCTCGAGTGTTGTCTCTATGTATCTGAATCCCTAATACAAAAGAATTTTTCCCCAAGATCTTTCATCTCAAATTTCTTTGATAGAAATTTCTTGGTTTCGTGCAACATATTTATATCATTAGTGGCAATTAGTATGTCATCAACATATAAAACCAAAAATACAAATTTACTCCCACTGAACTTTTGGTAAACACAATCTTCAACAGTGTTTGTCTCGAAACCGAATGAGACAATTACTTGATGAAATTTGCAGTACCATGGATAGGAAGCCTGCTTAAGTCCATAGATGGATTTTCTTAATTTGCAAACCATCTTCTTTGGGTCTCCAGACACAAAGTTTTCCGGTTGCACCATATAGATCGTTTCATCAATGTCACCATTTAGAAACCCCATCTTAATATCCATCTGATGTAATTCAAATGCACAACAGGAGCCATAATCGTCCTAAAAGAGTCTTTCGAAGATACCAGAGAGAAAGTTTCTTTATAGTCGATGCCTTCCTTTTGAGTAAAGCCTTTAGCTACAAGACGGGCTTTATATCTTTCTACATTACCTTGTGAATCCTTCTTGGTTTTAAATATCCATTTGCAACCAATTGGTTTCTTTCCTTCAGGTAATGGGACAAGATCCCAAACTTGATTGTCTTGCATAGACTTGTACTCATCGTTCATGGCTTCAATCCATTTGAGAGAATTAATATCTTGCATGGCTTGACGGAAGTTGATTGGATCATTTTCCGTCGATCCATTATGTTCCTCTTTTTCTTGGAGAAACACTATATAATCATCTGGTATAGGATTTCTCCTCTCTCTCGTGGATCTCCTTAAGGGTGGTTCTTCTTGAGGTTGTTGAGGTTGAACTTGAGGTTGTTGAGGTTGAACTTCAGGATCAATCATCTCAACTTCAGTTGGGGTTCGATCAACATTGTCTTGTTGAGGATTCAAATCTGCTTCTCGACTAAATGCAGGAATGAAAATCTGAACAGTATCAGAAGTAGTAGGAGGAGTCATAATTGATTCCTCCTCCGTAATTGATTCTTCTTCAAAGACAATGTCTCTAACCTTATTTCTCCCCCCAAACTCAACATCCTCAAAAAATATTGCGTTTCCCGTTTCAAAAATTGACTTTAATGTGGGATTGTAAAACTTAAAGCCCCTAGATCGTTCAGAGTATCCAATAAAGTAGCTGCTCACTGTTTTGGAGTCCAATTTTCCTTCTTTGGGCCTATAAGGCCTAGCTTCAGCAGGACATCCCCAAATGTGAAAATGCTTTTAGACTAGGTTTGTGGCCTGTCCAAAGCTCATAAGGTGTTTTGGTGGCTGCTTTAGTTGGTACTCTATTCAGAATGTAAGCTGATGTCTTTAGTGCTTCTCCCCAGAGTGATTCTGGCAAGGTAGAATGACTGATCATACTCCTTACCATGTCCTTAAGTGTTCTGTTTCGTCTTTCAGCTACACCATTCATGCTAGGTGACCCCGGCATGGTGTACTGTGGGACGATTCCACATTCCTCTAGGAATCTAGCGAATGGTCCTGCACGTTGTTCACCTGAACCATCGTATCTGCCGTATTACTCACCACCACGATCAGACTTGACGGACTTAATTCTTTTGTTGAGTTGGTTCTCAACCTCAGCTTTAAAAGCTTTGAACATGTCCAGAGACTCTGATTTTTCATGAATGAGATACAGGTAACCAAAACGTGAGTAATCGTCTATGAATGATATGAAATATCGTTGGCCATTCCAAGAAGCCGAAGGGAATGGTCCACAAATATCTGTATGAATCAACTCTAAGACGTCTGAAGATCTATTGGCACCTAATCTTCTTTGTTTGGTCTGTTTTCCTTTAATACACTCGACACAAATATCGAAGTCCGAAAAATCGAGTGAATCTAGAATATTTTCTGACACAAGTCTCTCAATTCTAGACTTTGAGATGTGACCTAAACGCTTGTGCCATAATTTTGAAGAATTTTCTTTATTTAATTTGCGTTTAGTACCACGTGATTCCACATGCAGGGTTTCATTATAAGAAGTAATAGTATCAAGTAAGTATAGGTTATCATACATGCTTAATGAACCAGTTCCAATAATATTGGAATTTAAAGAAAGACTGAACTTACTGTTTCCAAAAGAACAATGATACCCAAATTTGTCCAATAAAGAAACAGAAACCAAGTTTCGTCTAAAAGACAGCACGACAAAAGTGTCTTTCAAATCCAAATAATGACCAGTTCCTAACAATAACCTAAAATGACCTATTGCTTCTACTTCTACCGATTTTCCATCGCCCACAAAGATGTGTCTTTCAACATCATTTGGCTTTCGGTAGCTTAGGCAACCATGCATAGAAACACTTATGTGGGTAGTAGCACCAGAATCTAACCACCAAGTATTTATTGGTACTGAAGCTAAATTAACTTCAGAACAGACCAAATTAAAGAAAGAACCTTTAGCAGCATTATTTTCTGATTTTATTTTATTGCCCAAGTTATTCCCATTGAGCATGAAAATGCGATCATTATTCTCAAATAGTGAATTGATAGATACAGTAATAGCAGACATTATAGCTGTTACAAAGAACGGATTTTAAGTTAGACACATGTTCACAAATTGAATAATTATAGAATAATTATTTACTTTATGAAAGACATTAATTCAAATAATTATTAAATACATAGCAAGATACCTAGCACAACATTAATATCAAGTCTTTGGACAGTAATATTAATTGTAAGTGGTACTCTTGTTGTAGTGATCGAATGTTGAAAATAAATCCTGTCAAATAAAGAGTCTATCTTTGGATCGACTAATTACCCACATGGACACCTAATAATAATCACACATTCATCACCACAGGTGTGTATGCAATTCGGCCAAACATTATCCTTCATTTGGGCCGGTTTAATATTCGCATGAATTTGCATACACTAATTCATCTAAACATTCTCAATAAGTCAATCTACACAAGAGAGGTCACTTTGGCGACATGTTGCTTCAATTGGTTATATTGAATGTCAGACTGACTGATAAAGTCACTGTTACGTATCAAAATTATTCGAATGTTATTGCCAAATAAGACAATTTCCTTAAAAATATTTCAGCCAAACAGGCCCTTAAGAATAGTAAATTATGAATTTACTGTAAGCCAAACATGCCCATAGGAACATTAATTTCGGATTTGCAGGAGCCAAACAGCCCCTAATTCTGGTAAGGTTTCGTCTTCTTTACCTAATTCTGAAATTGTCGGAAACGTTCCGACATTGATGTTTATGCAGTTTGAAGCACGACAAGGACACAATAGCATAAGTATCATGATTTCTAACAACAAAATCAGAGAAATCAAGAAAGTATTTAATCGGTGCAAGAAAACCAAAAGTTCCTGCAATTGATTTCACTTTAGCGAGATCAGGCAGTGACATGGTGATTCAGTTTCTATAATTCCCATTGTATTCACAGCTATGGAAGTGGTTTCCTTTGTTCCTTCATTAGTGGGGTTGACGGCTTGGCAGCAGAGATGAATAAAGCCATAAACTCAGTTTTCCTTTTCTTTAATTTCTTAATTACTGTATTATTTATTTACTTGAAAAATAATAATAAATTATGTCAGAATTCCTCAATCCATAACGAGAAATCTAAACTAAAGTTTGATAATCCTAGTCAAGAAAATATGTTTCTATTAGGCCTAACTTAGGTATCATGCGAAAAATCAATAAATCCATAAAATAACTTTAATTGCATAAACATAAAGCATGAAACTGAATCTTTATAAAACAAGATCAAGAAAGCAATAACCCTAATTTGCATAATCAAGATCTACAAAGCATGAAATTCTAGATTTTCACAAAAAAGATCAAGATAGCAAAAAATTCCTAACATGCATTAATCAACAAAACTTAAAAACCAAATCCAGATTTTCATATATCATAAACATAAGTTTATGAAAATCTCAAGTAATCGAACATGGATGGCTCTGATACCACTTGTTGGATTTAAATCGAATACATAAGCATAATGATCATAAGATCTAATTCGATTTAATACCAAAAACCTTATTGCCTAACCATGTCGATTGTCAAGAGATTAAAAGTAGATCTGGAACTTTAATGCAGCGGAAACTTACCTTGATTCATGCCAGCAATCTTGATGTTATTGATGATTTAGTGATGATGAGTTTTATGATCTTCCACTTGATACACACCTTAGAACCTTAATACTCACGCAGAAGGGATTGCAGAGAATATGAGTTATGTAACTCTATATTTTGTTGTTGTGTTGTGTACAAGTGGGGATCATAACCCCTTATATATAATAACCTAGTAGGGTTAGTATATGTTTCATTATTTTCAATTCGGCCCTTCATCAAATTGAAAATTACAAACTGGTATCTACACTTTTATTCCATGATAAACTTAATACCCATAGTCCAAAAGATAACATAATTAGACCACATAATTATGGACTTTACTTTATAATAGCAATACACACTAAATTAACATATTAGGCCCACATAACCATTGGAATTTTCCAACATCCACATCACCCCATATTCTGGCCAGATTTCAAAAAATTTGTGTTCACGAACATGGATGATGTGGATTATTACTCCACATGTCCCAAGTGTATTGGTGGATTGCACCATGTGTACTTGATTTTCATAATTGTAGTAGTACTTTTTGCTCGACTCTTGTATACGATGTATAAGATCATCAGTATTGTGTGGAATAAAAAGAAAAAGTACGAAAGGATTTAGTGCAATAAAAATTTATTATGATAATTATGTGGAAATATTTGTCCATTTTCCCTCTTGAATTAAACGTGCGCTAATGATTAGTGTCCGGCCAATAAGCAAACAATATTGTTATCAAGAGAATATTAAATTTATTATTTATTAATCTAGGATATACATGCACAAAAAGATTCAATGCCATATTTTTGCAGGGTTCTTCATCACTTATGTTGATCTATATTATGTTTTTGACAATATCAAAGTTTTTCGATATGGATTAGAATCAGATTTTTAAATCTCAAAAATTAATACACATTACTGTGCCAAAACATTATATATTTTGAGGGTGTATTTTGTCAAAATTTAATTTTATGGGTGCAATATGCAAAAAACCCATAATAAGGGTGGATGCTGCCAAATGTTGGTAAAAATATATACAGAATTTTGTGAGAACAAGAGGAGAATCTATAGAGAGTTCTTAACAGTTAGTAACACGTTAAGTGGGACCTACAAAAACGTTATAGCAAATCACATACATCTATCTGTCTATTACATGGGGGCATGGTGTTGGACTGTTGGGGGCGCATGGGGCAATATAAGTCCCGGAAATTTTTTATTCAGATCGAGTTTAACTGAATTTAAAGTAATTACATGATAAATACGATACACTTGATTTGGAATTTAATGCACTTCATAAAAAAATGATTAATCACATAAATACAATATGTTTAATTGATAGTTGAATGAATTTGACAAAATCATGCTTGAATAACAATTTTTCTTAAATCTGGCCGGCAAATATATAAATAACACGTGCGCGGTCGATAAACGAGTATCGTAGATTCTGTTAAAAAAAAGTAGTAGTTGAACCTCTTTGTCCTAACCCCAAACCCCACCTGTCCCACAACTAGTCAATTTTGATTGAATAATTTGGATGTTATTACTCCAAGACCAATTCGTGGTTGGACCATTTGTTTGTCAATTAAATATCAATACTAGTTTAGATTCGAATATTCGTTGGGTAATGTTCTTTTCGATGTATCTTTAAAAAAGTTAAGTCAAATTTAAAATATGAATAATAAATCTTGAGAAGAAAAAAAAAAGTAATTTTCCAATTTGTAATTTATGCAGTTTTGGTTTTAATTTAAACACCTAATATTAAAATTATATTGTTATATCAAATACTATATTAAATCGAATCTATTAAATTTACTTAAAAGTAAACTCACCTTTAACCATTGGGTAAGGCTCATCGACAAAATCATTAACATGAGGTTAACAATTTGTATTCGTAAAGGATGAGCGGCCAAGGTTGAAAAGTATTTTGAGATTACTTTTTAGTTTTTGATTACTCCTATATATATAATATATGTTTAACACGCTTTTACAGCCCACGTTCATTAGAATAGCAGCAAAACTTATAACATTAACCTCACAATGCTATCGTTGACTTTGCTAGTTCTTTGAAAATTGAAATTATCAAGCATTCAAATTTGATGACAATCATCTTTTTCTCGTTGAAATGCTTGATATTTTTGATATTATGCATTCCACATGCAATTTAGGAAAATCACAAAATGTGATTAAAAATATAAAATACTAGCTAGTACTTTTTTCTTTTTAAGAGTAGATCCCTTGGCTTGATTTTATTAAATAAAATCCGATGACCCTGTCCTATAAATCTTAGCTTTTGTTAAAATTCAATAATTTTTTAATAAATATATAAAGAAAAATAAAAAAATAGAGAACCAAAACTATTTTAGACTTGAATAAATTTATTTTAGTGACTATATGAAAATTATCATTCTTAGTACATATTTAGCGACCAAATTTTAATTTAATCATAATAATAATAATTGTGACAAGTGTAATAATAATAAATACATATTTATTATATGTCACGAAAAGTGTGTAATAGCTTAAGTTGTTAATATTGGTAGTTAATGACAAGTTGACAACCCAATAAAATTAAATATTATCATGATACAATTTATATTGTCACTTTAAGTGTATGACTAAATGTCAAAAATTACAAATTAATTTTAGAATTCTTTTTATTAATTTATATATATATATATATATATATTAGTGACAAATTTTATGTAAATGCTACTTTATATATGTAAGAGACGGGAAAACATAACATTGAGTTCGGGAATGCTCAAAGAACTAAACATTTGAGAGTACAAGTGCGATCTCATATGAAGAAAACCATGCTGTAGCTGAAAGGCAACTCGAAATAGTGGATAATAACGAGTAATCCTTAATCCTTATCTACTCAAAAATTAATAACAATATTGTGGCCATAAATGCATAATTATGAGCCAATAAATAAGCCCAAAGGTGAACCAAAATAACGACATATTTAGTACTGTCTCAGATTATGAATATTAGAAAAATATCTCATGATTTCGTTTGAACCATCTTCGATTTAATTTACCATTATTTTTTTGACAGGCCTTAGTCCCTACTGAAGAGGAAGGTTATTCCTGAACCAACTAATATTTACGATCGATAACCCGAATTAATAAAAACTAGAATAGTATTAAACTTCAACATTATCACATAATAATTTTTTTTAGAGGAATGATATGTTATTGCTAAGAATATGATTTTCTTGTAAGAATAACAAAATATGATGATTCCTAAAACGAGAAGAAGTTTGTTAATATCTTATACGGTATGCGAATGTTGATACACGTCCGTTGGGATGTACTATTACAAATTGCAGGGAGCTCTTGAGAATATCGTGGGAGAGCTTGATAACTCATACGAGAAAATATGAGAACAGATGCGCCGACATACTCATCAAGAAAAGAAATTCATGAGGCCTTTAATATTTGGGTGAGACTTGTTTTTTTTACCTCGATTGTATTAAAAAATAAAAAGAGAAAAAAAAAAAGGAAGTTTGTTAATGCTATGATAGCACCTTCCTCAGTTGCACCTGAATTATCTTCCATCATTAGAATAGCTATCAATCACGCTTTCCTCTGACCAAAAAAAAAAAAAAAAAATCAATCACGCTTTCCCTTCAATTTAAGGCGATATCATTACGCTTTTCCTTCAATTAAGGATTTTTCGTTCTCATTCAATCATGTTATATACGTAACGTCAATTTCCCCCAGAAAAGCAATATTTATTTTTTATAATAAAACAAAAGCAAAATTACAACTATGTAAAAGTATTATTAATTGAATATAACAATTATTATAGGTTTATGGACCATAAATCAATTAATTTATTATTACAGGTGGCAATTTACGATACTTCCTTCTATATTCTATCAACCACGCGATAACTTTCCTTAAACATAATTCCAAACGTGGTAAATATTCAAATAATTATAATTAAGATTTTTATTATGGTAATAATGATTAGCTGTACTTAGAGGACTCTGAGTTGGTATAAAACAAATAGCTTCTCCGCTTCTCCGTTTCATTCTCACAAAACACGCACAAAGTTTGGTTGCTCCTATTTATTCCAGATTTATTTTTCCTTACGAAAAAAGGTAAAAAGAATCTTTGCGTTATATCTTTTTTAATTTGTTTGAGCTATATTATTACTTTATTGCAATCAGTAGAGGTTTATCTTTATGGGATTTTTGTTTTGTGATTAATTTCAATTTTAGGTGTTTCTTTATGGTCTTTCTTACACAGTATGTGTTATGATTCTTCACTATTAGGTTTTGTAAACACAAGGGTTCTTCGTTTTTAATTAGCTGAGATGATTCAAAGTTTTGGTGTTCTTTGAGGGTTCTTGGATCTCACCAGAAAAATGACAAGGAAAATAAAATGAACATGAAATTAATTAACCTAAATTTCTATTATTCACCTTTGTATTTTAAAGCCCTCATTACAGAGTTTGTACCTTACTAATTGATACCCAGTTCATTCATTCTTCTATGTTCTGATGATAAAAATCCTCTGTTTTATTCAGGTTAAGATCTCACCCACTTCTTTATTCAAAGATCGAAATTCACTCCCTTGTTGTACTTGAGGTTTGAG
Source organism: Penstemon barbatus (assembly GCA_003313485.2). NCBI lineage: Eukaryota > Viridiplantae > Streptophyta > Magnoliopsida > Lamiales > Plantaginaceae > Penstemon > Penstemon barbatus. The sequence continues at coordinate 19,441,608 of CM064881.1, forward strand.
ATCTTAAAGTCCTACACTTATTTTGTATTATCAAGCTCAAAACAAAAGCCAGGGAATGCTGAAAGATGTGCTTGCTGGTTAGACATTCTTTCTCTGATTTATATGAGGTGGAAGCTCCGTTCGAGCCATCCTCCTTTATTCTTGATGAGATTGGACACATAAGTTATAGCCATACATTGGCTAATTCAATAAGGGATCAAAACGATTTAGTTGGTTTAATAATAATTTCGATTAATTAGATTTGTATCTAAGAATGGAAGCTAAAGGGAGTATATTGATGCAAAGGTACGAATTGGGTAAATTACTTGGACAAGGTACCTTTGCCAAAGTCTACCATGCAAGAAATCTTGAAACGGGGATGAGTGTAGCTATAAAGATAATCGACAAAGAGAAGATCTTGAAAGTTGGGATGATTGAGCAAATTAAACGAGAGATTTCGGTAATGAAGCTTGTTAGGCACCCGAACATTGTGCAGCTCTATGAAGTTATGGCCACCAAAACAATGATATATTTCGTTCTGGAATATATGAAAGGAGGTGAGCTTTTCAACAAACTTGCTAAAGGGAAACTTAAAGAAGATGCCGCAAGAAAATATTTTCAGCAGTTGGTTAGTGGTGTTGAATTTTGCCATAGTAGAGGCGTTTATCACCGCGACTTGAAACTCGAGAATCTCTTATTGGACGAAAATGGGAATTTAAAAATATCCGATTTTGGATTGAGCGCTTTTGCTGAGTCGAAGAGGCAAGACGGTTTACTACACACGACGTGTGGGACCCCGGCTTATGTTGCTCCTGAAGTTATAAACAGGAGGGGATACGATGGGTGTAAAGCGGATATTTGGTCTTGTGGGGTAATTTTGTTCGTTCTTTTATCTGGGTATCTTCCATTTCATGATTCGAATTTAATGGAAATGTATCGGAAAATAGGTAAGGCTGAATTCAAATGTCCGCACTGGGTCTCTCCTGACGCTCGTAGGCTCATCTCGAAAATACTAGACCCGAATCCGAATACCCGTATATCCATATCCAAGATCATGGAGAATTCTTGGTTTAAGAAAGGTTTTCAATCCAATAAGGTTCAATTCGAGTACAAGAAGGAAGGAATAGTCGATGCAGATAAAGCCGAATTGACTAAGCCTACAAACTTGAATGCCTTTGATATCATTTCTCTCTCAGCAGGTTTTGACTTGTCAGGTTTGTTTGAAGGTGATGATCAGAAGAAAGAGTTCAAATTTACGTCTAATCAACCTGCGAAGAATATAATTTCGAAGTTTGAGGATTTGGCTAAGCATTTGAAGATGAAGGTGACGAAGAAAGATGGGGGATTGGTCAAGTTAGAAGGATCAAAAGAAGGGAGAAAAGGGGTGTTGTCTATTGATGCGGAAGTATTTGAGGTGGCTCCAGACTTTCATTTGATTGAGATGAAGAAGTCGAATGGAGATACATTGGAATATCAAAAGATGATGAAGAAGGAAATAAGGCCTTATTTGAAAGACATTGTTTGGACATGGCCAGGTGACGAGCCTCGAATGCAGAAGTCGCAGCATGTAGAGTTGCAGACATCTGCAGTTCCGCAGTTAGAGTTTCAACTGCCTTAAGATTCAAGACCAGAAATTGTAGATTTCTTGGGTGAATTGTAGAAAATATTTCTGGTGTAGTAGTTTTATGTTTTTGATTTGAACCTAGATGGTAAAACTAATTTTTAGTTTTGTGTTCCTCAACAATATTTTCTTCTTCATTTTGTTTTCTCCAAATTATGAGCTCCAGACTCCAGTTATTAAATGAAAATATTTAAACTTGCTTAAACTCTCCTCTTCTAAATATACTAATCAATTAATAACAAGAATGCAAAAAGAAGAAAATGCAATTCCAATTACGTAAACATAAATGTCAAATTTATTACTGATTGGATCATGTCGACCCAAATCTTGTTTTATTTATGTCGGATCCAGTCCTGGCTTGGATCTATAACTTTCACATCCACCAGATATTTTACATAAATGGTGCTAATTAAACAACCAATACCAACATCCAATATGTTTCAACTCAGATAATTGCATGGGAACATCTTAACATCAACCATGAAATCTCAACATCATAAAAACCATATAGTGCAACTGAAACTGAAACATACTGTTAGAAGTTAGAATTATCCTCTGCCTTTGGAGTACCTAGGAAAAAAAAAGAACTGGCATCCCTTTCATCTGGAGACTCAATAGGCGATGGCTCTGTAACTTCAGATTCTGCAAGGGATGATGAATCTGTCATATAACTAAAGTCTAGCTGAAGGTTATTTAGCGGTGCAGCTACAATATTCTCATGGGATGGTGTTTCCAATGTCGAATCTGGTACAAAACGAAGTTCTATCTGAAGGTCCTTCTTTGCAATCCTAGGAAAAATGGGTTCGAAAGGACGTGCACTGCTAGTTGTTGGTTCAAAATCAAAAGGAAATGAAGGTAAAGTAAACGGTGATGGTTGTCCAAAACCGATACAGTCGTCAAATGATTGTCTTGATGTTGGATGACAAGATAAGGGTGGGCTCGGAACTTCTGCTTCAGACGTCCCACTTTGTCTTCTTATGACATTTGATTTAGAAGGTGAGGAAACTGCAGGTGAACAGGGAAATAATTTCTCTCGCCATGATTTTGTAGGATCTGTACAGGGTTGAGGTTCAATGATCACCTGCAATTAAGCAATAATATTGCATCGGTCATATGAATAGACGAACAAGCAAGTGTGAAAAAAGGAGATTATTGAAAAAATGGAAAAACTTACATGGCGGTCGACACCCTTATCATCTTCATTTATATTTGATCTCCCGGAGACCCGGTCTGGCTGTACTACTTCTTTCTTTTGTGTAGAATTTTGATCTATCAATGTGTTAGGTTTGTGTTCTCTAGTAACATTAGTAGTCTTAGTACTTTTTCTGGAAAAACCACCTCGACTAAATGCTCTGGATGAAGATGAAAAGGTGCCCTTCACGCGATAAAAGTATCCTGTTCCTGCATTCCCTCTGTTATGATTACTTGCAGTAGCCCCTTTGGACCTAAGCGCCGCTTCTGTGATATGAGCTTTCATACTTTCAGGTGCTGTTTTGTGTTGTTCCTGTCTATCAGTATCACCTTCACTCTTCTTATTTCGCTCAGTTTCCTTGCCAGCTCTCTTTTCCAACTCTTCAGAATCAGTATTGCTTGTAATCGAGGCCTTGTCTCTTTCCTTCTTTGTTTCCAGAAGTTTCACTTCAGCTTCTTTTTTACTATCTCTTTCTTTAGCACGAGGGGAAACATTTTCACCTTCTTTTTCAGCCTCCATTTTCTCATCTCGCAATTCTTCAACTAACTTTGCAATATCTTCTTTCTGTGTTCTTTCCTCTTCCTCTGCATGCTTCTTCTCTAATCTAGCCTGCCTCTTCTCCTCGGCTTTTCTGCGAGCTTTCTCACCTCTACTTTCCCGACCCTCATTCTTGCCTCTCTTCTCTAACATTCCTCTGCGCTCTCTGGAAGAACAAACGCTAAAAATCTTTCTGCAAAGCCACACGACAGCTAAAAACAATACCTTAAAAGCTTTAAGGGCAAAAGTAAAACAGTGCCAACACATCCCCCCATTATCTGAGGAAGCTCTCAAAATTCCAGAATCAGGCATATCCAGAAGTGGTCTTCTCGAATGATGGCCACAAGAAAAGCACATAAACTTGCCCTTACCAGGATTCTGATCCCTATACGGAGTCAAACAATTCTTACAAATCCGAGTGGCAGTCTTCCTCATCTTTTCTAGTTCAATAGCCTCAAACCTCTTCCTCTCCCTAATCCTAACGTTTCTCCAAACCCGCCACGGTGAAAGCTGAGGCAGCAAAATATCAAACAAGAATAGGATCACCGACACAATGAACACACAACAAACCGTCGTCGACATGAGCTCAAAAAGGAACGGCAAAAGCTGCGAGAGAGTCCATAACCCAATGAGTGCAATTACTAACCATGGCCACATGGTAGCCACTTTCCGCGACCACCTCTTCATGACACGCGATATACACATTATCCCCAATCTTGAATACAAGAATCAATCCCCAACTTCCTAAACAAATTATTTTTAACAGTCTATCTAGTACCAGTATATGTACTTACACAAATATTCCTGAGTATTGGAAGTACTCAATAAAACCCTAGCTTCAACACTTGTTCTTCTTTTCAGTGTTTCAAATGCTATACCATTTCTCGGAAGTACCTCAAATCCTAGAGCTAACGATTAGTGTTGACACACACCTAAAATGCCGAAATGAACGAAGAAGTTAAGCAATCAGATTTTCGCAAAACAAGAAACGAATAATAAAATAATTATACTTCAATTACGGAAATGAACTACAAATTACTTGGTAAAGAAAATGAAAATTAGGTGCGTACGAAAATCCGGTGACAGGAGAAACGTCGGCGGCGAGCTTCTGATTTATTGATTATTGTTATTTGATGAAATCATTTGTCAAGAAAATAGAGATGAGAGAGAGAGAGAGAGAAATTGAGAGGGAAAATGGAGGTATGTTAATGGCGATACTTTCAAACATAGGCATGATGGGTTGGTTTCGTGATGAACCGGGTTAAATATGGTAAGTTGGGTCATTACTTGTTCAAGTCCACGTTTAAATTGGGGAATTTTCATATATGTGTTACTATAAAATAAACTATGCAATGCAAATAAGAAAATTGCATGGAATTTGATATTCATAATGTTATTATGATTTTATAGAAATAATTCGTAATCACGACGTAATTTAATTAACTAATATTCGTCATAAACATTCTAACATTGAAATTAAACTTCCAGATGTATTGTCATCTTGAAAAAATTATTTTGTGTCGCTTGCTTTCTTTATACCACTTATTTGTTTCACAACCAATTTTGCGGGAAAACGCGGGGATATGTTGCATGTGCAGGGCACATAATATCGCCAAACGTCTCTCCTATTACGAAGACCATCAGATCGCAAAGCTTTTTCAGGGGATGCTTTTTATTTGCATTCATGCATTTTGTAAAGAGACATTAAATAAAGTTTTAGTTTAGGTGAAGGAAGTACGATTGGGTAGATCAAGAAAACAGCGGTAGCTTTTTCCCTTGATAGATAGTCAGAACTTCATCTGGATTCGAATCCTACTTAGAGATCTACTACAACCTTTGAGGTACATTGTAAAATTATTTATATTTAGAAAAATAAAATATACTTATATTTTTAAATTTGGACCAAAAAAAACCTCCCAAGGGCAGGTTCTTACGCGTCACTCACCCGTCCGTCACTGGAAACACCACTTCCCGTCCGACTTGCATGTGTAAAGCATGCCGCCAGCGTTCATCCTGAGCCAGGATCGAACTCTCCATGAGATTCATAGTTGCATTACTTATAGCTTCCTTGTTCGTAGACAAAGCAGATTCGGAATTGTCTTTCATTCCATGGCATAACTTGTATCCATGCGTGTCATATTCGCCTGGAGTTTGCTCCCAGAAATATAGCCATCCCTGCCCCCTCACGTCAATCCCACGAGCCTCTTATCCATTCTCATTGAATGGTACAACTTTATAAACAAGAATCAAAATTTCATTTTTTATGTATGTTTTGGTCAGCTGAATATTGAAAGATTTTCAAAATAAATCCAGAAACGTTTCGAAAACAGTAGGAAAATTTATGAAAAACTTGCTAAATTAAGAAAAATAAAAGTTTCAAGGAAAATATAGAGTTTCGAAAATATACCTTATTTTCGTTTTTATTAATTCAAAAATAGAAACTACTTTTCGATATTTTCAACGAAAAAGATGAAAGTTTTGATCCATGTTTATAAAGTGTGGAGGTAAAATGCTGAAAGTCCAGTTTTTGGAAAGAAACATTGCAAATTTTCCATTTATGGGTCCATCTTTATTTTTTTTCCCTTCTATTTCTGGTTGAATTTTGATTGAATAATTGATGAATCAATTAATCTAGTCGGAATGATAGTTGTCTCTTCCTGCCTAATTCGCCACGAAGAGGTCAAACAAATATTTGGTGGTGAAGAAACTTCAATTGGGCCGGGGATTCTTCATTTTCTTGACTGGTGAAATGTTGGAGGTTTATCAGGCCCAATAGTATTGAATAATTGGCAAACTAGGAGGCCCACTCTCGTCCAAATGTGCTAGTTAAAGGAAAGATATTAAATTTGAGCCTAAAGTAAATGATTAAATTATATAAAAAAATGTAAATGATTAAATTATTAAAGTCCTTTTTTTATATATATATTTAGGCTTGGCAAATGGGCGGGTCGGCCGGGTTTGGGTAGAGTCGAAATGGGTCGGGTCTTTATTGGGTCTGTGGTAGCGGGCCGTAAATGGGTGGGGTTATAAACGGGTCGGGTTTTTAACGGGCCTGAGTCGGGTCGGGTCGGCCCTTTAATCTTTATCTTTTTTTTTTCCCTTAAAAAATTCACAAAAAATCGTTGAAAAATGGGAGTAATTGATGCCAAGATTTGAAAGAATAAAGTTAACATGCAAATTATGAAACATTAATTATATGATTTTGAAAATATAATTTTTATTATTCTCTTATATATAAGAAATATAAAGGAATAGAAATATAAGAAATATATTGCGTAAAAATAAATAAAAAAACTCTTTCGAAAGTCGATACTAATATTTTATTAGTCAAAAGTGGCCATGAAATTAGTAGAGAAAAGACCAACAATTTTAAGATATTTTAATAATTTAATTTTTTTCTTCGAAATAATGGGTTAGTAATTACAAAATAATAAAAGTTGGGTCTAAGCCTTCAATTCTATGATAGCAAACAAGATATAATATGATTTTCTTTTTGGAATTAAAGATAATAGTAAAGTTGCTTTTAAATTGGGCTCAATCATTTATTTTCTATTGTTTTTACAAGACTCATTAACATACCCACTAGGAGACCCATTAAAGACCCATTAATTATGAAGCTGACCCAAGATCAACCCAACCCAACAAACATAAAAATTAATGGGTTGGGTTTGGACGGGCCTGGACGGGTCACGGGCCAGCCCGCGGGTCCAGACCCATCTTGCCATGCCTATATATTACATTCGTTCATTAATTATTACATCAGAAGCATTTCAATAACTGATAAAACCAAAATACAACGAATGACAAAGTAACCATTTACAAACACAATTTAAAAGCTACAAAAATACCCATTGTAGTGTTAACCGAAACTAGAACAATCCCTGGGCCTCAAATTTGCTAATAGTCTATAACTTCATGGGAAATTCTTATCCAGACTATGTTTGTCGAACTCCAAAGTAACAATATGACAAATGTAATACACTTATTTTGTGATTGGATGTAAAAGTAATCAATCATAAAGCAAGTGCAATATACTTGCTTATTGATTTGATGAGTTTGACCAAGTCAAACTTGAACAAGAATTTTCCTAACTTCGATGGCTAAATTAATGAAGTTAGAATCAAATACTATTTAATTATTGAAAAATTACCGATATTTTCTAAAAAAAAATAAAAAATTCTTGCCGAAATCTAATTGTCATAAATACCGATTTATTAGTAATTTGGCGTAACGGCTTCAAATGGAGTAACTGACTAACCGGTACGTACGCACCGCTTTGAATTCTGATTTACTTTCCTTTATATTGGCAGTCATATCCCTTCACATTCTGCCATGCAAATTATTTATGCTTTCAGGTATTGATTCTTCATTTTGCTTTACTTGTTCTTCCAAAGAACTGTCTTTTTACCGTTTCCTGATGCGGGATTGTGCTAATTAATCTAATATTCACATTATCTTTTTGTTTAGTGATTGCAGAATGGATTTCAAACCAGTATTCGAATGGACAAAATTTGATGGAAACAATGTTGAAAGCTGGCAGAACAGAATTCAATTTCACCTTCATTTACTCAACCTCGATCACATGTTATTCAAAGATTCACTCCAAATTGAAGAAAATGATTCCGCAACTCGAAAAAGGGAAGATCTATTGTGCCGTGGAGAAATTCTGAATTCAATGGTGGATACACTGTTTGATTTCTTTGTTGCATACAAGACTGCACATGAACTCTGGATTGCAATTGAAAATATTTACATGTCCAAAGATGTTACCCCTTCCCCCATCCGAAAAAAAGGACACCCTTGTGTCATTTCCCATTTCGGGTACAACAGTGATTATACAACACTTACTTTTCATGGAGAAAAGCTCAAAGGACATGATAATTACAGGAGATGGAAACATAAGATGCTATTTCATCTAGCTGAAGTTAAATTTGATCACTATTTATACGGTGGTCCATCTGTTTGTGAAAATGCCTCTGAGGAGAAGAGAGAGAAGGAAGACTGGTTATGCAGATATGTAATTCTATTTGCTATGGAGAATGTAATGTACCGTTTGTATTCACATTACAAAACAGCTAAGGAATTGTGGGATGTGCTTGAGAAACAAAACAATTTTAATCATTTACCTCTTTTGGTTAGTCAATATATGGGTTTTGAATTTGTGGAAGAGAAGCCGAAATTGGAGCAGATATATAAGATGCAGGTTTTGGTTCATAGGATGGAGGAAACTGGTGTTAATATCAGTGAAAATTTTCAAGTTGCTGCCGTTTTTTGTAAGCTTTCGCGTGCTTCTTGGAAGGAATTCAAGTGGGATTTTGAATCAGAGGTGCATCAGATGAAACTGGAAGATTTGATGGCTCTGATCCGAGTTGAAGAAGAGAAAAAAGTGAAGGTGTTCCGAGTTGAAGAGAAAAAAGGCAAGAAAAGAGTTGGCGGTAAGCAAAGACGGAAACAGAGCAAGAAGGTGAAATTTGTGTGACCATTATTTCAGTTCATCTTATAGTTAAGAACCCTTATATTTTTTATGAGGAAAGTATTTCTTGTTTTGTTGAATAATGTTTGGTTTGTTGTTTGCATCAATACAAACAACTATAGTTAAGAGAAAATATTTAAGTTTATGTATTGAGATCCTGTGTTTTTAAGCTAAAACTAGAGCAAACGAATAACATCTGAAATCACTAAATTATCCTTAACAAGCAATTTCTCCACATACAAACACCATTCATGGTGTTAAACAAACTTAATCCCCAATCATAAATTGTTTTCCTTTACCAGACGTGTCTTTTTAAACTACCCAAATCATGTCACTTAAAACTACCCAAATCCAGTCCGACCCATTCAAACTATGAATTCGGACTTACAGTGAGCAAAGAACTCAAGAAGACAAGAAACTCTTAAGACTAAGTGATAATTTATACCCTATATACAAATATTAACATGGAATGTCACATTAGTTATAAGCTTTAGCAGTAGCAGCATCATCTTCTTCTAACACTCTTTTAGTCATCAATTCGTGATCTTAGGTTCAGCCCAAAGCCATCATTGGCAGTTACTTTGATATCTTGCAGTAGCATTCTGGATACAAGTAGAAAAACAATCTGATGTAATTGGTGTCAAATTAAATAAAAATATATCAAGAGCGATCTGAACAATCTGAATTTTCCATTGATGCAGTCAGATTCTTCTTGTGTACATAAGATAAACAGTCTTCATCTGATATAGAGATGGTTAAATATATCTTGGTTCAAGAAATAGGGGCCTCAGTATGTATGCTTGACATGACTACAACTCTTTTAAATTTTAGAATGCCAAATCGAAAGAAAAAAAAAAGAACTTGCTTTTGAAGAAATCTAAAAAGAACGAAGAAGAACTTCTACTGAATTTTTGGCACCATTCAATTGGAAAACACAAATACAATTAGAAAATAGCTCCTAATGTGTTGAATACTCAATCTTTTATTTCTTCCCATTGGATGCAGCCATTACTTCCCCACAGCCCAAATTGCCAATAAAACTGAGTAACCAAATGAGGTTAAATTGCCATTTGCAGCATTGAGAAACTCATACAATCAAGTGAATTGACCCGATAATACATGAAGAATTAAAAAGATGCTCCTAGACTACTACACTTTTCAAGCCTGTTCTAGTTTGGATAGATGATAAAACATTCAGGCTACAAAAACTGTGCTGTGAAGAAATTTTTCGTGTGTGAGCCTACACGTTCAATCATATGTTAGTCCAAAAAATGACCAAACAAACAAGAAGCAAGAACACATATTACAAACTAATAACTCATCAAAAGCATACATTAAAATCCTAAAAATAATGAAACTTGACAGAGATATTACCATTCCGGTAAGGGATTTTGCGCATTTAATCTGTTGTAAAAGTGTGTCAATCGCCGTCCACCAGCTGGCTTTTGCTTAACAGGTTTTTTCTTCAGACCAAAGATCTCTTGAACCAAAGGTACATGAACCAGCACCAGCTTCCATGCCAAAAACCAGCCTAAATATATATATAAAAAAAAGGTCTAACCTTAAGGTAAACTAGAACATCCCAGATTAAAAAATCTCTACAAAATCATAATTGCAGCATCAAAGATTGCACACAAAGAAACATTAGGCCAATTTGCACAAAATCCAAAAAATAGTCTACTCTTTTTGTTAAAATTTCAGCATACCCAGATAAAGAACATGATAATAATGGCAAATTTTTTAGTTATTAGATAATTCCCTTTTCACAACCTAGATCGAGAGAGAGAGAGAGGCTCACCGATGAAGATTGAGGAGAGGGTAAACAGAATAGCGAGTATAGGACGAAGGAGAAGAAAAACGAAGTAATCCCAATAGGAGAGAGAGAATGATTCTTCCATTGTATATTCAGAAAGAAATCAGAAGGTACTGTAGCTATTGGCTTTGTAGACTTCAACGTCGAGGGAGGATTGCTTTCCCACGTTTCTTGTAGAAGCGTGTTTGCTTTCTTTGATTAGGATAAAAACCTTAGCCTATTATTTTATTTTTTACTCTTTCTCTTTCTCCCCTTTTTATTTTTTATTTTTTTATTTTATTAGAATTCACCACATGGATTGGGCTAAGTCCACTTACTTGGCTTGGACCTAACTCAACCTCTAAAGCTAGCTTGTAAGGTAAGGATTGCCCAAGTCTTTATAAGGTGGACCTAACTATTGTTTTCAATCAATGTGGGACAATTAGTCTCAATACTCCCCTTTCACGTGTGGGCGGGCTGAATGTGTGGGTGAAACAAGCCCAACACGTGACATATTAAAGCCCAATATTTGCGAATTATTAACATGTGGGTAAGAGTCCAACACGCGGATTTGCCCAGACTGTGTGGATCCCAACACGCGGATTTTCCAGACCGTGTGGGTGAAGAATAAATCCCATCATGCGCGCAAGGAAGAGCCCATCACGGAAGGAGGTGGCCCACTTCAACCTGAGACTCTGATACCATGATAAGTTCTTTAATCAGAACTTTCAATATGAAAAACATGATAAAAGAATGTTTTGAAAAACATGTCTTGTCGTTTTGATAAAAATAATTTATTTATTTTTATTTATCGTTTTAAAATTTCAATGTAAAATTAATTTTTTTCTATCAATTTTACACTTCTTGTTAATGTTTGTAATTAATACTGTAATTATTTGATTAAATTGTATTTTGAGATTTTTGCTTAAAGATGGTTATTTATTAGATTTGTTAATCCGTGTGCAACCCTCTAAAACGACATATAAAAAAACGGAGGGAGTACTATTTAATTTATATTTATGACCTTCACTTTAGGTTTTTTTATTTTTTAATTAGTAAACTAATTAGTCATAATAATAATTAAAGGAAGCGTACCCTAAGGACAAATATAGGAGATTCGATTTGCCAATTGATTCACACACTGAAATGTGAAATCTTCCTCAGTCTACTTCCACGTATCCGATGTAAGAAAATTACTTGATCAAAAAGAAAAAATGTGAGGGACCTGAAAAGAGTGAACAAATTAAAAATGTGAAGATTGGAAATTTGGGAATTTGGGAATGTGTTTACTGTATATCTTATTTTAGGCAAAACCAATTAGATCATAATTTCATACTAGTACTTTGCTCCATGACCAAATTCTAAACAGCTAATACTACAATTTGTTATGTTCGGTTCATGGATTTGAGTAAAACGCTAAAGAAAATATTTTTTTCTTACATCAAATAATTCAGTATTGAGTTTTGTTTCTTGTTCATTTGAATTTTCACTTATCAGTTTGGTCGCTGAATTCATGAATCAAACACAACCTTAAATATTGGGCACAAAATCTCTATTGAAATATCGATTACATAGATCCCCTATAATATTAAATATTCAATACGAGCTGCGCACCCGTACGAATTTTGATAACCCATTTTGTATCTTTGTATGTATGAGAGATTTTGTGTCGAATATTTAATAGTACAAGGAGGTTTTCTACAATAAAAATTTCAAAGGTTATTGACAAGATTCTTCCTTTAGATTAATTCGCCTAACACATGAGAGTATATTGCATTTTACTTGAATTTAAATTACTTTTATAGATACTAAAAAATTGAAGTTATTAAATTTTGGCCCACGTCTTATTCTGGTTAATTTATTTTTAATTGTATGTCCATCATACAAAAACAAAACAATATGATATAACTGGGTTAGTTGGAATAAGAATATGTTGCCAAAACCACCAGCAACAAGCATTATTTGCAGCTATTACTTTGTTAAATAATTTTGACTCATCATATATTTCTCTAATATTTTTTTTTTTATCATATTATAGTTAAGGAAATTACTTAAGGCAGGGACAAAACGCATGAGATCCGGTTAGAAAGGGTCTCTAAATTGTTTTATATTGTTATGCTCCTCCCCACAAAAGGGGGTAGAAATTGGCTTCATCAAGTCATCTAGTCTTGCTATTGATATTTTCAAAATTTCTTGGGCCCTTTTTGAAAGGGTTTTAAATGGTGTTTTTTTCCCCAATAACAAAAAAATCTGAAATTATCAATGGGATGCTTTGACTTGAACTAAATCACATGTTTGGTGTGTGTGTGAGAGAGAGAGAGAGAGATGTGAGGATGGGTAAGATTTCATGGTCAAGTCCATTGCTTTCAAATCAGACAAAAAGCTTCAAAAAACGCATATGCTTTTGACATTAAAGCAAAATCCAGGAATCTAAACACTTCTCAAACCCTCCACTGTAATAATAATCATGATCAGTTCAGTTGTTCTTAGTTCTTACAGCCACCAAAGTCTGCCAATACTCAAGCAGCAGCAGCAGCAGCAGAAACAAATGATTTTTGCTGTAGTTAATAAATTATTCAATTCAAATATAAAATTAATAAAATATCAAGATTTGACCTGGGTGTTTCCTCTGTTTGAGTAATTAGAGAAGTTTCCATTCCTTTTTTAATATATATTTCTTCATTTTTTTACTGTTTACTTTTTTTGGAAGACAGTAGAGGTTCTACTTTATGCTTGGTTAAAATCGGCTCTTTTGCATTAACAACTTTCTTCCAGTCATATCATATCATATTATCATGTTCCCTTCCTTTTTTTCTTTTTTTTTTTAACATTGGCTTTATCTTTTTCAATTTTTTGTGGCCATTGTTTCTCATGCTTGATTATGTGGAAAAAAAATCATGTTTTTGCTGCATTATCTTTCTTTTCTATAAAAATTTCCTCTTTGGTTCTTTAAAGGGAAACACTTCCCCAACTTTACCCGCCCTGATAAACAAGACGAATAGACTCGAATGATACATTGAAATCATGTTTAAGAAACTAATTTCAAATGAGTTTTTAATGATCAAATTAAATCCGAATAGATTAGTTTCATTTGATTTTCAATCCTTAAAAAAATCGCTTCAAATTCTATCAAATAGTAGGATCAAACTAGCTTTGGTATGTATAAAAAACTTAAAATAACCGAGTTTTCACCGATCAAACTGAAGAAGTCGAATCGACTATCGAGTAGCTTAATTTTGATTTTCATCCCACAAAAGAAAAAAAAAAAAGTAAAAACTTACATTCAACCTAAATTTCCCTAAACTTGTGGAGTATTACCATTTCTTGAATTAAGATTTCTACCTATGACTGCAGAAATCCAAGAGCTTCTTCCTCCCTTCAACAATTTCATCAAAAAAATCATCAAGTTGGCCAATGATATTCTCCGCCCCACCTCTCAAAACCCCAAAACACCCCTTCAAATTTTCAACTCTTTCTCTAATCCCAACTTCTGATTCCCACTCCAAAATCCCTTGTGAAGAACACCTCCTCTCAATCTCTACCCTCAATTCATCCATAGCAACTTTTGATCTCCTATATTCATACAACAAAATCCCGGCCCGGCCCGCTATTCCATTCATCTCAGACTCCACCCTCTGCAGCAGCCTTGCTGTTGATATCATAAAAGCTGATCCAAAGCACAAACACCCTTCTTCATATCCATTTCTCGAAAAACTAGATTCGGGCCAAGAGTGAACCAATCCATAGAGCAAAATCATTAGCAAAAGTGAACTAACATTTCTCATTGCATATAGAACTCCCCTGAACCCATTAAATCCATTCAGTTTCGATTCAACAGATACTTGTTCATCAAATTTCAAAGAAAGGGGGTCAATTCTTGTTTCCATTAAAGACCTATTCTCTTGCTCTAACCCCACAGCTTCTCTTCTGCAACCTGATATAGCCCGAATAACCTGTTTTAAACAAAAATCCCATTAACAAAACGTAAAAAAAAAAAAATTAAAGATCCAGCAATAAATAAAAATCTGATCTTTATCTATTTATTATTACTTGTCTCGAAAGCTGTGGGCTTAAATGGCGATGGCTTTCGAGTGAGGAAGTTATGTTAAGGCCTGAAGAGTAATAATTTTCCAGGCCTAAAATCCCAGCTTTAAGAACATGACAAACTTCCCAAAGTTTTGAACTTTCATCCATGTATTCATCAAGCCATTTTTCACCAACGGGTAGATGAAGTTTCTGAACCAAAAGGGTTAATTGAGAGTGAAAAGATCTTAACAGGGACAAGACTCTTTGGAGAAATTGAATTGACATGAAGTTGTTCGATAAAAAGACACGTTCAAGGTCATCTATTCCTCTTGTTAAGAAATTGTAGAAACCATTTACAGAGTTTGTAGAGGAAGGATCCATCATAAGTGAAAAGAAGAAAAGTTTTGTTTTTGTTGTAATTTTAATATAAAGAGTGTGTTGTGATATTTAAAAGGAAAGGAATATGATGAATCTTAGAGGGTGAAGGAAGGGTGAAAAGGATTGTTGGGAGTAATGATGGGTGTTGCCTATAGAGGTGAAAGGATGATTGGTAATCTGCCATTTTCATTCTTTAATGGGCAACAAAGGTAGAAGGAAAACACAAGAGCAAAAAAAAAAAAAACATAGAAAAAGGAGGGTTCGGTTAAAAATAAATATAGGTAAACTAGAGGGACATGAAATCCTCATGAGCTCTATTCCAATTTCTTCCTTTTCAATTGGGGAAATATGTTTTTTTCTTAACCTTAACCACATAGTTCACCTTGAAACTTTTGTATCATTGGACATGAAAAAATTGTGAATTTGATATCACCACTTAAGTTTTCATTGCGACTTTCATATCAAGTCTAATTTTTCTCTGGAAAAAATGGCAATTTACCCCCTGTAAAAAAAATAAAGAAGCAATTTACTTCTTTCAATAAAAGAGTGTAACTCACTTGCCAAGATTGGGAGTTGGCATGAAAAATATTTTGTAATATATGGGGGTAAATTGTCATATTACAACACAAGGGACATATTTATCATAATACAGGGAAACAAACTACAACATTATCATAACACGGGGGTATGATAATATAGGTAGGATAAAGTGCCCTATATAAAAATATCAGGGAGACGGTATAAATATATTTTGTGCATCTGTTGCACCATACACATAGTGAAGTGTAGCCTTCCAATATAATGATTACAAGTGGGCTCGAAATCAATATCACCTATGTTTAAGAAGATGTCTTTTGATCCTATATTTTTTTTATTGGAATCTCAGTATACATATAACAATTACATTGATCTCTTTATATGTGTGTTCAGTAACGTAGTGTAGCGAATGAACAAAATAATTTATATATATGTTTTTAACGTATTTTTAATGATGTAATTAGATTGAGTTCTCATTGGTTTTAAAATGTTAGACGAAATTGAATGGAATTGGGCATGCACTTAAAACTAATTAAGTAAGTTTACCCCTCGACGATTTACTTTAGAATTTCTCCTTAATTCCATTTGGGATAATGGGCACAAAACAATATATCCCTCTTCAGATTTTAGTGCTCTTTGGGTTCTTCTTTCCTCTTTTTCTTCCTCGAGCAGCTGACAATTTGTTCCTTTACTTCCCGCCCTTCTACGGAGTACTTGGTATTTTTATAATGAGATCGATTTGTGGGTTTAATTTTGTTTTTTCTATGACATATACGTACATTACTCACTCTTATAACCACGTATCTATATCTTCTCATGATTCTCTTTAGTTCTTTTAAAGGGATTCTTTGAATTTTGTACCTTTTTTACAATGCAAAAAATCAGTCTTTTTAGGCCACCAACACCTTGTTTGTCATTAATTTTTCATTTTCTTTTTCACTTTTTCAGATCTTTCTCTTTAATTAATTTTTTAATTTCAACCCTTCTCTTCTCATTTTTGGGTCATAAAATCCATGATGCTCCCCCTAGACCTTGCAATGAACAAACACATGTACATGATATTTGATTTAGTGGTCCTCTAGACCTATCAATCATCTTTCCGTGTCCTATTCAACATTGCTTAATTATTACTGTGCTAAAAAAAATCACTAGTTTATCTTTTTTTTTTTTTTTGAGGAAAAATCACTAGTTTATCTAAAAACATGATTTGTTTTTCCATCTTCCTTGTTCTTTTTCTCTACTTACTTTCCTTTTAAGAGATGGTAAAAAAAACAAGATTAATCTACCTCTATTTTAAAATTCTAATTCTAACTCAATATAATATCTGAGTTATATTTTTCTTGTACATGAATAATATTTTCGGATGATCGACCAATGAAAATATATATATAAATATTGTTTGTAACTGAGTTTAATTAACCCCTTTTCGAAATTTAGTTTTTTTTCTTCTTCTGTAATTTTATACTGTAATTGTAAATATATTAGCTAATGTATATCTCCACTTAGAGAAAACAATGGCTAATTAGAATGCTAATTTTAGTCAGAGTAGTCTTTGATGAGAGATTATAATATAACAATAATATGATTGCATAGAGCATTATGTGTAAGCTCCTAGCCATCATCAAATTATTTCACTAATTGTATTTTATATTTATAAGTTTATTTAAATGCATTATGTATCTTTTCTAGCTGGGTAAATGGGGGACCAAGAAATCTTAATTATATTGGATTGATACACTATTTTATTCATTAATTTAATAAGAGAGTGGCCGTGGGTTTTCGGAGAATGGGACACTTGAGAGGATGTTGGTCTTTTAAGATTTCATTGAAATTAGAACTATAGTCCAAATTTATTTTATTTTCAAGAAGAATTATATATATGGTCCAATATTTAAGAATATACTAAGTATAGATTTTCGCGACACTTTTTCTTTGTTGCCCGGATCATCTGCATCTAATTATAGAATGGGATTTCCCTTTATTATTTTTTCCTTTTTCATTTTGTGGATTTTGGATTTATAGCTAGGTTGTGTTTGGGAATTATAGGATCGGAGTAGACTTGCTAATTCCGACCTAATTTACTTTCATGATTGTTTTCTTATTAATTGATTTCAAGTCAACTGAAAATAGTAGTCCATCACTGATTAAAAAGAAATAAAAAATATCATTTAATATTAAAAAGAAAAAAGCACAATGCGAATTGCGATGGTAAGATAAAATTATTGTAGATCTATTTCCTGTTTGGGACGAACTGAATTTACATTTGGAGCATATAAATTGATCTATTTTTTTTAATGAAGTAAACCATATCATGTTATGATAAAACCGGAAGGTTGTTTTCTTTAATTAGACCATACAACTTCTTAAATAAACTATATAACTTAACAATATTAAATTTTAAAATTCTTGTCCAAGTCTGATTTGGTCAAATTCATCCAACCAACAAACAATTCCAAAGCAAATGTATTACACTTGTCATGTAGTTACTTTGGGTTCGACCAGACCCGATCTGATTAAGAATTTCCCAAAGTTCAAATTTCAAATTCTTCCAATGACAATGCACATTTGTTAATTTGCTAATTTCTCATATACACCGGACAGCCACGTGGCCTCAAAGTAATTCAAAATTGTTATATAAACACATATATATGTGCGTGTGCGAAAGAAGAAATATGTGCAGGAATGGATTCTGGATTTATTAATAGATGTTGCCATTTCATTTTTTTGTTTAGAGTATTGCCATTTCAGATGTTACAACATCTAAAAGTTGCATAAGACAGATTTGACACATGAAAAATTGTAGTAGGAAACTTGATTAAATTCATTTAGTACATATATTTCCCTATATATATATGTGTATATAGCTGATTATAATATTTGGTAAAAATAAAATAATAAGAAAGGAGAAAATTTCAAATTTTGTAAGAATTTGCCTAAATGGTGAAAATCGAGTTGGAGTTGTAACTTGTAACGAGAACAATTCAACATTCCTTCTGCGTTCATAATTATCATGTATTTTTTTTTTTTTTTTGGTCTAAATAATTATCATGTATTAGTTACTACTTGGCTACTTGCTATGACTAAAATATACTATCTCAATCTTAACTAGCTAGCTAGGCCTAATATTTAATTAATATCTAGAAAAATTTGGCCACCATCATTTTCCATGAGGATGCCATGCCTTACAAATAAATTCTACAATAATTTCATTTTCTTCTTAATGAAGCCTAGATGGATCCAACTGTATGGTCCATATCCCCTCATACATGAAAATGATCTTTAATTTAAATTTAGTTTGTTGAATGACTAATTTGAAAATAGCATATACATCAATACAAATTAAGTGATTAATAGTATTTGAATAACAATAATTCTTTATTGTTTGAATATATATATATATATATATATATATATATATAGGGTTTTTTGCAAGATAACTCTCTGTGATATGTCTAATGGGCAATTTACCTCCCTGTGAAATAAATATGATATGTCTAATGGGCAATTTACCTCCCTGTGAGATAAATATAGGCAATTTATATATATATATATATATATATATATATATATATATATATATATATATATATAGGGTTTTTTGCAAGATAACTCCCTGTGAAATAAATATAGACAATTTAACTCCCTGTGAAATGAATAATGAGCAATTTACCTCCTTATGATATAAAAATAGGCAATTTACCTCCATGTGAAATGAAATAATGAGCAATTTACCTCCCTGTGATATGAATAAATGAGCAATTTAGAAGAAGGCAATGTGCTTTTTTTATAAAAACACATGGATGGCATTTTGCCCTTTTTCTTATCACAGGGAGTTAAATTGCCTATTCAGGATATCACAGGGAGGTATTTTACCATTTTATTTATCACAAGTAGTTAAATTGTCTATTTAGAATAATACATGGAGTTAATTTGCTATTCACTATATATATATATATATATATATATATATATATATATATATATAGACGGGAAGAGATTACCCTAATTTAGGTTATGGTACGTATATACCACATGCCTTATCGAGGACTTACATTGTATTTACAAATCTTGTATCAGAATTATTGCTTATAGCAACATATATATATATATATACTTTCCGAGTATTGCAATTCACTACTTTACCAACTAGAACTAGATCGATCGATTTTCTTTGCCTTGAATACTAATGTGGTGTTAGGAATGAAAATTGAAGTAAATTAATTCAAAATAAAACTTAGATAATATGACCATACAATTGGTATATTCTAACTAAAATAAGATATGAATTAATGAGTCTCGGGTCCTTCAAGTGTTACATTTTAGCCGAACTTACCAACATTCATCTTTAATTTAGAACTAACATAAAACGATGAATATTAAGATAACAAACACAAATGTATAAGTTCATATGTTTCGTCTTTATGCTCATTTTGGAAATTGCCTATTTATTTATTTATTTTTAATCAAGTTGCTATGTTAATTGATATTCTTAATTTGTTAGGGACCACTGACAATTTTCAGTTTATAGTCTACGTAATAATGAGAATAAAGGAATCGATTAAAGCCTACTTTAACTGTTTTAAGATGATAGCTCCTGCGCATGGATTATTAATGGGGCCATATGCACAATAGTTAAGTAAAGATCTAGGAATTGAAGGTAATAGAAAATTTGAAGTTTGGCTCCTCAAATTGTGCTTTTAGGCATATGTGGATCTTAATTATGGTTTTAGGATATTTATTTCTATTTTATGATAAAACATCATTACAATTTTGTTGTTGTTTATGAATCAATTTAATTAGTTAGTACTTAGTGGTAGATTGGGAGGTTATACAAGAAGTCTAAATGTTGCAATTAAATGTACTTTCTTCCTTGTTTAAAGGACTAATTAAAGACGTGATTCATAAAAAAGTACCCAAGATATTGGGTACAATACAATTATTACTCAATTAAAATTTGTAGAGTAAGTCGAGGTTGTTTGTATTTGAAATATAAAATTATATACTGTAGTTTATAATGATTTTAAGGAACATTAGTCCGTATTATTTTTCTTGTTTTAACTTGTTTATAATTTTTATGTTTTCTCTCCAATTGGAATTTTAAGAAATGTTCAAAATAAAATAAAAAGTTGTTAATTACATGATAGTACATTTTCACTAGCTAGCTAGGATAGCTAGAATGGGTGCCAAGCGCCAACTAAACAACTGGAACCTTTTCATTTAAATAGCCAACCTTCTAAAAGTGTACTTCTCCTCTACTTTGGGCCCTTTGCCTTATATCTTTTCAACTACTTGCTGGTCAAAAACTCAAATAAGGACTTCTTAATCTCAGAATTTTTAAAGCAACATTGCCATGATTATATGTCTATCTAACTTTTTAACAATAGCATTTCATCTTTTGTATTGAATGCCAAACTTAATATTGTCTACACCTTATATATGGTGCTTGTTACAAATTTAAACCAATAAATTATTCACGTTTGACGGGTTCTAGAAAATATGTGAAATTATTTTATCGATGGAATACTTTGTAATTTGAAATTGTTAATAAAACATAATTTACATCGAATTTAGTCTTTAAAAGAAAGGTTTTAGGCTCCGTTTCAAAGATAATGCGAGCAAAAAAAATGTTTAGTTAATATAATAAGACACTCTTTAAAGGAAGGCTTCCTTTTTGTTGTTATGATATATATGAAGTAATTGTTGTTTTAGTTTACTAGTTTTATTCCTCATGATTGGTATTTAGTGATATATGTAATGATCAGTGTGAACTTAGTAAACTTGTGACACAAATTCGATATTCGATTGATTGTTCCACGAAAATTAAACTCTATGAATGATCCACCTAATATATTGTGGATCCTATATAAATAGGAAGGAAAGGAAAAATTAAATATAAAAACACTATTTTTCAATCGTGTAACGACTAAATTTTCACAAATCCCACCATCACCAAGAAATTTAAAAAAAAAAAAGAATAATTTAAAAATATAAGAAAGTAATTGAATTGATTATGAATGGTACTTTATGTTTCAGCAATAGTCATATCAGGCCATTGATTCTCACAGCTGTTGCTTTATGGTAGGCAATTGCCTCATTTGGGCAGGCAATTATAACCAAAACGAACACTTACCCATTTTCATTTCCCCTCTGTTTCAATCAATTAATTATGAAAAAAAAGAAAGAAAGTAATACTAATAATTTGCTGCAGTAAAAAGGAATATATAGACCCTTTCAGTCAGCTTTTTCCAGCCCACAATTGAAATTATTACACTGCAATTAATCATAATGAGACTGGACAAATGTTAATAAATGAAATGACTAAATTGCATGCATGCTAGGGTTAGAGCCACAAATCACATAAAAGTTAGTTCTAGTCTAGATTTTCTTAGTGCATGCCATAGATGAGTGTGTTTTTGTACACTTATATGTACATTTATCTATCAAAGAAATTTTTGGAGTTTCAAACTTTTAATTTCGATTAAGATCCTAATAATTCTGTGATATTTTTATTTTATAGATTCCCCTGGTACTTTAAAAAGTCACCATGAAATCCCAACATGTTCAAAACAGGTTGATTTAGAATTTCAAGAAATTAATTTTGAAATATTTATTGATCCTTATAACTTCACGTGAAATATTTTAAAATAATTTCTTCAATTAAGCCGATTTAAAAGTCTGAAATGACATATTTTAAACATATTGGGGGTTTCATGCTGATATTTAAAAGTTCAAGAATGTTCTATGTAATAAAAGATTTCCCATAATAGTTTGTGCAGATTTCTCATAACACACTAAAATATCTTGCATTTTCCCCAATAAAATTGTCAGGGTTAATGGAATTAAAGTTTGTTCCATTGACATCCCTACAGTATTGTGTAATTTATGTGTAATTTAAAGCACCTGTGTAATTTAAATTATTGTGTAATATAAATTAAGCACCTGGTTCTAAAATAAGTGAAGCTTTAGGGTCAACCGTGGAAATATTATTGCCATTATTATAAACCAAAATGAGGGTAATGAGAGTTTTAATGATGAATGGCAAGAGAAAAAGTAAGTCTTTTTTATTCTTTTTCTTTGGTAAGTAGAGAAAAAGTATATAAGGTACAAGAATAAAATCATAAACTCTCATAATTGATTTTTCTTTTTGGGCTACAAGGCATAGCACTTTAGAGTCTAGCATTGATATGAAGAATGGTTAATAGGGTAGTTCTTTTTTAGCTTAAATGAAGGTCCACTTTTTGGATTCCTTCCCACTACGGATGCCCCTTTAGCAATTTCTCCTCCCCTAAAAGAGGAAGCTTCTAAATTATTTGAATACTTATGTACATACCAAAATACTATATTGCCAAAACATTTATAGTAATCTAGTACCACAAGTGGTTTTAACCTTTAATAGTTGTACATCTATAGTGACACCATGAGCATATCTTTTTCATGTGTTTCAAGATTCTTCACATTAATTTATAGAGCGCAACTAAGAAGCAAATTAGGCCATCTCCAATGGAGCCTTCCGGAGCTGGGGCGGGGTCGGGCTTTGGAGGAGATACGGTTGGAGACGGCAGCGAGGCTCGGGGCGGAGCGGCAGACGGGCTGGAACGGGCGGGGTCGAGGGCTGCGCGGAGCCCGGCTGAGGGAACGGGGCGCGAGTGGTTAAAACAGGTGCCGCCAAATGGTGGCACCTGATTGGTTTCTTTCTTTTTTTGTTTTTTATTTCTTTTAATTTGTTTGTTTCAGTTAATGAAATACACGCTCTTTCAATTAATGAGATACACACTTTCTTTCAATTAATGAGGTTTAAAATTTGTTTGTTTCAATTAATGAGGTTTAATGAGGTTTAAAATTTGTTTGTTGATTATAATTAACGAGGCTTAATTAGTTGCATAATTAATGTGATGTTTTAATTAATGTGTTATATACTATATATAATTAATGTGTTACTTTATATAATTATGATATACTTATATATATAACATTCAGTTAATACTACCTAATTAAACCCGTAATTTATGCCAACACAATGATTTTATTATGCATGGTAAGAAAATCATAAAAACAATCAATTGCTAATTAAACACGAAATTTTTGCCATCAACCTTAAAATTAAATTTTTTACCATGGTAACAAAATATAATAAGTAATTACATTTAACATATTAAAGGTGAGTGGACAAAGGAAAAAAAATGGAATTAATTCCATTACGGAGCCTTGCCATTGGAGACGACCAGGCAGAGCTCGGAGCTGGGGCTGGGGCAGGGCTGGCCCGGGACTCTCCATTGGAGATGGCCTTAGAGGGCAAGAAAGAAATTAAGAAATATTAGATATACTAACAATCTTAAACGGTAATTTCTATTTCTATTTTATTTTTATTTTTATTTTTTGAGATGAGGGTAATTTCTATTCTAAGAGCATAATGATAGTATAATGATTAAATTTCGCGCCATGCAATTGGTTCTAAATTCAGCATCTCCCAATCGAATTCAATCTACTAACAATTGATCAACATACGACATTTCTATCACTAGACTAGTAAAACACAACAAAAATATTACAATTTGTAAATTTCAATTTTTATTTTCATTTCTCAACGAAAACCGTGTCAATTAAAATGATCCATTTCATCATCAAATCACATACATGTCCAATGGGCCAGACCATAGTGTTGATAACATCAAGTTAGTATTCAATGGAATTCTTCAATAATGTACAATATAATGTGTTGTTGTAGTTAATTAAATAGGGTCCATAGCCACAAAATATGTGTGTTTGAGAATGTTTGAATATATACAATTCTTCTATCAGGGCCTTTCTTATTAAATTCAAATTTAACCTAGTTCATAAATACATATTAATTAATCATACTAACTTGTAAGAATGTCGTTACACGTGTATACAGATGTCTAGTCAAAGAATTGATCACATCACATTATATTATAAGAATGGGGTATAGTTAACTAAAGATATATAGGTCTCACAGCCACAATATAATGTGTGTTTGGGAATGTTCGATCGAGTTCACATTCAATTTGATGGGTTATTAATATTCCAGTAGTAATGGACCCAATTGATTTGTGGACTCTAAATAGGTGATCAGATCCATAAGAGATCAACATGCATGTTTAACTTTAATATAACTTATTCTTAATAAAAGAAAAAAAAATCGAGGTTAAATTTTGCATTTAACAAATATCGGCTATATGCATGTAATCTATCATGCATCAATTTCATCTATATATTTTTTTAAGAGATAACAGTAAAACATTCTAGTTGAGACTTTGAGTCAACTCATTTAATTTCTTTCAACTCAATTTAATACTCTTTAAACTCGAATTGAATAATTCATGTTGCCAAACAAAAATAGTGTCCAAATCATATATTTTTTTTTTATAAATTATTCAAATTATGTTTGTTATGTCGTAAAAAATAAAGTTTTATTAATTGAACACGAAACAAACTTAAGAATATTTTTGAATCGATGTTTGCTAGTGAATTTGGGTCAAGTGAGACAATCCAAACTCTTTCCCTCAAATTGAAAGCCATCGATCCAAGCCCTCCATCAAACCTACATAAAACTAACATATTATGATTAATATTCAAATCGTATAAAATCATTGACTTGTATATCGCTTATTTTTCTCTCTTAAAACTACATTTAGATATATATTACAAATTTTCGAAGAACTTGTTAATTATAGCTCCAAGTGGTAGCCAAAAGAAATGCATACATTATTTCTAACTTTTGAATGATTTGTGCTTAATTTTTCTATTGCGGAAACTTTTTTTTTTTTTTTGATAATTGAGGATACATAATATTAATCAAACAAAAGAGTAGTTCCAATTTACACAAGGGTATTCACCATCACAAAAAATCGAAATAGGAAGATTAAAGGGACAAAAAGGTGCGACATAGTTTGAAGAAACAGTCCAAATAGCCAAATTATGGACGGCTCGATTTGCATTCCGAGAGATAAATTTGAATCTCCAATTGGGCCAACACGCCCGAAATCTTCGTATATCTTTAATAAGGATAGAAGTATCCTGAATAGAAGCATCATCAACGCAATTGACAGCCAAAATGTTAGATAAACAATCGCTCTCAAATTGAACAAAATTAGCACCACAAAAGTTTGCAGCAAAGCAAAACAACAAAATTAAACAATTTTTTTTAAAGTATAAAAAGTTCTAAAAAATTATTATTATAAGATTTTGGAAATAAGTCTTACCTATTATTATATCTCGATATTCCAATCAATAAATAATAAAAATAATTTTGGAAATTTAAAACTCGAACTTAAATTTTGATGAATGATACTACGTCCTTGCAATTTTAACTAAACCCCTTTAAATTTCTTTTATTTATTTTTTTCTCGGAATATGTGGTCCCAAAGGGAGTTGTATTTTCAGCCGTAATCGCAACCAATTCTGCGGACCCCGCTTAATAAATACAGTATAGGATAAAATTATAGCTTAGGGGCTAGTGTTACTTAATTATAAATACTGGTGTTTTTCCTATTGAAGTACAATATGGACCAATACCAGTTTGTTAAACAGGGCACCTTTTTAGGATATAAATGATGGATAATGCCATTCAGAAAAAAAAATGATGGATAATTTAATAAGCCCAATTATAATTTTCTTCTAGTACTTGAGAACGGCGCAAAAGCAAAGCTGCAACTTTTTGGTGGTTCATAAATTCAAAGCTGCATTAATAATGAGTATGATGATTTTTTGACTTGAAAGAATTTCTTATGTCATTCGACGACGTGGTGAAGATTCTCTGTATCACAATTTGTGTATTATAATTATGTATCATAAATAAATAATTGATTATTATAATTGTCACATGTAAATGTGTCAATTACTTATTTGTGATACACAAATTGTGGTACAGAAAATCTTGAGCCCATTCGATATGGCAATTTTTTTTTTTTTTTGTTTGTCTACAATAACTTCTTAACAAGCAAAGAAATTATAAAGAATTGAACAAAAGAATAGAAAAAAATGTAACAGAACTACTAAAGTAGAAAAAATAAATAAATATATATATATACAAGTATTCTCGTATTATAATTAGGTCCGTCACAGAAATTCAATTGGTTTGGTTTAGTGCCCAACCCAGAAACCCATGAAAAATAAAAAGAAAAAATTCACGCCCAGTGGGACTCGAACCCACAATCGCCTGATTAGAAGTCAGACGCCTTATCCATTAGGCCATGGGCGCATCTTTGTTGTATAGAAACTTAGTTTTACTTATTTATTTGGTTATTCATTGTTCTTTTTGTTGCCAACCTATAAATTTTACACTTCCTAGACCTTGTACACACTGTACTATTCCAAATCATTATATGGTGCAACTTGCAACTGTTGCAGACCATAATTAATTTAATGGGTACATTTGGAATAGGGCTATCAATGGGCTTGTCCAGATCGGGATAATGTCGGATTCAGATTTTTTTTCGGATTGTGCTTGGATCTAGATTATTTTAATCCAATGTATTTTTGTCGGATTTGGCATGATATCTGATCTTTTTCGGAGTCAATAAAATTTTCATTCAAAAAATTCCATAAATATTTCTTCCTAAAATAAGTTTATTAACTTTACAATTTAATTTAAAAAATTCCATAAATATCATTCTTTTTATTTTTTATTGGATATGGATCTTTAACGGATCGGATCGATCTACATCCATATCCGCTCCATGTGTTTTGGATTATGGATCTTTATAATTGGATCATGTACATCGAATCTTTAATTGGACAATTATCCTAATAAATGGTCCGAATTCGAACGGAGAAATCCGGATTGAAATCCACCCCATTGACGGCCCTAATTTGAGCGAACACGTGCATTTCTCATCCTTAGCCCAATACAAAACTATAAGTCCAGACTGATCATTTGATCTTATTAATGGTTATATAGTTGTAAACTTATAAAATGTCCATCAGAAACTCAGTCAAATAGTGCAAGCCCAAGATCAATGGGAATTCTGTTAAGGTTGTACATAAACGGATGGAAATGAATGGAGTTGAGTTGAACAATATTGTTTCTATTTAATTTAACTTTCTGGTGAAATTTTAGAATGTATATATGATGGTTTAAGTTCTAAGTTAAATTAGTCTCGAATGAGCTTTAGTCGAGTAGGTGTTTAAGTAGGGCTCAAATAGTTTTTAATACTACTTGTACATGTTCGCTTTTATTTAGTATATTTACATGTAGTACCTATTTTTCATCTTTTAACTTCTTGATTCGAGCTTTACTTGAGATTTTAAAGTTATCGAACCATACAATTGTTCAGACACTAGTTTGAATTTTCTTAGATTTCAAAAATATTGGGCTAAGACCTATAAGACCTGAACCCAACTCACCCCAAACTGTAGTTCAAGAGTAGAGGATTGACTAAAATCTTACAATGATGACTTATTCTTGTTATTCAATTCAAGTAAGACATTTTTAGTCTCAATAATTTTCAATGTATAATTCAATCAATTGAATTAGTAGAACATGGATTAAATTATTTTGAATATCAGTCTCAGAGAAATTGTCATGGACAAGTTGTGAGTAATTCATCTTGTTTTTATTTATTTATTCCCCCCCCCCCCACCCCCCGACCTTTGTTATATTTTCATATTTATCCTGAACATATGTGTAAATATAATTATGTTTTATCTAGTAGTTGTGTATAATTTTAGTGTTGGCCATATTTTTTAATGTCAAATTTATGTGTAATTATTATGTTATTCCAATTCAAATTTATTAATCAAGTTGGGTGTGCAATTAAACTGGGTGGTAGTAGGTACTAGGCAAATAATAGTTGTTTTATTGTTAATAAGCAAGTTACAGTATCGAATTTAATATTAGTGGATTACGTTGTTGACATTTTATTGAAATGCACTATATAATTTTGTTATTTTCTTCATACGTTATCTTCCACTAGCAAAAACATTTAATCCACAATTGTACGGTTCCTACTCTGAAATTATTAAAAAGGAAATTTTGAATCTAGAAACATATTAAAAACATCAAATGGGCATATATATAAAATAGCTAATTAAATCCTTTTTAAAAGAACAAATTGTATTGATTTCGTCGTCCCTCAATTTTCAAATGAAGAGCGTTGGACCGGATTGCTTGCCAGGCAGCACGGGATATATTGATTAGAGTTTAGATAATGACATTATTTAATTAAGAACTGCACAAATTATGTTTAATTAGGTCAATTCCAGCTGACCTAGTTTTTATAGTATATTTTCTAAAAGATGACTTATTCTTTACTAATAAGATCCAAGTTCCTTATATTTCAATTCATGTTAGTATGTCATATTCGTTATCACAGTTACTTTTTTTTTATGTTTTTTTAAATGTTTTTTATTTTATTAGGGAAATGATAACTTTCATTTAACTGGGCTCATAAGCCTGCGAAATTGCTGAAACGGAGAGAGTACAAGTTGAAAATATTGTGTTTTATTTTTTTTTTGAAAATATTGTTTTTATTTGATTGAAATTCGTTGTATATGTTTCTGAAAATATCTCTTCGATTAAACTTTTAAGAAACCATATAATTGAAAAGAATTTGCCAGTCTAAAATGAAAGAGAAATTCAGAAGTTAGATAGTTTGTCAACATCTGCCATTTGATTCTTGACTAGCCACCCAAATATTACAGTATATATTGGCTTTAAATACAACACCTACTTCTTTATTTAGTTTTTGTTTTTTGATAATTTACTACTTTATTAGTTTAATTTATTTCATCAAAATCACAGGACATACTACTAACTTGAAAAAATAAAAAATCTCACATAGGCCCGGCCCAATAGTATATAATTTTTTCTTTTATTTTCGGCTAATGTATCTTCTAAGTTCTAACTATATAAATATAAGGTATTAAGGTTAATGATACTATAATCTAACGACAAAAGAGGTATTGGGTACAATTTTCCCCAAGGTAACATTACTCTTGTTTCATAGTTAATTTATATTTATACTATAACATTTTGATCCTGAGTTCAACTCTCAATAATATTAATTTTTTTTTATTAAGTGTCAAAATTAGTACATACTACACATGCATAAAATAATGAATATTTTCCTTCCAATAAACATAATACTTTAAAGTAAATAAATCCAGATATTACGTCAAACAATAATTATGAAGTAATAATTCTATGGGCGGCGAGAACAAGAGGCCAAAAAATATGTCAAATTTCATTTACACATTCAAAATCTATCAATGTGAGATCTAACTTTAACAAATTTGGTCCTATCATAATTAATACTAGAAAAGTTAAAACAGTTGGGGGCTATTAATAATTCAATTAGCGGGAACTAAAATCTAATGAGGACCCAAAGTTTACGGTCGTTCTCATCCATATTAACAAGTGGGAGGGGTTAGGTTTGTGTTTAAATTTAAATTTAAATTAGGGCATGTGATTTGTTTGACAAATCACACATTTAAATCCTCAACTATGTTTGAGGTATGAAACTTGTTCTAGAGTTGTTTATGAAAGAGTGGGACTACCTGAATAAGCAAGTACTTCAAAGTTCAAAATTTAAGACTGAGTTTATATATTGAATTGTTAAATGTAAGATTACTAAAAAATTTGTTAGTTGATTATTAAATAAGTACATAATTAATAAAATATTAATGGTGTTAGTAACTAATGAAAATTGTGTGTTTTATGCAGGATTTTTGAAAGTACAGAGGAGTTTGACGGAAAAAAAATTTACATGATAATTTTGTATAGGTTTCGCATAACACATAGTAGTATCGTGCATTTTCCCTAATATAATTAGAAAATTAAAATTTTTTTTTTTTTTAGGAATTAGAAGAATAATTTGTAAAAAGCTAATAGTTCAACTTTTCCAAAGTAAATAAAGTTAATGCGCATATTTCATAGGGTATATAAGAATTTAATCTTGAATTTGTTTGAATGCTATAATAAATAGGACCATCCATTAAAGGAAGGTTTGGTTACGGGCTTCGACATTTTCGAAGCTTTCCACAAGAAAGGAAGAGGGTTTTTTCGTATTTCCTAGTTCAACTTTGAACATTGTCAATTTGGAGATATCGACTTATAAATTATACTAATATATGTTTCCTATTTATTTATTTTTTTCTAAAAGGAAAAAGAAGCTACTTACAACTGCTTTGCTTCTACTTATTTTAATCACCGCCATAACATAACAGAAACAAAAAGATTCTCAGAATGAAATCTTAAAAGAAGGCTAAAAACTCAAATTAATTTCAATCGTACGGTCACGAAACTAATTGACTCTTGTGCTGCCAGTAAAGCGACAAAAAGCCGTATAGGGAGGGAGGGAGATCTGAACCGTGTAGAACCAAATCATTACGCGGATATAGGGATTCCTTCTTCTAGTATTTTGATTTTACTTCGAGGGTATTATGGTACTCTAACCTAATATTAGACCTTCAAATAATGTTATTAAAATCGAATCAGATCGGATCGACCGGTCCACCCGGTTCGATCGTGTACCGGAGGTTGATTCGATTTACTCCCTAAAATCGCTTGACTCATAAATCAAATTAAACCTGGATTCAACCCGATTATGAATTTCTCTTTTTTTTTTTTTTAATATTAAAATTAAGATAAAATTTATTGTAGAAGGTGGAATTTGAACACCTAACCTCTTGTATGAAACATATCATTTGAGCTACGTCATTTTGTTGAACTATTAATTCAAAAATTTATAAATTTTAGAAAACGTGTAGTCAAATTTATTTATAAATTAGATTATGATAACTAACTCAAATTAACATTTTTCACATTATCAATGAACATTAATACTCAAATAATAAGTTTTTATTAAAATTTGTTTTATAAGGTATTTCTTTCAAATATTATTTTAGGATAAAGAGTGGCAAATTTTGAAAAAGTCAAATCAATATATTATGCAAGTTTGATTTTGAATATATAATAGACTTTTATACATATCATATTTTAAAATTTTATAAAGAAATATAACCATAGTATTTTTATAAGCTTACAAATTAGTATCACATTACCGTTATGATATAAGTTAGATAATTATTATATGACTTAATTTAAATATAATCTAAGATTTTGTATTTGATCAATTGTAGGATAACGTATAAATTTTATGCATATTACATATACTTTAAAATGAAATATATTTATTATATCATTATGACGTCATCATGTCCGATGAACGGTTTGACCGGTTGACCAATAAAACTAGTGGCCAATCGGCTCATCGGTTCATTATTCGGTCCGAGTCTGAAAACATTGCCTTCAGTTGTATTTTGCACGTGAGGCGACTCTCCCATGAAATAGTCGAAAAATGATTCAGTGATACATTACATTGATAAAAAATAATGCATCTGCCACAAAAAAACTTAGAAGAGACGAATGTGCAAAAATTGTCCCATAAGAGAGACGAAAAATACGATTCACTATATTTTAAAAGATAATTAGTACAACAGTAGGCCATATTTTTAAGATTAAATATGTTAAGAGTTAAGACAAATGAAATAAGTAAAAAAAAGTGCAAGGTGGGTGGGTTTTTATCCGATCTCGCGGGTTTCATATTTGAGCCAATATTTTTCAAATGAGTTTTCATCAGCTCCATGAAACTTATCACAAACCTATATAAAACTTTGATTTGTCATCTACCACCTACTTTTTTCCTTCAAACTCTATAAAAAAGGCATTGATTTAACAATTATCACCTACTTTTTTCCCCCTAAATCCCAACATCTAAGCCAATTCAAGCAGGGTTTCAACAATCACAAAATCACAAAATCCAACATTCAAAACCAATTCAAATGGAGTTTCAAAGAATTCATGGAAACCTCTAAAACTATTTTTTGGAATCCGAGATCCGTAAAATCGAGTCAAAACCCTTCGAAATAGGGCCACAATAAATAAAGATTTAGAATAGAATTATAAAAAAAAAAAGTTGATTAACTAATTTTTTACTTCCTACTTATAATTGCAGGTCAACTTAATGTGTCGTAAAGGTTGTGAGTTCTTCTGATGAAAAAAGGAGTAAGTTTATAGAAGGTACAAACTAAAGCATGTATTATAAGCTAAAAGAGACTGCTTGAGAACAATTTATTAGAAGAAATGTGAACATGGGACAGCATAAAATTAAATATAATTTTTCTGTATTTTGAGAATAAATTAAATATACAAGCCAAAAAGGAAAAATATATCACCAGGTATAATTGATAAAATATCCTGAACATCAAAATCTTCTTTATTTATAACATGATTTATTTAATTATAATGCAAATGTGAAACACATAAGTTAAATAAATCTTCTTTTTTTTTTTTTTTTTTTTTTGTGGCATCAATGATCAATCAAATGAAGTGATTACACGACAGCAGTAGTTTTAAATCACAACTTTACACACATTATTGTACAAATACATAATTACTTTTTAATTTTTTATCTATATATATATGTACTTTAGAAAATAGAGTTTAAACCATAAAAGGAAAAGAAATTGACTTTTTAAACAAACAATAATGATCCATATGGCGTTGTGACATCTACAACTACAAATATCTTTTTTTTTTTTTGAGAGAATATGAGCAGCAGAAAAATTGAATTTTGAAGGCTATGTGGGTCCCAGCTGGAGACAAAAATATTTTGCTTGCTTTTCATGTCTTCTCTTCTATTCAAAATTCACTCTTAAATTCTTTTTTCTCTGGACTTAAGTTCCTGAATGTCCAATATTTCCAAATCTTTGCTCCTTCAACAAACAGATATCATCTGGGCACTGAAGATTGGTCATGCAAATAATATTATCCTTTGGGATTATTTCAAAATCATAATTTCTTGTTCATTCGATTTATTCATCAGTAAGTTATTCCTTTGGTTTCTTTTTTACCCCTAGAGTTGTAAAGTTTCGATCTTGTTCGATTGGATAATTTGATTTGTTGGATTCTGTATTGACTTGAGAGTCAACAGATCAACCGTCCATGAATTATTGGCCGTTTTGGTAGTTAGTTATAGTATTCTGCTTTACATTCGAGATTTTGACTTATTCAGTTCTTCAGGTCATGTATTTCAAAGATTCAGCAGGATTTGATTTAATCATCAACTTGGATTTACTCTATGAACTATGACACTGTTCAAATCTTGTGTCGCTAATTCAGTTTGCTGGGAAATTCAAGATTAGAAATTTACTCTTCATGTCCTAATTGTAAGAGTAGAAATTTGTATTATATATTAAGCTAAAGAATTGAATTTGAAAAACTTCTTTGATTTGTCTATTTTTTGATAAACTATCAAATTAAATTATATAAGCTGTTCTGGTCTGAGTGATTCTATATAATCATCATCACAAACTTCTGGGCTTCTCCTTTTGGTTCTTTATTGTATATAATTTATATAATTATGTCAGTCACCAGGAGTCAATTCTGTGTTCTCCGAAGGTGAGTCGATAGGAGGCATGCTTGTCTTTTGACTTTTAGGTGGTGTATCAGGGATTTATTTGGGCTTTTTTCTTCAGCACATTTCTGGCTTGTCTTTTGACTGATGTTACTTTTACCTTCTGGAATCTTGGTTCTTTATGGAACTCTCAGAATGTGTGGGGTTTTATCGTTTTCTACTGAAGTAGAAGATTATGTTTGAGGTAGATTGAAATTCTGAACTTGTTTAGACTGATTGCACAGGTTGAAAGGGCATCAGATGTAATATGTGCCATTATTCTGGCGCAAAATTAAAAAATTCAAGTAACTTCAAACAGCAGAAGAGGGGCATTCTCTGAAATTAAATCGCGGGCTGTCTATCCATTATAGCGATCTTTCTTGTGAAAAGAACTATAAAGACTCTGTAAATCA
This sequence comes from Penstemon barbatus, assembly GCA_003313485.2. NCBI lineage: Eukaryota > Viridiplantae > Streptophyta > Magnoliopsida > Lamiales > Plantaginaceae > Penstemon > Penstemon barbatus. The sequence continues at coordinate 19,475,969 of CM064881.1, forward strand.
AGAAAAATCCAGTTCTCCTTCAATGCCATCAATCAGTCCCATTGCTACATTAAGAAGTCTCGAAACTTCTGTATCAAGCTGCAGTAAACTCTCGCACTTTTCCCTGTTCAATCTGATTTTATTTTTTCTCCTTCCTTCACTTATTACGTTATTTTTCAGGTGATATGTCCGTAGATGCACACTTTTGCGATCGGTATGCAATTCATTTCCTTTCGTAAATTGTTTAGACTTTCTATAGTTTCAACTTTGTTTGGCTTACATTTCTATGTCTGTGTTCTTTCAGGGTATATGCAGAAGACCGCAGCACTCAAGAAAATTTTAGTTCTTCATCGAAAGGGCATCTTGATGGCTCAGATTTACCCGTACATATAAATGGTTATCATCAAACTGGTAATATGGTGAACCAAGAGAATCAGGATGTTATCGATGTTGATAGTTTGGGACCTCTTACAGATACAGAAACAATCGAAACTTCTGAAGTTAATGAAGATCCAGGGACCTCTCCTTCAAACGATGAAGTTGATGATGAATTTTGGCTCCCTCCACAGCCAGAAGATGAAGAGGATGATAAAGTAGGTCGAGTATCAATCTATGATGAAGATGATGATGATGAGTTTGGTGATGGTACCACTTGGGCCGAACCTAGTTCTTTAAGTAGTTTTGGAGAAGAAGGCAATGGAATTTACAAGTTCAAAGAGGAAAAGCTTAAAGCTCTGAATGATGTTAAGAATGGAAAATTCACGACCCTTGTGAGTCAACTTGTTAAGTCAGTTAGTGTTGATTCTTCTAGAAATTATGTCGAGAATTGGGTAGATATAGTGATTTCTTTATCATGGGAGGCTGCTTCTTTTGTTAAGCCTGATTCACAAGAGGGCAAAGCAATGGATCCTGATGGATATGTGAAGGTTAAATGTATTGCAACTGGTTCAAGAACTGAGAGGTAATAATCATAATTCAATATCTCCTTGTCATATTATTGAAATCTGAAGCTACTTTTTTATATTTCTTTATAATCATAATTCTATTTGTGTAGTCAAGTAATCAAAGGGCTAGTCTTCAAAAAACATGCTGCTCACAAACACATGCCAACAAAGTACAAAAACCCGAGACTGCTTTTGATCAATGGCTCACTTGATCTCTCTTCTGGTGGATTATCGTCATTTGGATCAATGCAGCAGGTAAAATGAAATAATCCTCTATGTCCAAACATTGCTAATTTGCTGTTACTGATCGTATATTAATTGACAGGAAAAGGACAATTTAAAGTCATCTATTGTTGATATGATAGAGATGTATCATCCAAATGTAATCTTGGTTGAGAAATCAGTTTCCCGTGACATACAAGAGTCTATTCTTGCAAAAGGGATGACATTAGTCTTTGATATGAAACTTCATCGTTTAGAAAGAGTTTCTTCTTGTATTGGTTCACCTATCTTGTCATCAGAAGCTGCGATTGGTCAAAAACTTAAAAAGTGTGATTCTTTTTATATGCAAAAGTTTGTAGAAGAACATGTTGTCTCCACGGAAGGCGGAAAAAAGCCGAGTAAAACATTAATGTTCCTCGAGGGAGCTCCTACTCACCTTGGATGCACAGTAAGTTTTCTTCATCTAATTACACAATTTTAATTATTTTAGTTACAGTCAACTGACTGAATTTATAATTGGCATTGGATAGATTCTGCTGATGGGAGCTAACAGCGAAGAATTGAAAAGGATTAAATGTGTAGTTCGCTGTGCAGTGGTCATGGCTTATCATTTAATTCTCGAGACTTCTTTCCTTCTAGATCAGAGTTCTATGTTCGCCACCATTTCTCCGAGTGAGGTGGTGAGCATTGCGCTTACCACCATACAATCGATCGATGAGGAGAAATCTGATGCGGAAACCAACCTAATCTCATCATCAGAGGAAAACTCTTCATTGTCATTTGACACATACAACGCAGAATCATTTCCGGGATTATCACTTTCAACTTCTATACAAAATTTTATGAATGATAGTTTCCCTCTTTTCTCGTCTCAGAGTATGCCCACTTCACTTGGTGAAGAGGGAGGAATCGATCATGACAGCCCTGCTGAAAATGGTATTCAGATTTTCGGTGCTCCTGAAACACTAGATCAAATTGATGACAAACAAAAGGTTAGTTCAGACGAAGAGTATTCGCTTAATAATGAAGGACCAAATCTGCAAGAATCTTCAGACACAAGGGACCATGGTGATAATGATGAAAAACAAAAAAAGCATATTAAGGATGAGATCAGCACAGTGCTCGATTCCGAGAGTATTTTAGTTTTGATGTCCAGCCGCAATGCTTCAAGAGGGACAATCTGTGAGCAAAGACATTTTTCACAGATTAAGTTTTATCGAAGTTTTGATGTACCTCTTGGAAAGTTTTTGCGGGATAATTTACTCAGTCAGGTTTCTATTAACTCTTTCCATCTAATTGTTTAATTACTTGAACTTTAGTTAAAATATCTTTTAGGCTGTTATTGCATGTATTTTAGACCTTATAGAAATATTTCTCTTCACAGAGACTCCAGTGCAAGACCTGTTCCGAGCCTCCTGAGGAGCACCTTTTCTTCTATGCACATCATAACAAGCAACTTACAATTCAAGTTAAGCGCCTTCCGGAGGATAAAACTCTGCCAGGGGAAACTGAAGGGAAGCTATGGATGTGGAGTCGATGTGGTCAGTGTAAATTAAATGATGGAAAATCTACAAAAAGGGTATTGATATCCACTGCTGCACGTGGTTTATCATTTGGAAAGTTTTTGGAACTCAGTTTTTCAAACCACTCTTCATTCAATTGTCCATCCAGCTGTGGTCATTCTTTCCAGAAGGATTTTCTCTACTTCTTCGGGTATGTATTTGTAACTTTTTAGTTGTTTGGAGTTCGAGAAATGACATTTTGTAATCTGTGGCTAACATGCAGATTAGGTCCCATGGTTGCAATGTTCAAGTACTCATCGGTTGCGACTTATTCAGTGTCTCTGCCACCTCAGAAAATGGAATTCAACTCTTCTATCAGAGGAGACTTTCTTAAGAAGGATTCTGAGAATGTATGTACCCTAATGAAATTATTTCTATTTTATGTCCCTTTTTTAATATTGAAACTTTGTTTTCTTCTGTTTAAGGTGTATCTCAAAGGGATTTCAATGTTCCTTGAAATCGAAAAGTCTTTGAAGGAAATTGGAACTCGATATGTTGGTATGACTCTCAACATTCTGGGATTAAGTAAGGATTTCTCTGATATTGTGGAGATGTTGAAGAAGGAAAAAGAACAATTTGAGGTATATTTACTGCTAAATACGTTTCCCCATGTCTCAATCAGTAATAAAATATTAAATATCATTTGTGTATTATAATAGGTTGACATACAAAATGCCATTAAGAATGGAAGTGAAGATAACACTGTATGTAAGCTTCTAAGATTGAATAGAGTACGATTGGAGCTTCTTCTAGAATCATGTATATGGGATCGAAGGCTACATGCGTTGCTCTCATCTGATCTTAAGGTGATTAATACAGATCAAATGAACTTACAAGCACAAGAACAGGATCAAACTGCTGAAGAAGAATCCAGTACAAATGATATTGCTCTTGAAAATGGAGACCATGCAGTTGAAAGTACTTCTGAATCTCAAATTAATGAAATCCCAATTGATGGACAAGTAGAAGGATTGAACGAAACTGGACCCACAGTTCATCATTTATTGGTGAAACCTACTTCGGAAGCTAAACCTGATGCTGCTGAGGATTTTGATTCTTCTGGTGAATCCCAAACAATCAAGACCATAGAAAATAATAAAGATTGGATGTGGACTCCGTTTACGGACATTCGACGTGAGTACATGGAGGATCTTCAAAGTGGATATTTGCCAAAATTTGAATCTCTTAATAGCTATGCAGCAGAATCTATGGCTCAAAAATTGTTTACTGATGAGAGCTCAAGACTTCACATACCTCTTGGTACTAACGACTATATTGTTTCCGATTACGAAGATGAATATTCAAGCATAATAGCTTGTGCTCTAACCTTATTGAAGGATATAGCAACTTCGACCGAGGATCTAGTCGAGGAAGCTAAAAGAGAAAAGTCAATTGAGAGTTCTCAGAAGTTGACAAGAATATTCTCTTTTGGTTCCTTGGATACTGATGGAGGAGTTCATTCTCCTCCATCCAATCCTTCGGAAAATTCGCATTCATCGAGTTTTGACGGTATAGATTTGTTAGATTCATTGGTATCCTACGGCGCTAGCCACCCAGAAGTCTCGATGGGTTTAGGGAAATATCCAGGAAAACGTAAATATTCCATTGTATGTATTTATGCTAGCAAATTCCGTCAGCTGAGAGATAGATGTTGTCCTTCTGAGATCGATTATATTGCTTCCCTTAGTCGATGTATGAATTGGGATGCAAAAGGTGGAAAAAGTAAATCTTTTTTTGCCAAAACACTTGATGATCGGTTTATCATAAAGGAAATTAAAAGGATTGAATTTGAATCGTTTATGAAGTTCGCACCAAACTACTTTGAGTACATGAATCAGTGCTATGAGTTGGGGAATCAAACCTGTCTTGCCAAAATTCTTGGCATCTATCAAGTTAGTCTCTTTACGTTTACTAGATAGTTTTCTGGATTTTCTATTTCATTATTCTTACTATTAGCGCTTTTGTAGGTTGTCACAAGAACAACGAAGAATGGGAAGGAGACAAGACACGATCTTTTGGTGATGGAGAATCTTTCATATGGTCGACATATAGCTAAACAATATGATCTTAAAGGAGCTCTGCATGCTCGATTGAGCACTGCTGGCAATGGTTCTGGAGACGTTCTATTGGACCAAAATTTCGTCAATGATATGAATATTTCACCTCTTTATGTTAGCCGGAAACCAAAACAATATCTGCAGCGAGCTGTGTATAATGACACTAATTTCCTTAACGTAAGTTTGTTCAAACTTCAAAACCTTATCATCTCTATTGATGGTTGATTCCTTTTGTGCTGACTTGTTTATGTTTGAATTTTATTTTCAGTCGATCAATGTGATGGATTACTCTCTACTTGTGGGAGTGGATACTCAACGTCGTGAACTGGTATGTGGTATCATTGACTATCTCAGACAGTATACTTGGGACAAGCAACTCGAGAATTGGGTCAAATCTTCACTTGTTGTTCCTAAGAACCAGTTGCCGACCATAGTCTCACCTAAAGAATACAAAAAGAGATTTAGGAAGTTCATAGATACGCACTTTTTGAGTGTTCCAGATCATTGGTGTTCCCAAAGGTCCTCGAATCCTTGCAGACTTTGCGGTCCAGCTGAAGGAAACGGTTCATCACATACAAAGTCTCAAAACGGAAGTAAATATGAAAGTTGCTTTTTATAATCTCCACACACTGATTGGTAAAGAAAGTCATCTTATATTCTCACATTGTCATAATATTTTATATGCGTATAGTATGGTCCCTCTCCTACTGCTATTATTTTTTCTCAGCAAAGTTCTGAGGGTATTTTACTATTAATAGGTCTTATTAGTTAGGTTTGCACATATAATTTTTTGAATGTATATCAATCATATTGAGTAATTGTAAAGATGATATTGGAGTTCATGAGACTTGTGTTGTACATGAAACTTCTGTTGACTATTTGGAATGAATGGATTTGTATTATGCAGTTTCAATAGGCTATTTGTTGAATATGGTTAACCAAAACTGCCAAAAATCCTATTTGTATTCAGACAACTCGATAGGACGAGTTTATATTCAGACACATACCTGATTCCTCATGGCACCGTTTTCCTTCAGAAAGTTCCAGGGATCGACCACGTTCAGCCCTTCGGTTTTGCATCAAGTAACAACTCGAAGGGATATGCGTGTTGGGTATTGGGGAAGAATGCGTTTCGTATGTGTTTGTGTTTTGGTGAATGAAGGCATCTAACACTTAGTTTCCAGGAGTATGTGTATGTATTGTATTCAGAGGTATTTGTGGTTGCAGATGACACGGGTATTATGTTCCTTAAAGACATCTCGTGAGGTCTTTTTTCCTAAAGGGGATTGGTACTATTATTTATCTGCTAAAAACGTGACACATTTACCTGTTAAAGTTATGAATCTGGATTGCCTCAGTTCCCGCCCTATCGAGATGAGACCGAAATGCATATGTATATCTAGTCCCAAGTTCAAATCCAATTTCGACCCATCTCCCTAACCGGATAAAATTATAAACCTACGTTAATTTGACATTTACTATCTATTTTTTTCTCTATAATAATCATGGATGACATATCTATTACCTACATTACCTTACAAACGGCAACATTCAAATTCAATCTAAATCATGTTTAAATTTTTTTTTCTCACATAACTTTATATTTAAAGTCAATCCAAATCGTGTTCCAATGATAAGTCAAAAATATATGTTATATGGTCGACGAGTTCCCTCGAACTAGGTTTGGTTTAGGATTTTATCATATTATTGTCAATATTGAATTTAAGAGGTGGTTTAGAGGTTAACCTATGATAAACTGAGAAAATTTGGTAAAATGAAAATACTGTTCAATGTGTGAATATTAGTTTTAGACTTTTAGGAAGTAAGTATAGTTTTTAAACCTATTCCCCTCAGAATATACCTCTTCCTGCAGAAATGTTAAGGAAAAAACACTATCAAAAGAAAGGAATGGCTTCTCCCAAACATCTAAGCAAGGAATCTTTTCACTTGCACACATAATTATGGCCTCCTGCTCTCAGACTATGACCCTCATTGAACTGCCAAGAACTTCAGGCAAAATTCGATGTCGGTAAACAACTACATTCATGTGACTGAAAACACAGAATCTGATGAGAATGACTACTACATAGCAGATTATCAAGACGAAGACGTAGATAACTCCAACTGCATATACACCGTTAACACAATCTTGAGCGGAACTGCTCGGCTCAATGTTCTCTTACCTACAGCCACCATACTCGCCTTCACCATTTTTGTTCCACTCCTAACAAACAACGGCAAATGTACCTCCGTGGACAGGTGGCTGATGGGCTTCTTTCTGGCACTATCAGCTGCATCATGTGTATTCTTTTCATTCACTGACAGCTTCCGTATGGGAACCGGAAGGTTGTATTATGGGGTGGCTACACTTTATGGGATAAGGACTTTTGGCGGAGGGCGAGCTGGACCTTGTTTGCCATCGGACTACATGCTGAGAAAAAGCGATATTTTCCATTCTTTGCTTTCCTTGATTGCTTTTCTTACTTTTGCAGTGCTGCACAACGATGTTTTGAGCTGTTATCATTTGGTTCTGCCAAGAAAATTTGTTAACACTGTTCCGTTGGTGGTCGGGTTTGTTGTGAGTTTGCTCTTTGTGTTGTTTCCTTCAAGGAGAAGAGGAATTGGGTATCCTTTCTTGCTGCAGAGTGATGCTTTATACCATAGAAATTGAGTGAAGTGTTTCTTCATATATTTGCAAAAGAACATCCATTCTTAGAATATGTAGTTCTCTCTTCTTGTGAACAATCTTGAATCCAATTTCAAGCTTGATATGTTATATATATTCTCGAGTAATATTAGTAATTGGCATTTTACACCCTCAAATACATTATTTTGGCACTTTGCATCCTAAAATTAAAACTTTGGCACATTGCACTTTCAAATTGCATATTCTTGGGCAAAATACACCCTACTGGGGTGCAAAATGCCCATTGTGTTGCCAACAATATACAATTCGATGGTACAAAGTACCAATATTTTAAAATTAGGATGCAAAGTGCCAAAATGGTGTAACTTCAGGGTGCAAATTGCCAATTACTCTATATTCTCCCATTTCTAGGTTAATCTATCGAAGCTCGTGGATCACACGAGCTCTAAAAGTTACTGAACAATAACAGCCTGTTCAAACTTGAGTTCATACAAAGAAACCTAGGCCAAAATTCAGTCTTGCAAGGCATAATGAACGACCCACCAACCAATCAAATCAAGTATTTTCATAAACCATGAAAGTAACATGTAAGTGTAAATGGAACTTTCGATATAAATGGAGAGTGAATGAAAACAATACTATATATAAGTCAAATAAAGCAATTAAAGAATGAAAATACCATACAAATACAAACAATTCAAGTACAATGGCAACGAAGTGGAACTAAAACACCTGGAGGTTTTCTCCTATCTCGAATGATAGCTTCTTTGATAATGGGAAGTTTTTGATGAATCTTTCTCCATATGTGATTCACAGCTCCGTTCACCGGTGCTGGACCAATGCCACCCGGATGACCATTATCATACACAAATATTGGTTGAACACTAGCCATATTTAACCGAAACTTAACCTTCTGTTCTCTAGTATAACTTCTTAGATGACTTACAAGCCAGTTCGGTTTCAAAGCATCAGTAACCGCCACAAACACAGAAAATTCTGAATAGTCCACCATTCCTTCAAACGGGAGCTCTATGTTGTCACTCACAATGACTGGTATACAGAGACTTTGTATGGCATCGAAAAGTCTACATGAGGTAGGTGTATCCCCTGCTGGGTGTAAACAAAACTCTGATGTCCTCATTCCCTTTATCGACTGTTCCTTCCCAGTGGCATTGGGGAAGCCTTCTTCCATTATAACTCCACGTTCATTAACCAATAAATCCCACAATTTCTCACGAACAATTCCACCCTAAGAAAATTACCAAAGGCGATCTTAATGAGAGGAAATAATGAAATGGAAAATAATGGGAGGACATCCACCTTTACATAAGGCATTAATGTCAGATTATGAGAAACTTGAGAGACAACTCAGGCAAAAATCATGAAGAAAAGAAACCAATTATACATAAAACAACTTTCAAGAAGGCATTGTGACTCATATGATGCATCTTAGAGTGAAATGCAAAAATACTGCCCTGTGCTTTGTCTAATGAAAAAATCCCTCTGTTATTTTTATTAGCAAAACCCCCCGTGCTACTTTTATTAGCAAAAACCCCTGTGCTATTTTTTATTGAAGAAAACCCTTACCAAGCCGGAATAAATATTTTGCATGAAAAATGCCAATTATATTCCCACCATAAAATGCGAAAACACCCTATTCACCAAAAATTGTGACAATAATCCCTCTGTCAACTTTGAAAATTGGCAATAACCACTCCCTGTTCACTCAAAAAAATGGCAATAACCTCCCTATGGACTTCTGAAGGAAATGAGCATTTTTGCTAATAGAAAATATCACGGGGTTTTTTTGCTAATTGCTAATAAAAATGATATGCTTTTTTTTTTTTGCCAATTAGGCAAAGCACAGGAGTATTCTTGCATTTAGTTCATGCATCCTATGATCCTACTATATGGTAAGAACAAATAAACCAAAGCAGTATATTTCTGGAAAACCGAAATTTCCTAGTGAGTATGTATTGAAAAAAAAAATTAATTTCTGCTGGGTTCAGAAAAAAGGTAGAATATACTAACCCGGTGCCTATGCTTAGCTCCTTTAAAGTAAAGAAGCGTCTGTCGTTCTTGATTTTCTGATATGTGAAGCCTGGGAAGTAAATGAGTGTATGGAACAATGACATCTTTCAAAAGAGAAACATGGGTGTGATGTATAATCAAGTCAGATGAGTTATCGTTGGATGATTTGGTGTCAAATCTATACCAGCCACCAAAATCCACAAGAAGGAGCACAGCTGGAGCTATTTCCTCTTTGATATGCCACATTGCAACAGGGTCTGCCAAACAATGCTTCAAGTTTTAACATAACCTGACAATCCAGAGACTTAATATAAGCAATTAATGCATGCCATACACTTATTAATCATCTTCAAGATCTGCTGAACTAACATGGATATAAAAAAAACTGCAAAAAATTATCAAGCGCGACTAATGGTTCCTGTGATTATTCAACTACGTTAAATTTTTCTACTCCATGGCCTCAATAACCTATAGTATTTTTTTTCTGAGAGGAATAAACTTTAGTAGTGCAAATCGTCACTTATCTTCTAATTCAACAACTTATCTTTCTTCACTGACTCTAAACACTAAAGCAAAGCCACATCAATAGCACACAACTCGAAAACAGTTCCACATTTACCTGTAAGAACAAAGACATGATCTCTGCCACCAGATCTTTGCCAAGCTTCAGACTTTTTCACCAAATCAACCATCATTCTCTGTCTCCTGTAATCCTCATTCTCCTCAACCTTCTTCCTAAACACACTTTTCTTGATAATCAGCTGCAATTCAGCACTCAATGTCGCAAAAAATGGAACAAAAACCACGTCAGCCTCCCTAAAATCGAAAACCCTTTTCGCAAAAGAACCTCCTTTTACCTCCTCAGGCGCCAATAAATCGCCCAGGATCCAGTACTCCGCGCTGTACTGTTTAATTATGGGGTTTTGAGGATAGGGAAAATATTTTTGTGAATGTTTGGGTAAAAGGGTCTTCCTTATTTCGTTGTCTACTTCACTTCCGACCCTTGTATCGGAGTTTAAGTCCCAGTAGCTTTCCAAAAGGCCATAGTTGAGGGATCTGGGTAGGGGTGAAATGAAGACTTTGATGGAATTTTGGGTGGTGATGAGGGCATTTTGGGTATTTGGTGGGGTGGTGGTGGTGGTGGAGTGGAGGTAGAAGAAGGTGAGGGTGAGGAAGGAGAGGAAAGTTAGGGTGAGGAAGAGGGAAGGAGTTTTGGAAGCCATTGATTTGGAATTTCTGCTTTGATTTCAGTCAGTTGGTGTACAAATGTTTGTTTAAATCTGTTGGATGTAGCTCTAGCTCTCCAAAAAATGTCAAAATACTATATTTGTTTTTTTTTGTTTTTTTTTTTTTGCCAAAAGAGGGGGTATATTAAATAATTAATTAATTGAAAATATATTAGTTATAAGTTTAATAAAAAGAGAGAGACTTAAATTATTCAAGGTTTTATATATAAGACCATCTCCAGGCGAAACAGACAATAGTTCCCTTATGCCCGGTCTTGTCAAGTGGTCATCTCCAACCGAACCAACAATCCAAAACATTAAATCATAATTAATAAATGTAAAAAAAAATTATATATTTTTTACACATTTAAATTAATTAACTTTTAAAAAAAAAAAAAAAAAAGCTTGGACGCGCGCGTCCAGGAGCTACTGCCTGCTTGTCCATCTGGTAGGAGCTCGTCTCCGGTCGACGAGGGACTGTTGCTTGTCTCCCCCTTCGGCTGAAGATGGCCTAAACTTATAGAATAGTACTAATAAAAAAAATAGTATCTATCTAATTATAATAATAGAAATTATGGATCGATTATATGTTTTATAAAATTGATTAATGATTGAAAATCAATCTAAATTATGATATTTTAACCATATTGACCTTGATTCTTTAACTACATAAATTTTCCTTAAAGAACACTAACACACAGGACAGAAGGCCAACATAGATCCTGAAGTATCCTGGTTTTAGTCCAAGAAAGATTCTTCATTCTTTTATGTAAGAGTTGAAAACAAGACATTATCTCCAGAAACTGATACTTGAAAATTTGTAGAAGGCATCATCAATAAACCAAATGCCATAACTACAAAGTTGAGATTACAAAAGCAAAAAGACGTGATCTAAAAGTTCTAAACAGATCAGATGCTTTGGATTAAATCTCATCTCGATTGTTATAATATGTGAATACTGAGTTAAGTACACTAAATAAAACAGGAGAAAAAGAGGCAAGATTAAGCGTCAAGCTTCATTCTTGAGAGCTATGTATACTCGTTGTTTTCTTCTGGTCTAACGACGCTCCAAAACTGCATCATCGAAATTCCAGTCCCTTACAATGTCTCTCCTGACAGCGTGGCTTCGGACAAGCCGTGGGCCCCCGGTACTAGGAATGGAAGGTTGTGGCATCACTTTAGACGACGATGTGATGTTAGGATTATTAGAACTTCTAGGAGGATGTGGAAGTGAAGTACTCTTTCGGGGTAAGCAATTGGCAATTGTAGTACATCTTCCTTCGTTCTCGGAGTAGCTTCTGAAGGAGTGCGATGGACTTTCTACGCCATGGCATACAATACATGCCAGACTCATATTTCAAATCCTCTGCTGCACTACATGCCAGGTAACAACAAAATTTTAAAGAAAAACAAAAATGGTGAATTAAAACCATCAAGTCACTCGCATTTGGAATATAATTTTCAGGTTCCGTTCAAACAACAGAAAACACTCACTAAGACTCCCAAGCATATATATGGATTATAGAAAAATGCATCAAAATTCAGTCAAACACTACAACTAACAAATTAAATCACCATAAAGAATATATAAAGCATCAATTTTGAACCCAGGCCATTAATTAATACTCCCAAGAAAATCTCTTTTCTCCTTACTCCTTTCAAATTCAAAACTACCTTAATGAAGACATTAACATTTAACACTACATTACTCAACATGGGTCACCTCAAAAACATGATTACAAACAATAATTCTAAAAGAACATTGAAATAGCTCAGTGAATAGATATCAATATTGCAGAAGAACCTAATAACAAATGAACTAAACACTAAATTTAGCTAGAGTCATAAAATCAAAATTTCTCTGACTAATTGATTCAAGAAGATGACAATTAATGCTTAAATTTGTTATCAAAGAAAAATAAAATGATGAATGAGGGGATAAACCTGAAAGTACAAGTGGGTAAGTCGAAGTTTTGGTGGAGGAGATGAGTGTTATTAGGGTTGATTTTACCTGGGAGTTTTGAATCTTCAAAACAAGGATCTTTGGTTCATCTCTCTCTCTCTATATATATATATATATACATATATATTGAGAGAGAGAGAGAGAGAGAGGATAATGAACGCGAGATACGCGCCAGTAGTTTCACAAAAACAACACAGTTGGGATCTATTCTTCCTGTTTTTTCTTCTCTCTTTTTAACCCCCAAAACAAAAAGGAAGAATCTTGTTTTGTTTCATGAAAAAAGAAATGGTAATTGGTTCTCCCTTATTCCTATTATTTTTCGACTTTCTCTTTTAAAAAGAAAAGACTGTTTATATAAAGCTGTTCGCCAATGTTTCTTGAAAATGTAAAAGCATAAAAAGATTAATTCAGTTGGGCAATGTTTGATTTCATGAAAAATGAGTTAAATTAGACAATTAACTTCTCGGGTAAAAAGAAAATATGCAAATTACTAGGCATAACAAAAAATTGTGTGATATGCCTCCTTAGCGCGCGTTGTTATTAGTTATGGCAAAAACACAATTGTAACAGTAACCATATTCCATATTTTTTTTAGCAATTTATCACCATCAGATATGTCTAGTAATGAATCTTCTTTCTAATCAGAAAAAAATAAAATAGACACGTTACTCTTTGTGATTTTTTAAAAAAAAAGAAAGGATTGATAGTGATGGCAAAATTATAGATTTTGTATTTAATACTAATATAGGGTCACTTCAGTCTCTAGATGAGAACGACATATTTGAAAGGGAAAGGAAGATAGTGAACATTTTTTTTTTATATATTGATATGAGATATTTAGTTATTCTTTTTTATAGAAAATAAGTTGCTATTATCCAAAAAAATAACTGATAATTTGTAAATATTTATTAGCTTGTACAAAAAGTCTAGTTTTAGAAATTATTATGAAATTAAAGAAGAAGAAAAACGTGTAAAATATACGAAATCCTTTTGTTTTATAGAAAATCTGCATAAAATTATCTTGTGTTAAGTTTACTATAACAAAACTACTTCATTAATATTTTTCAAAAAAAAAAAAAAAAACTACTTCATTAATATAAACATTGCACACCCTCTATTATTCCTTTCAGTATCACTAACCCTGTTATTTTTTAAAAGGAATTTACCATTTTACCCTCATTGTTTAACCTTATTTACATATTTATTAAAATAAATTTTAATGTATATAATTATGCATAAGTTAAACAATAAATAACATAATATTTTATGAGATATAAGAAAATAAAGATTTTGCTTATACATCATTAAAAATAAATATTTTATGTATTGCTGATAATTATGCAATAATATTTTAAAATATAAGAACCTAAAAATCTTATTTATATTTGTATATTAATAATTTAATTCTTATACTTTATTGATAAATTAAATATAATTTAATAGTATAAAATAATCTTATACGGAGTACATATTTATTAAATTTATTAAATTAATATAATGGTATTACATTCAATAAATCAAAATTAATCAAATATTAAAGAAATTTAAAATATAAGGAGAATTTCGTGCAGAGTTTATAAAAATAGAAAGAGGACTTGGAACAATAAATATCAATGATCTTTCTTCTCTTGTTCATATCAAACATACCCTGAACTTCTTCGTCATTGCTCACTATCGTTGTTACATTATCATAACCAGCAATTTCAATCTTATATATAATAATTTGTTCCCTAATCCTCTTAATCTTAAAAGAAGCCTTATCACATAAAGCTTCTTAATCATATGCTTATCATCACCATGTATAAAACCTAAGCTTAAAGTAGTATATATTTACCCAATTAAACAAATTAGAAACACAAAGTCCATTACGTGAAAAAAAAAATAACCATAGTCAAAATAAAATTTCAGGTTAAGAGAATTTTCAAAGAGACATCAATTGCTAATAAATACGTTCAATTAAAAACAATAATGCAAATGTTGGAAAAACCCAAAAATTATTGTGCGCAATTGTCAAACTAGGGCTTGCTAAAAAACACAAAATAGTAAAATTACATATGAACAACAATACAAACCCAAAAAATACATCAATGGCACGTATATACAAGCACTTTCAGAAAAAGAACAAAATACATTCAAAACCCCAAAAAAGTCTTGTTGTGGTTGACGTGAAAACAGGGGAGAAACAAGAGAAAGAAATTGACGAAAGTAAACTATATTTGGAGCATAAATTGATGAACATAAATGAAACCAATTTTTTATGAAACCCTAAAAAAACTACTGCTCACAACTAAAAGTGAAAGAAATTTACCTGGGTTCCTCCATTTGTAAGTGTATATACATTTTTGTAATAATTAAAGCTGTTTCTTTTACATATTTGCAAACATCCCCTACTTTTTTTTTTTTTTTGAGGGAAAAAACATCCCCTACTTTTAAATAAAAGTATTTATTTTTACTTTTACTTTAAGCAACTGCTTTTGAGTTTCCAAAAGAAATTTACAAACACCCATTTAGACAATTTGGACCCTCATTCCCATCGTGAAAAATAACGTAAGGCATCGTGATTTTTTATATGTTTGGCCTCACTTTTGACTTTTGCTTTTACGATTTCAACGCTAAAATTCCCACGTTCGCAGAAGTTGCTATGTGGGAGCTTTTATGTGAACGTCAAACTAAAACTGGCAATTTTCCTTTTTTACCCATCTTTAAAAATTGTCTTTTTCACATGGAAGGGGCAAGGACTATTTATCTCTTTTTAGGGTGAGTTTGGTCTAGCGATTCGAAAATCAATTATAGGAGAATTAATTTTACTAAAATGGATTTTGGCAATAATTGATTATGATAAATTTCAATTATAAAATAATTACTTTTGAATAATAGCTTTTGCAAAAGTAACACTTTAGTTACTTCTAAAATAAGTGGATTTTTAGCTTCTGGAGATCCCAAAAGTAATTATGATAGTGAGGGCCAAACACCATTAAAATCACGATTGACTAAAAGCAATTTATATAATTGGGGCCAAACACTTCAAAAATCACAATGAATGTCTAGAAGTGCTTTTAGGAGCTCTCACCGCTAGGTCAAACTCACCCTTAATGTGAAAATTACAGGCAATGACTATAAAGTATCGTTGTTTTCTTCTTATTTCTTTCAAGCTGAATAATAATTTACTCAAAATACTTTTTGCTTGATTACATTTTTTTTTGTTTATATTTTTATTCTTGATATAGATGGGAAGTGAGAAATAGTTTGTAAGATTTTGTTGATGAGATTTTTCCATAATTATATTTAAAATATGCAATTATTTAATCAATTTTAAAATTTTGGATACCAACGCTTAATCAATTATGTCATAATCAATTATGTCAAGCTAGTTTCTTCTGTTAAGTCCTATGACTCCTATCCTTTTCTTTTTATTTAAGTAAGTCCTAAGGTCCACTTCATGGAAATTTTATTGGCCCCTCATTTCATGCGTTGAAAGCTTCGCCGGTTTGTCTCGAATAGCATTTTAGAGTCATTTGAATTGTTAAACAAAGAATCGATATCTTTTATCATCTCTTAATTTTCAAAAATAATTAATTATAGCTTGAAAAAATCTCTTATATCTAAAAGTATTTAAATAAATTTATTCTGATATGACATAAAATAATTTATTATACACTATTTATATCACATCATAAACATGATTTAACATTACATAATTTATTTTTTACTTTTTTTTCCTTTTTATACCCTCTTAAAATAACTAGTTCATCTAAATATATACTACCATTTATTTCGTCTAAAAACAGTACTCGAACAAATAATATTACGATCTAAAATATCAAATATATTTCGAGAAGCACTTTCAGAAAACCGTGTCAAACAGGCATAACATATTCAGATAGAAAACAAAAGAATACAGTCTTTGGTTGAAAAATCAACCAAGAACGAAGAAAAAATGTTCTCAAATCTTTAACAACCCACCCCACTAAAACTTATTTAAACAACTCTTTTCTTCACAACGCAATCAGAAAACTTCTGAACTTTTTTATAATTCTTCTGAAATTTATTTGATATTCATGATTAATTTCCTGGTATTATAAAAAGATGAAATTCCCACATGGAAATTTCTTCATCCTCCTAACTTGCATCTTGTTCTCAAATGGTATTACTAGTATTTTAGCAGATGATATATCTCCAGGTTCAACACTATACGCCTCAAATCCACAACAGTCATGGACTTCTCCAAACAGAACTTTCTCACTTTCCTTCATTCAAGAATCCCAAAACACATTTTTTGCTGCCATTACCTATAACGGCATTCCCATTTGGAAAGCCGGAGGTGATCCCGGCGGCGCTGTTAATTCCTCCGCCGCCCTCCGCTTCCTCCCCACCGGAAACCTCCAACTCGTTTCCGGGCCCACAAATTCTTTAATATGGCAGTCAAACACTTCTATGCTTGGCATCACCTCTGCTTCACTTAATGATTCAGGTAATTTTATACTAAAGAACGGTTCCAATTTCCCCATTTGGACAACTTTCGATAACCCAACTGATACAATTCTTCCTGACCAAAATTTCACTGTTGGTCATGTTTTACGATCTGGGTTGTATTCTTTTAGCCTTTTAAGTTCAGGAACAATAGCTCTTCAGTGGAATGATTCTATTCTGTATTATACTTCTACAGGGATTAATAACACAAATACTAGTAATTTAAACTTGACTTCACCTAGTTTAGGCCTGCAGCAAGTTGGGATCTTTTCGCTTTTCGATCCCTTTCTTTCGAATCCTGTAATTATGGCTCGCAGTAATGACTATGGTGAAGTCAGTAATGATGCATTAAGGTTTGTGAAACTGGATAATGATGGAAATTTGAGGATTTATAGTTCGAATACGAATAATGGGAGGGGGGATATGGTTATGAGATGGACTGCTGTTAGTGATCAATGTCAAGTTTTTGGTTATTGTGGGAATTTTGGAATTTGTAGATATGATGAAGAAGTTAACTTTAATCCCGTTTGTGGATGCCCGTCTGAGAATTTTGCTCTAGTCGATCCAAATGATGGTAGAAAAGGTTGCACGAGAAATGTGGATATCCAAGATTGTCCAACTACGGTTGTGTCTTTGAATAACACTATGTTCTTTACGTACCCTCCCGAGATTAACTCGGATTTGTACACGGGAAATATTATAGCATGTAGGTCTAATTGTCTAGCTGATTCAACGTGTATAGCTTCGACTTCTTTAGCTGATGGCTCAGGAGTTTGCTCTATGAAAAGATCAGAATTTGTTAGTGGATATCAATCTCCAACACTTACTAGTACATCTTTCGTGAAAGTTTGTGAGCCCGCTCTGCCAAATTCTGCTGCCCATTCTCGTAATTTTAACGAAAAACCCGATGCACTAAAGATTGCTGTTGTGCTTTTGAGCTGTAGTTTGGCTTTGGTGATTCTTATAGGTGGTGTTTTTTGGTTTCGTTATAGGTCTAAACCAAAGTATCAAAGTGTGCTTTCTCAGTATTCATTCTCGGACTATACCTCTGGAGTTCCAGTTCAATTCTCTTACAAGGAGCTTCAAAAGGCAACAAAACATTTTACGGAGAAGCTTGGGGAAGGAGGTTTCGG
The DNA here is from genome assembly GCA_003313485.2 of Penstemon barbatus. Lineage (NCBI taxonomy): Eukaryota > Viridiplantae > Streptophyta > Magnoliopsida > Lamiales > Plantaginaceae > Penstemon > Penstemon barbatus. The sequence continues at coordinate 19,494,203 of CM064881.1, forward strand.
ATCCGTTTATAAAGGAATCCTCTCTAACAAAATGGTGGTTGCAGTGAAGAGGTTAGAGGGTATGGGACAAGGAGAGAAACAGTTTAGAATGGAAGTTGCTACTATAAGTAGTACTCATCACTTAAATTTGGTGAGACTGATTGGATTTTGCTCGGAGGGTCGACACAGATTACTCGTATACGAGTTCTTGAAAAACGGTTCTCTTGATAGCTTTCTTTTCACTTCAAAAGAATCAAAAGCTAAGAAAGTCTTGAACTGGGAACATAGATATGGCATTGCCTTGGGGACAGCAAAGGGGATCACGTATTTACACGAGGAGTGTCGCGATTGTATTCTCCACTGCGATATAAAGCCTGAGAACATTCTTTTAGACGAAACTTACTATGCGAGAATCTCCGATTTTGGCCTTGCTAAGCTCTTGAACTTGAACGATCATAAGCAACGGAGTTTGATAAACGTGAGGGGAACAAGAGGGTACTTGGCTCCGGAATGGATTGCGAATTTACCTGTAAGTACTAGGAACGATGTTTATAGTTACGGAATGGTGTTATTGGAGATGGTGAGTGGAAGGAGGAATTTCGAAGTTTCTTCCGAGACGAATCATAAAAAGCTTTCGATGTGGGCGTATGAGGAATTCGAGAAGGGTAATTTGGGAAGTATTATTGACAAAAGGCTTGTGTTAGATGAAGTGGATATGGGACAAGTAATGAGAGTTATTGGAGTGAGTTTTTGGTGTATTCAAGAACATCCCGGGCGTAGGCCTACAATGGGGAAAGTAGTGCAAATGCTTGAAGGAATTGCTGATATACATAAACCACCTTCTCCTGTGGCTATGGTTGAAGATTTAGCACAATCTGCAGCAGGGATTTCATCTTCAATTGTTTAACTAGTATAACTTATGTTATGTTGAATTTAGCCTTGTTAGTAAATGCTTAGGTTTATTCCAAAATTTGTAGTTTCCAATATATTAAGTTTATTTTGATTATGGTTTGGATTCTAGAAAAATGGAGTTGGATATTGTTTTTTCTTAGCATTTCAGAATCTACTGTACTTTCCAGTGTTTTTTAACTTGTAATGTGAAAATGTGAGTAATCATGAGACGAGACAAAGTAACCGGAAATAAGTCACAATCCATTAGTTTGACATTTTTCTTTTATAAACTCATTTTTATAACATAAATTATTAAATCTTCACTATTTTGATAAATATTTTGAGCAGACTTTCCAGCAGGTGAATACCGTGTTGCGAATTTGTTTTCTTTTTGGAATTTCAGTAAATATTTGGAAAAGTTTTGCGGGTCTCCAGCAGAAGCGCAAGGAATAAATCATTCATCCAATGTAAAACGAGTTAATGCCAGAACATTTGTAACATGAATATTGTTTTTCTAAATTACCACAATTACTAGAACACAATTAGGTAAATTATCATATTTATCATAATACGGTAAAGTGTCACATATAAGATGAGTAGTTTATTCGGTTCATTTTTTAAAAAAATTTAAAAATATCAGGGAGACAGTACGATACTTTTTAAGATTAAAGCGAGTAAACTACTCCATTTCAAATCACAGGAAAAGAAATTGAATATTATGCAAATTACAGGTGATAAATTGTCATTAACTCAATTTAAAACACAACCCCGAACACTTTTAGTGCTCCTTCAACTTACGATAACACATTGAACTTGGCGTGGCTTAAAAATATTTGAGGGCAATATTGAAATTGCATTAGAATGAGTGCCTCTTTTGCCTCTACTCCACAACATAAATTTGTAACTAGACATGGTTTGCACACAAACAAAGGGTGAACCCGACTCAAACCCTTAGCACTCAAGCCTGCATGGGTATTTTAAAAAGCTCAAGTGAGGGTGTTGTAATAAATGAGGAATATGTTACACTTTTAAAATAAATTATTATATTATATGAATATGAAGAAGGTAATTTCTTAACCTGCCCGACTCAATTTTAAGCTCATCAGAATTTAGAACTTTTACAAACCAGATCTGATTTCGGAAAACACATCCTATCACAAATTTAAACTTATTTATACATGCATAATGTCTAACAACTCTTCATATTATCCAACAACACAATAAGTGTATTGTACTTGATAAATAAACATTTTAGATTTGAACCAAACCGAATCTTGGTTTAAATATGAGTATTCGGTATCCTGCCCTAAAAATACATTATTTTAATACTTTGCACCCTAAAACTGAAATATTAGCACTTTTCCATTGAATTGCACTTTCTTTTGGCAACGTAGTGCCAAAATTCCAGAGATGTAAAGTGCCAAAAATTTAATTTTAAAATTCAAAGTATTAGTAAAATATTGGCACTTTGCAATTTTTTGGCAATGGAGTGTGCATGTTACACCCCAAGGGGTTACAAAGTGCCAAATTTTCAATTTAATAACGTAAAATAACGAAAGTGTATATTTCTGTGAGTAAAGTGCAATATGCTAAATAATTTATGTTGGTTCTTTCCAGAAGGAACACTGTGTAGAATAAAAACATAAAAAAGGATTTTGAATTCAAGACAGTTCCAAAGCACAAATGCGTCCACTAAAGAAAAGACTATTTCAAGTCAAAACTTCCAGAGCACGGAGTACATAATAAAAAATAAACCAAAGAAAAATCTCAACAGCCATCTATATACATTTATCTACCACCTATAAATAATTCTCCACCAAATATCGTAAAACCAACAAGTCAACAACATATAAAGACTATACTCATATCGATCATCTGTTTAATGAATCCAAAGATGAAGAATAATGAAACATTTATTCTGAATCTACCATCAGAAATCATCATTCATATCCTCACAAGACTTCCCATTCAATCCATGATTAGTTGCAAATGCGTTTGCAAGAAATGGCTACAACTATTCTCAAATCCCGACTTCTCAAAATTCAATCTTTCTAAACCAACCCCTGGCCTAATTGTCCAGCTAACTCAAAACAAAGAAAAATCCTGCAAAATAGTCGAATTTGAAGATATCCTTGATCTTCAAAACCATAATCTTCACTATAAACCAGTACTCGAATTTGATCCCAGCTCATTCACTAGCTCTGATTTTACCACTATATTGTGCTCGGTTAATGGCTTGATTTGCTTTCAAGAGTACATTAACAAACTCGATGCTTTCTACATATGCAATCCAATCACTCGTGAATACATAACTCTTCCACAGCCTAATGGAAATACTCTGTATCCAAACGTTGTCACATATGGACTTGGAGTAAGCTCGGTAACTTCCCAATACAAAGTGGTTAGGATTTTCCATGAGCCTCTTAATTCAATTGAAAGAGAATCAAGTTTGAAAAACTTAAAAGTCGAGTGTATTGTTTACACCCTTGGAACTGGTTCTTGGAGAAGTATCGAACCAGGGGAGCCATATGAATACGATACTAGACCTTCCGTTGGCGCATTTTTAAATGGGAATCTTCATTGGTTGGTGTACGATTCAGAAGGGGTGATGTTGATTTTGTGTCTTGATCTTGAAACAGAATTGTTTAAGCCCTTTTCGCGTGCTCCTTTTCTAAGAGTGGGTGGGAGTTTGACAGTTTTGGAGGATTGTTATTTATGTTTTTGTGACTATTGCTCTGATGACGAAATTGTTATATGGATTATGAAGGAATATGGGGTCGAGGATTCTTGGACAAAAGAATTTGTGATTGATAAATATCCAGATTTAGGAGGTATATCTTATGAAGCTGTTTATGCTTTGAAAGTTTTTAAAGATGGTGAAATTTTGATGTTGTGGGAAGATACATGTCTGTTTTACTACTGCGACAAGACTAAATCCGCCCCAGAAGTTGATTTGTTTGAACGGGACCGATACGGTTACATCAATGCATTGCTTCATACCTCAAGCTTTGTTTCACTCAGAAGATTTGCTCTGGAGAATGTAAGTTCATTCTGATTATTTGAAGTCTTATTTGGGAATAACCTAAATGAATAAGTACATTGATTATTCTGATGTGTAAGACTTTATTTCAAATCATGTATGTTATGTGTGTAAGATATATGTTATCTTATGTCAAATCATAGTAGTGTTCGTATATGTTTTGTTTAGAATTAACTAAGAAAATTATTGTTTGTTTGGCTTTCGAGAGATTAGTTTCACAACATCTAGAGAAAAAATTTATTTCAGAAAGTAGAAAACATGTTTGTTTGGCATTTCCCAAACACGAAATAATTTTGGGTAACACCAAACAAACATGCCCTTTTTCTTTCGTTCTCTTGTTTATGTATTTAGATAGAGGGAATTATTCGTAGATGTGTTATAATATTAGACTATGTTCATGTTCCAGAAATTCTTGAAATACTCATGTTCAACTTCAAGAGAAAGTGTTTGAAATAATGAAAATATATCTCAATTCCTTTCAAGCTAGAAATCTCTTAGCCTTAAGAAAAAGTATACCAACAGACCGAAGCTGAAACAAAATCCCAACATCTATCCATAATGCATTGTTTTATCAACGGATTTCTTTGCAGTTTACCTCCATTCCACGACAACATTTGGCACTTTTTCCTGGCGGTTCTCAAATTGCTGCACTGACCAAAGAAATTGATCTCTTGACAAATACACAATTAAAATAAACACTTTTTCAAATTATCCAAAACATAGAATGTATCAAGTTTTTTTAACCAACCATAGTCATCAATAAAATGTCGTTGTACCAATCTAGAACATCTATATATAGTGTCAATGAATAAAAAAATGCGTATAGAATAGAACAGAAAGAAAGGAATAAGGTTACCTGAAACACAGTAGCTGGAAGATGATCCTACTGCAGTGGTAAAACCACGTTTCCTCGACTAGTTTATACGAACCGCTGTAGTCAAGTATGGGAAAACAAGAGCAATATCAAGCCCATAAAAGAGAACATACTCCTCATCAAACACACAAGAAGAGCAATCGACATGAAACTTGAACATTAAGGAGAAAATTGGTTACAGTGCAAGCATTCCAGATACATAATAATTAAGAAAAAATGAGGTAACTTTATACAAATCTAATCCAGCATTCAGTGGAAAACAGAAGAGTTCATACAGATAAAGGTCCACAAACTGATGAGATAAATCCTTCATAAACAACTTAACTAGTAAGCCTTAAATTCGTTAAATACCACATGGCTTCCAGCAATTGAATAAGTTGAATGAACGTCAAAATCAGAATTTTGATCTCTATTTGTATTGTATTTCTAAGCCAAAACAGTAACAATGTGAAAATTTTACCTTACAAAGCCACTCATCACGTAGCTATACTCTTACAAATTTCAGGGGAACCATTATTCAAAAGTAATTACAGAAGTAACATGATTCTCCGGTAATCAAATTAAACTATACAACGTACTATTGACCTCAGAACATTATGAATCTCAAGCTTGCAGCCGCGTGTTTACTATTTCTACCAAATCGATTTTGAGGGTTTTGAAGATTTGGGGATTTCGAATATTCAAATTTCAAATGTTTACTCTTTTTTTTTTTTTTTTCAAAACCTTATTAGATTCCTTCAACAAAAAAAAAAAAAAAGATAAAAAAGGAAGGTGCTTATTAGAGCATGGAGTCTTAAAAATTGGATCTATATTCCACATTTGCAACCTGCTACACCCAGAAAAACTTTTTTTTAGCTAAAATTTAAATTAAATTCACTTAATAAACCTAAAAAACCTTATTTAAAAATACAATCAAAAGTATATTCGGACTAAATTAAAAATAAATAAAAAATTTGGATTATGAACTTTTTTACATTGCAGAATGATTTAAAAATAATGTAAGAATTGCAAATCAGTCAAACTACCTTTAATTTTGATATTAAATAACTCATTTTTAAAAATTTGGTATCAAATATATAAAGTAGATAAAAATTTGATATCAAAAATAAAATTTTACCCCTACACTTCAAATATATGCCACTTAAAAGCATGTGACGCACAAATTTTGTTAAAAAATTGTAGGTCAAATAAAATGTGTTAAAATAACATAAATCATGGTATCAAATGTATAATTTAAATAAAAATTTGATATTAAAAATGTTTTTTGAAAAATGACAGGTGAAAATGTTGACTCGTTCCAGGTATAATATCGTCTGGATTCAAAAACTTTCAACTCAAGACTTCCAGAGCACGAATGCGTACTGTAAAGAAAAGGACACAAGACCTCAGAAATTGTTTAATGGTCCCTCATCTTAACATAACGTCGAATTAGAGAAATTTTCTAATCCGTTTAAAATAGCATGTTCAACTACAAAAAAACAAATGTGTATTACTTGTACATGCTTAAAGATTTACCACTTTCCGTTATCTAACCATGAAACCAGTGTATATATCCCCACTTAGTATATTGTGAATGTTTTAGGATCGAAAAGAATCCCAATTTTGGTTAGAATAACTTAATTAAATAAACTAAATAATTGGGTTACTTTTCATTTACACCCCCTAAACTATTGCTATTTGGCAGTTATACCCAAAATTTTTAATTTTTTTGCATCACACATTTGTTGTTAACAAACCATCCATTTCATTTATCAAATGTTCATTTTATCATTCCACCTTAACAACTATTTGGGTTGATTCTTTTTTTTTTTAGAACTACTTGAATTTATTATAGTAATATGAACATGAGAATATTAATGTTATATTATTTATATTGCAATTTTGTCTAAAAAATTACACAAAAAAACATAAGCAAGTTCCTCTCATTATTTTAACCCAAAACTCAGATATTTATGTTAAAAAGTGTATATATGAAAACTTTGACCTAGTCATCAAAATAATTACATCATATGTAATAGCATAATGCCTAATATTTCCAACGTGCGACTATTATGATGCCCTAGTTACATTGTCTTAAAACTTCATATGCCATAGCACAAAATTCTTGGAAAATATTAGGCATGGACGTGCTATTACATATGATGTTTTTATTTTGATGTCCTGATTATAATTTTCATGTTTAAATTTTTCAATACCATTATCTGAGTTTTTTGGTCAGAATCATGGGAGAAACTAGTTTCTTTTTTGTTTGATTTTTTAAAGCAAAATTACAATATAAATTAAATAATATTCAATGTTCCGAATTTCATATTACGAGAATCAGTTTAAATAGTTCTAGAAATAAGAATCAATTCAAGTAGTTGTTAAGGGGAAGGGTAAAATGGACATTTAATAAGTGGAATGAATGGCTTGTTAACGAGAAAATTGTTTTTTTAGTACTATAGGATATACCTACTTGTAATTTTGGTATCATTGAGTATGAAAATGCAAATTTGATACTATAGGATAGGTTTTCATTGCAATTTTGGTACCAAACTCAATTTTTTTCCAAAGTTAATAATCACTTTACCCCTACGAAATGCATAATGTTCAATTTACCCCCTCGTGGTTTAAAAAAGAGTATTTTACCCCCTGAAATTTTGTAAAAATTTCACATCGCCTCTCTGATATTTTTATAGGCGACACTTTATCCACTTTTACTATGATAATGTGACATTTTACCCCTTATGTTATGATAAATGTGGCAATTTATCCCCCTATGTTATAAACTAGTTTGCATGCCTACTCTCAATTTCGGCAAATGAGTTACAATCTCCGGCTTAAGAGGATAAATTGCTTCATTAAAAAAGGGTAAATTGATTTTTTTTTCCAAATTATAGAGGGGGTAAATTGCCATTAACTTTGTAGAAAAATTGTATTTGGTATCAAAGTTGCAATTAAAATCTATCCTATGGTACCAAGTTTGCATTTTTATATCTAGTGGTACCAAAAGTGCAAGTTAGTCTATCCAATGGTACCAAAAAAATAATTTTCCCGTTTGTTAATAGATTGGGTGTGATTGTCAAAAAAATGAAAAGTTTTGGGGGTAACTGCCAAATAACAATAATTTAGGGGGTATAAGTGCAACTAACTCCTAAATAATTGATGGTATGCCTTACTATCTCTAATGTTGAATCTTTCTAGCTTATCTAGACTCAAATAGACCTCCAACTCCAAGTCAAGACTTCCAAAGTAAGATTGCATAAACCAGAGAAATGTCTCATAAGGCATCTTACCTTTTCCCCATTATCTAATCCATAAAAGTCATCTACATCTATATATACAGACTATAATTCTGAAAGCATTTAAACAATTCCCATATCATCTGTTTAATGAATTCAAAGATGAAGAATAATGAAACATTTATTCTGAATCTACCATCAGAAATCATCATTCATATCCTCACAAGACTTCCCATTCAATCCATGATTAGTTGCAAATGCGTTTGCAAGAAATGGCTACAACTATTCTCAAACCCCGACTTCTCAAAATTCAATCTTTCTAAACCAAACCCTGGCCTAATTGTCCAGCTAACTCAAAACGAAGAAACATTCTGCAAAATAGTCGAATTTGAAGATATCCTTGATCTTCAAAACCATAATCTTCACTATAAACCAGTACTAGAATTTCATCCCAGCTCATTCACTAACTCTGATTTTACCAGTATATTGTGCTCGGTTAATGGTTTGATTTGCTTTCAAGATTACATTAACGAACTCCATGTTCTCTACATATGCAATCCAATGACGCGTGAATATATAACTCTTCCACCTAATGGATATATTATGTATCCAAACATTGTCACTTATGGGCTTGGAGTAAGCTCGGTAACTTCCCAATACAAAGTGGTTAGGATTTTCCACGAGCCTCTAGATTCTATTGAAAGAGAATCAAATTTGAGAAACTTAAAAGTCGAGTGTATTGTTTACACCCTCGGAACTGGTTCATGGAGAAGTATCGAACCAGGTGAGCCATATGAATACGATACTAGACCTTCCATTGGCGCATTTTTAAATGGGAATCTTCATTGGTTGGTGTACGATTCGGAATATGTGATGTTGATTTTGTGTCTTGATCTTGAAACAGAATTGTTTAAGCCCTTTTCGCGTGCTCCTTTTCTAAGAGTAGGTGGGAGTTTGACAGTTTTGGAGGATTGTTATTTATGTTTTTGTGACTATGGCTCTGATGACGAAATTGTTATATGGATTATGAAGGAATATGGGGTCGAGGATTCTTGGACAAAAGAATTTGTGATTGATAAATATCCAGATTTAGGAGGTATATCTTATGAAGCTGTTTATGCTTTGAAAGTTTTTAAAGATGGTGAAATTTTGATGTTGTGGGAAAATACATGTCTGTTTTACTACTGCGACGAGACTAAATCTGCCCCAGAAGTTGATTTGTTTCACCTGGACCGATACGGTTACATCAATGCATTGCTTCATACCTCAAGCTTTGTTTCACTCAGAAGATTTGCTCTGGAGAATGTAAGTTCATTCTGATTATGTGTTAATCTAAATGAATCTACAAGAAATTAAATATCATGTTTATATATGTATTTAGATAGATAGGGGGAATTATTCATAGATTCATGTGTAACTATGACACTAGGTTCATGCTTAAGAAACTCTTGTAATAGTAATTCTCATTTGTATAATATATCCATTTGAATATTCCTTTCTCTAATTTTAATTAAAATGACAGCAATGAGTACTAAAAAAAAATTGAAATCTATCCAAAATCAAATGATACATTGGTTTATATATAGATGATATAAATGAAATCATAATAAGAATAGGCAAGCAGATGCCTCATATTAAAGAAATAAAATAAAGCTGGAAAGCATGGAATCAGTTAAAGCAAATAATAATGATTCCGTCTAAGTTCTAACTAAAGTCCACATGTTTAACTAACATACCAAACTTTGTGTCTTAAAAAATGGTGATTTTCAACCGCGTTAACCCGAATCCATCTCCGACAACCCCTAAGGAGTTTCTAACTAATATTAAAATGGGATTTTAGTGTAATGATGCCATTGATGAAGCTTTGAAATCATCCAAATGAACAGAGAAGTTATTTATGATGAATCTCTAATAAACATGAGGAATCATGGATTCTTGATGAATCTTCCATCAGATATCATGGTTCATATCCCTCTCAAGACTTCCTGTTAAGATTGTAATCCACTGCAAGTGTGTCTGCAAGGCATGGCTCGAGCTTATATCCAGACCTTACTTTGTCGAGTTGCACTTTTCACGGTCTATGCTCAGCCTCATAGTCCACCAATTTGAGATGTTTAAGAATTTTCTCAAAGTAGTTGAGTTTGATGGTGCTACACTGCTACTGATCATCGTGGTCTTCACTATGATCAATGCATGAGATTCGATCTCACCAGTCTGAGTAAATTTCCTGATGCCGATATAGTGGTGGACGGTTCCATAAATGGGTTTCTTTTCTTGCAAGATGTCAACTACAAGCACGAAACTCTATTCATATGCAATCCAGTGACACATGAGTGTATATCATACTTCCAGAGCCTAAATGTATTGTTCGTATCCTAGTGTGGTCACTCATGGATTTGGAGTATGCACAGTAAGTGGGCAATATAAAGTGGTTCGGATTTTCCATGAGCGTGAGCTAGATCCTATAAATGGTTCTTGCTTAAGAATTCCTAGTTCAGAATGTCAAGTTTACACTCTTGGAACAGGGTCGTGGAGGGGAGTTGGGGGTGTCAGTTTTGGTTATAACAGTAACTCGACCGGGTTATTTTTCAACGGAAATCTTCACTGGTTGGTGAAAGATTTAGAGGGATCAGAGTTGATATCTTGTTATGATCTTGAGAAGGAGTTGTTCCAACCAATCCCCCCTCCTTCTCCAAAGAGAGAACTTCTGGGGAGCTTAGGAGATTTAGGTGGTTTTTTATGCCTGTGTGATAATACTTCAGAATATGTGATTGACATTTTGGTGATGAAGGAATTGTTAAGAAATCATGAACCAAAGAAATTGTCATAAACAAGAAGCCAGAAATTGTTGGCCCAACCTATGTGGTAGTTCATGCTCTTAAAATATTCAGGGATGGTGTCATCTTGCTTCTATGGGGAGACTTCTTTATGCTTTTCTACTACCGTAAAAGTAAAACTTCTAGAGAAGTCGTCATGAATCAAACTCGAGGGCCAAATAGTATTGAAGCAATGCATCATGTCTCAACTTTTCTCTCTCTCAGAAGCTTTGTAACGGGGAATGTGTATGTATGATCAATTAGGTATAGAAGATGTGATTACAGAGTTCTTAGATAGTAAGCTACAATGTATAGTGTAAAAATATTATGTACATTTGTTCTACAGGGTAAAACACATACAGTTGTCACAAATTGTCCAGAACATACTTATTTTCATTCATAATAAGATAATACATGAACAAAAAATACCAATAATAAAGGAAAACAGCAGAAATAGAAACTAAATGAAGGAGAAAGAATTATTCCATTCATTCATCTATATGCAAATGGGTATACTGTTATTGGCATGTCAGAACCACAACTTGTATAACAAATATGACCACTGTTGACTAGTAAGACATGATCAAAGAATGACTAACGTATTATTATACAGCTAGCTAGCTAAACATCTATCAAGCCTCAATAGGTAAATAGTGTTGAATGTTGGCAAGAACTATAAACACTAATCGACATGGAAGTATTATAAAATGTCTACCTTGGAGAGCTTCCTTGATCATCATACATAACCACCCATTAATGTTCATGTGGAGACCTGTTTCCATATCCTGATAGTCTGCAAGAACTTTCTCAAAGTTCACGATCCAAGTTCCTTTTGCCCTACTTAAAATGGTCTTGACGAATAACTGCAACAAACTCGGGTTGCAATTCATCATTGTCTTTTGGTTTCCATATTTCACCATTTGCATGGACAAGCCATGATATTTGAGGAGAAAGTGCTGAATAATCTGAAAGATACGCTAGAGGAGTCAGCAATATTTTGGAGAGGCTTTTCTTGATAACCAAAAAATTTGGACTGATTTTCAGAACACGCGAGTTTTTTTATTGATTATCAAAATAACATAGTATCCAAATAGCATATTGGAGAACATATCTCTGCTGATATATCCTGAAATTACTGTGCTCTGAACAATCAAAATGCAAAGTTCAATGCCATAATTTTTTTGCTATCCTCTCTCAAGTGAAATATTACATGATTCCCAACATGACAGAAAAATGGGATGCAGTTATTCCAAAAAGGGGTATACTGCTCCACATTAAGCGATCAATCGTACTAGTTCTACAAACCATGAGTGCCTAAAAAATCTATTAGTTTTCTAAAAACAAAGAAAAAATAGTGCAATTCAGTTCATGATTTAAGAATCTGTGCAGCAATCATCCAAGGCAAGGTAAAACACTGTAATAATGTACAGGGAATGCTCCAATACTCTATTATCGTAGGCCAAGGTATCTAATGATTATTACTTTATTATTCACACTGTGCATGGTAATAACTGGAGCAATAAATTTGACATATTTGGTTGGTCATTATTCATAGCATTTGTATAAGCTAGTTGCAAGTTCCAAACCGTCATCACTGCATGCAGACGCCCACAGTGAAAGTAAACTGTGACGCGAGGAAATACAGCTGACGCATCATCTCAATTTAAATAAAAGTGAAGGATGTATTACCTGCAGATGGCAGTTTTTCCGGATCTCTTGTACTGTGCAAAACCATTGTACCCGAAAGTACAGTAATAAAACCACAGAGAGCAGAAACAATACTGCTAGCATTCTGACCAGACCAATCCTGAAGTAGCAAATAACAGGTTATTTGAACGGAAGTAACTGAAAATACCGACAACGCACAACCTTCTTAAATACCTTGAACATTATAGCACTGGCCAAAATTGTAAGGGATGTGAACATGGCATAATAGATTGGGGAGACTACAGAAGTGTTAAATGTGTCCAAAGCCTGCGAAAATCCATTATTGTCCACAGAGTTTGCACCTTATTTAGAGTCTAACAGCAAAACAAGAGAACTCAAAAAGACACAAGCATTTTTTCATTAACTAGAAAATTACAAAGCATTTTAGATATTTTGATGATAAACTATGGATGCAGATGTCTTAATATTTGGGTCTTTATATGCACAAGTATCAGATGCTGATTCTGGATCAACCTCATATAAAAGCCATAAAATAGCACTTACACAAGCATAATCAATAATGTTTTAATAAAAGTAAAAAAGTTGGTGTAGCAGCAAGATTTTACTGGAATTATATGAGAAATTGCTATGGAAATGGACATTCTACACCGAATACAAACAGCCCTGTATCTTTGTTAGTCACATAATAGACAGGTTTTCAAATGAAAATATGGCAGGCATCCAACAAAGAAATGAAGACATCCAATAAGGGAAAAAGATATCCATAAAAGTTGGCACGTCAAGACATGCATCACTATCTTAAAGAGCAACAAAATCTCTTCCCAGAAACTCCACGTGTCCAATATCAATTTATCTTAAATGCTTGATCATGACATTACATGGGGAAGGGGAAAAAGAAAACAAAGAATGAAAATTACATGGTAAGAAAGACATCTAACATTGTGTGATAGGAATTATGATGGAAATACGACCACTATATCAACATAATAGCTATGGGCGTTTAGATCAAGAAATCTGGTACCATGATATCGTATTTTTCTGGTCAATGGTTGTAATAGCAAGTATCAAAATAAATCATCGAATACAAAATAGCTAAGGAGTACAGAAGCGACCTTATTTAGGTAGTTCAATTGAGTGATTACACAGGTAGCTGCAACCATGGCAAATATCCAGGAGTGGATGTGTGCTACCTGGCTATAGCCCTCCAACGTGAGTTTCATAGCAATACCTATTGCTTTGATGCTCATAACCTACAATTCAAGCAGCAAAGTGATATGCGAGCCAGGAATTAGATTGATTGATCTATTAACTATATACATCTCATGAAGATGCTACTCCAATTTGTTTTTCTAATCTTTTTTCACCTTTTCCATCTGAGATGGAGCATTTAAAGACAACAGAGTCCTTTTAGAATAAATCCCAATTTAGAACTACTTTGGTTCTAGGTAAAAAATATCACAGACGAGGCTTAGCAGAACATTTTGTTTATGCCATAATTAAAAATTATAAAAGTTCATAAATATAGATCATGTAGTCTCCTTCATATTTCCCTTTAACAACCAACACGAACATGCTAGATTTTTATTCCATATACATACATACATACATACATATATATATATATATATATATATATATATATATATATATATATATATATATATATATATATATATATATATATATATATATATATATATATATATTTGTATTTATTCACCTTTTCCATCTGAGATGGAGGATTTGTTGACAACAGAGTCATTTTCGAGGCACTAAAGCGCTGAACAAGTCTTTGGTGGTTCTAGGTAAAAATCTCACACACAAGGCTCAACAACATATTGTTTAAGCCAAAAATTAAAATTTGTAAAGTAAGTTCAAAATATATATCAAAATACAGCATGAGATTATCTTTAGATGAAGTAGTCAAATGGAAGCACGTGCACTTACTGTTATGGATCCAATAATAGAACAAACGCCAATATAAACCATTATATTCGTCTGCCCATAGCGTGGTTCACAATGCAACACAAGGACCAGGACCATTGCTACTGCTGAAACTGTATACAGCAGAAAAGCTGGAAAAAGAAAAGAGAACAACTATTCAGAAACAACTACATTTTTTACAATTTCAAACCTGGAGAAGGAAGATATATCACATCTATGAAAGTACATATGCCAACCTGGTTGTGTTGCTAATTCCCAGATTTCTTCTACTGAGCTAATACTATGTTCACCTGGTGCATGAAGCACAATGACTATTGAACCCACTACACATAAAATGCATCCCAATATTCCTAACTTCTGCAGTTTCTCTTTCAGTAGAAAGTGAGCTAATATAGCACTGTCAATGAAATAAAAGAGTCAGGCAGTTTATATGCTGCTGCATATTAGGTATAGAGGCCAGGTCATTATTTCTTGGAGGGGATGAGAAAATATAAGAGGGACAGTAGCCAGCTAAGCACGTATTTACCTAACAATAATACTCAATGCTCCAAGCGGTGTAACAAGGACAGCAGGAGCATATGTGTAAGCAACAAAATTGGCGAATTCACCAACAATCACTGCAAAAATTTTAAAAATATTGAAGCTAGTGATATAGATGTTATAATAAAAATCTTGTCCGGAAAGTAAGACATACTAGTGGCCATTCCAATCCACCAAAGTGGTTCCAGCAGATATCCATAACCTCCTGAACCTTCATTGAACAAATTGCGTAAAATTAGACATGATATCAAAGCTATGGCTTCATATAGTAAGTAACTACAGTAATTCACAACCTTTTCCTTATTCACAAAATCAATTCTATTTTCTTTAATCTATCTATTACAATCTACAACGAAGATGAAATTGGAAGAAATGCGAAATTCAGCAAGTACATCAGTTGAAGCTTCGAACTATGCAAAGCAAACAACAAACCAAACAACAAACCAAACTTACTGGCACGAGAGCCGGAGGCACCGGCTCTCAATAGACCCTTCTTCTTGATAATGAAGCTCGATCCAATAAACGCGCTCGAACCCACTGCCAACCCGAACCCAATCCAATTATCTTTAAACATGACCCGACCCGATCGAAATCTGGTGTGTATTGTTCCTTTATCAGTATATACGGGAATTCGATACTCATCTGCTGCCTACTTCCAGAAATTTCAAAAGAAAAGGAGAAATATCATACAGGTAGCAGAGTTCGGAACTTAATTAGGGTTTATGAATTTGGGCAGGATTTTGTGTAGGAAATTATGTGTGTAGAACTATAGATATATATGTTGTGTGTGTCAGCTGTCAGTCTGAAATTGCAGTGGTCAAAATGGAATTACTTCATAGGTTGGTTTTCATTTTGGGACCTAGCAATTTGGAATTGGAGGGAATATTCACAAAGTGTAATTTCCACCCTTTTTCTTCAACTTTTTCCATATAGTACAATATATAAATAACAGAATTGCTTTTGTGATTGTAGTATTTTTCTATATTAGAATTCAAAAGAGATACTAATTTTTCAAATAAAATAAATATGTTGTGCCCATTCTGTAAAATTGTTTGTTTAATTTAATCTAATATTTTAATTAGTTAGAAGATTAGGCAAGGAGAACATGGAAATATTTCTTTTAGAAAATGATTTTGAAAAGTTTTACACAACATTATGATAGTGTTTTCTTTTAAGAAAAATAAAAATAAATGATGGTGTTAAATTTGTTTTGTGTCTCCAAAAAAAATGAAATAGGTTTCAGAAAAGGAACCTAAACATGACATCTCTTAATATTCTAAGATTTCGATTGAATTATAAAGCAGTTAATATTCAACAATATAATATTATTATATACAGTATCATCTAGATAGGGATATACTTAAAAGGTTTTAATCAAGCCAAGCTTGCTTAGTCCTCACTTATCTCAGATTATTTTATAATATCTATAACATGGTAACGTAATCCTTGACTTGTATTATCCATGGATCAAAATCAATTTCATTTTCATTGAAAATATAAAAAATATTCCCTTTTTTAATTAATGGAACTCCGAAACTATTTGCAACCTTGAGACTCTTATTTATCTTATTATAACGAATTTTTCCTCATGTTTTCGAAAAATCCTCGAAAAAATCCCAATATTTAATTGGTCGAGACATACAATCGAAATAAACTTTTAATCCATAGTATTTTTATACAGCAGAGCTGTTATCCAATATCCCTTAGATTTCAACAATTATAGAAGGAAATTTGGCAAGCATATTTTAGACGATTTTAGGTAGTTCCGGAAACAATATCTATAAAAAGCACAACATATTAATGTGGGCTTGTTATGTACTTGTAGTATATATGCACATTCAAATACACAGATAATTGCCAAGTCAAGCTCACGTTTTTCCTTCATAATACATGTGTTACTATGAATGTCAATTTACTTGATATTATCATAAGCTTGCACAATGGATATTCATACTTCGATTTAATTTAATTTTAAGGGCTTTACCCTAAGTCATAAGAGGGGAGTCGTTCCACGAAAGTAGGGAATGCGAAGAGGGAATTTGGAATTAATTTTAACTACTCAATTCAACCACATTCGGAAAAAAAAAAGGGGGGTTCTCGAGGGAATCGAACCTAGAACCCCATAAAATCCCAACATTCCTTCAACCATGCTAAAAAAAATTCCCATCAGACTGACTGGGCAAGCCAAGCTCGGACCATTTTGGTCATATCCAATATCGACAAATAAAACCAACCTAAAAATATCCAATATCAACAAATAAAAGTTTACCTAAATGCATTTACTATGCCGTTCTTCCTAAGAATGATTTCGGTATTCAATACCATCAAAAAATGAACTTGTGATTTTATCTAGCATCGAATCTTCACATCCGTAAGTATCCCAATTATAAATAGTAGGTCGAAATTAATTTTTTTTTTAGCACGAAATAGAATTTCCAGGACATAATTTATGTCTATAACTACAGTTCACTATCATGAAATCCATTGTAGCACCATCCCACATAGACACTTGGATACTCGAAAAATCATGCAAACACACGCCATCCCATTTCACCAAATGCTGAACCAGTCAATTAAGACTCTTCGCTTAACAAACAAATGATTCATTGAATATAATAAAAGAGCCCACAACTACAACCACATCAGGAACTCAAAATGTACGATTGCTCAAAATTTTGAATTACTTAGAGATTCACAAGCAAGTATATAAACATTCACAAAGCACAAAAACAGTAAGGTAATCAATTTCACTTCTTCAAGTTGTGAATCATAATAATGATTCGAGTAACTCTACATGAAATGAGTAAAAACTAAGTAACATAGTGTTTTACACCTACAGAAATGAATTAGGACAAACCTAATTAATGAAGCTCGTACAAGCAGCCTACTTTCGCCACTATGTTCGAGTCCTTTCTGTTCTAGACCTTGGCCTGTTTCCTGAAACATCATCAAACTTTTGTGGGGATCTTCTAGGAACATTTGGATCACCACGAACATTTGTTCTCTTAGAGAACCTCGTTGAGCTTGAATACTCATTTGAATCACCACGAGTATTGGTTCTCCTAGAAAACCTCATTGAGCTTCCATGCTCATTTGAATCACCACGAGTATTTGTTCTCCTTGAGAACCTCGTTGAGCCTGCATCCTCATTTGGATCACCTCGATTGTTAGTTCTCCTAGAAAAACTCTTTGTGTTTGAATACTCATTTGGATCACCTCGATTGTTCGTTCTAGAAAAACTCTTTGAGTTTGAATACACATTTGGACCACCACGAGCATAAGTTCTTTTTGGAAACCTATTTGAGCTAGCATACTCATTGGGATCACCATGGACATTCGTTCTCTTAGAAAACCTCGTTGAGCTTCCATACTCATTTGGATCATCACGAGTATTATTTCTTCTAGAGAACCTTGTTGAGCTTGTATACTCATTGTCTTTGGTGCTTCTTCCAATTGATCTCCTTCCCATACTTCTTTCAGAATTCCTCTCCTCAAAATTAGCCCGGTGCCTTTCAAACTTTTCTCTTTTTGCATTTTCACACTCGCCCTCCTCCTCCTCCTCGCTATCATCACTCTCATCATCATCATCAGACATTTCAACATCCTCTTCCTCTCCACTCTCACCATCCTCAGCTTCTTCTTCTTCATCTTTCTTCACATCAGCTCGACTCTTTTTATGTTTGTTTTTCGATTTCTCTTCAACCTTCACCACATTCATTAGTTGAATATACTTAGATCTCATATTCATCAAAGCATGCCTCTCAATCAACATCCCTCTCTTATAAGCCTCCTTCAAAACAACAGTATGTGTCCCAATCTTAGTCGACACATAAAAAATCCCTGGATGTTGCAAAAACGCAAGCTTAAACCTCGACCTCAACCCCAAATACTCCCCCAAATAAAGCAAGCTCTCCCTCTCAGCCTTCTTCCCAACAAAAAGACTAAGAACCTCGTGCAACACTGCCACCGCCCACTTATCAGATTCATCAGTCTTTGCACCCAAATGCATTGCATTCTGATAAGGCGACATATATGGCAACTTCTGCCACTCATCCACCCACTTCTTATACTTCTTATCCATCTCAAAGTCTTTGGAATACTGCAAAGAAAATTGAATATTCCCATCCTTTGCTCCCTTCTTTTCCATCTCCGAAACCGCAAACTCATCACTCCAGCAAACCAACTCAAGTTCCTTCCCACCAACCACACGAAAATAATCCGGAAACTCGGGAATCACAAGGTTCTCGTAGTCACGAGGCAAACCCAGTTCCCATTTCAACCTTTCCAACAAAAAGAGAGGAACTTTATTAACTCTACTTATCATCAAGAGCTTCAAGAGCCGGTCTGCGACTTCTTGCTTATAATCCACACTCTGGTAAAATAAATCCTCCTCGGAGCTCAACGAAATAACTTCAGGTGTGAGTTTGATGTGTGGCTGGATGTTAAGAGATACTGGATGAAATTCTTGGAAAACAGAGGGGTATTTTCTTATGAACTCGATGGGTCGAAATGGGAAATCCAGGGTTTGTTTCGACTGGGTTATTAATGAGAGTGGGATGGATTTTGAGGGCTCGGAAATGATTATATTTTTTAGGTTGAGGAGGGGTTTGAGGTGACTCTCACGCGCCACCGCGTGGTCAAGGCCGCGGTCTCGGGGGCATCTCATGGAAGATACGCCGTCGTATAAAGTGCGGATGTGGTAGCGGTGGCGGCCGAGGTCGGAGGAGAGGGCGCGATGGAGGAAATGCATCGCAGGGTTTTGGTAGGGCTTGGATTCAGTCTTTCCAACAAAATGAGAAAGCAGACTAATGCTAGTTTTTATTTTTAGTTTTAGGGAAAACTAATGCTAATTTAATACTACGTTTATTTATAAATTATATTATTATCAAATATAATTACTATTTATAAGGTATAAGTTTAACGGCGTGTTTGCAAAAAATTATGCAAAGGTAAAAAAGTTGGTTATTGAAATAAAAATTGGTGATAATTACGTTTTAACAAAGGTTGAGAGTGTTTGCAAAATTAAATTTTGTGTTGGATGGGAAGGGGGAAAGGACGATTTAGAGCAGTTCATGAGTGTATGCAAATGCAACGAATGACTCATGAATTTAGCTTACTACAAATACAATGTTATACGTGGGCTCAGTAAAAATATATTCTATTTGTTATTTGTTTTCAAATAATTAGTCAATTTAAGTGGGGTGCATGTTTTCCATAAACATAATTAATAAAATAAACAAGTTTATTCATGTGAAATATGTAGAAAAATATCGTCTTATTTTGGGTTAATTTTTCAACGAAAAATATATGGACTATAAACGTATGAAGTACATTCATGGATTTTCATTATGGGACACTTAATAATTGATTGATTACATTAACCAAACAAAATCGGCTAAATGAATATTTTGAATAAAAGTTCTTTTTTTTTTTTTGTGTGTGTATTTTAAAATGTCTCGTAGCTTGCGTAATTGAAATTGTGATTGAGACTCCTTTTCTTGAATCCCAATATAACTATTAGTTTTTCAATAGTCTTGAGAAATTTTCTTGGTTAATATATAAATATTTATATTAAATATCTATTTGAAAGTATTTATTTTTTCTTGAAACTACTGCTAAATATACAATTAAAAAACTAAAATTAATTATGTTAGTTTATATTTTTTTTTATGTAAGAATCAAATTAATGAAAAAGTGAAGTTTAAATAAAAATAATTAAACCTAATATTATGTTGTCGAATCAATTACTTTTGTTCTTTGCTTCTCCTTGTTATTTCATAATGGGGTAGTGCTCCAAAAGCCTAATTGTTGCGAATTTCATAATTAAATTTTTGGAGTCTGAATTGAGCAAGGTCTATGTGAAGGCCAATGACTCGACTTGATTTTTAAAAGAACTAATGGATTTGTGAGTTGGATATGTTTGAGTTCAATGAGTTGGATATGTTTGAGTTGAATGAGACTCAACGAGAATAAATTCGACTCTTCAAAATGCTTAGATAATTTTATATAATATATGAAATTAATATCTATTTTAAATTTATTGAGGTAATAGAGGAATAGATTTCTTATGTTAGGGACTATTAGTGTAAAAATTATAAAATTCTATAATCATTTTTCTTGTGCTTTATGTAGGAGTATTCTCTTAATGTGCATTTTAATAAGTAGATGTTAAAGCTCTAGCCACCGACGAATGGACTGAAGAAGCCCAATTGACAGCCCAACTGAAGACAAACATTGACCCTGTAGGCTGCAATTGCATGTAAATGTGCCATATGGCCCAAAAGCAAACATAACCATTTTACTATAGGCATAAAAATACAAGGGCTCAAGTTACTTTTTAAGTACACTCACATCCCCTGAAATTTCACGAAATTACATATTGACACATATATTTGCGCCCGAATTTTGATGTGAAGTAATAGTTCATTTATTTAAATTTTAGTTAACTTACTCCAACAACAACTCCCCAGACTCTAGTCAATTTTTAATAAATTTATAATCTTCAAAGATATGATTAGAAATAATATTTCATTACTTCATATTTATAAACTGCTAATAATATATATATATATATTCTTATACAATTGATTTTTAGTGTCATTGTTAAAATTTCATTTGTCGAAAACAGTTAAACTGAAATCAACCTACTTCAACTATTTTTATTTTATTAAACAACTAAATTCAAACAAACACATTTTAATGTTGCTGTTGGACTTTTTGTGTTCGCTTTCTACTCCTTCTGAAAAATGTATGAGGCCCAAATTTAACATCACCGTTGAACATTTTTGTGAAATAATATCTATTTTCCGAACTCATTTGCACGAAGACTTATTTAAACATCAAAAAATAATAATAAAATACAAAATGATTTTTTTTTTCTTTTTTTCTTTTTGGAGATCTACATGGGCTGTTAATTCTTTGAGGTGGGGTATGGACATTTCTTTTGTGATGTAGGTGTCTCGTTATTCGAATTTTGTAACAATTTTTATTAATAAATTTTGAATGAATGTTGAATTTAAAAAGAAAAAACAAGAAAACTTCAAAATTACCAAGGAGTTTTTAATCTTTTATCAATTTTCTTTTTTTTTTTGTGAATTTTGACCAGAAATGAAGGGGAGAAAAGTAAAGTGGGTGGTCCTAGTACTTGAATCTTGATTTTAGAGTCAATAACAGTGAGAATTCCCATTTTTTTTTTTTTTGAGACTTGAGTTGAGACCATTAAAAATATTAGTGAAACAGTGAAGAAGAGGAGTCGATGTGAAGATTGAGACAAGTTAAAACTGCTCCTTTTTGTACTTTGTTGAATGAATCTTTGATTACCTCACTTCAAAGAACCTTGCTGGGTTGAGTCCACCCCCACCTCCCAACCCTCTTACGCTTTTCCCATCATCATCACCATCATCATCATCATTGTAATCTCTCTTGTATGTATTATGTATCTCTATCTACTCATTGTTACAGAAAGTGAGTGAAAAAAAAAATTAAAAAAGAGTGAGTGAGACTACATACAATATTTTTTCTTTCTTCTCCTAGATCCAACTCACCATCTTTATCTACTTTTCTCTCTCTGTGTAAGTACCCTTCTTTATGTATCTAAATTATTTATTTGTATGTATAGATTGTCATAAGTGGGAAACAAACATTTCTTCATTTTTTATTTTATTTATGGGCTTTTCAAGTTTGATTTGATGAATTAAAGTTTGGGTTTTTAGTGTCTTAATTTCCCGATTAAGGTCTATTTTTAATTTTGTTCTGTTTTTGGGTTTTACTTGTGGGTTTAGCTCTTTCTCGTTTCTGGTTGACAATATGCTGATGATTGGTGTCATTTGTTTGACTTTCCTTGCTAATTCTTCACTTTGTATTTTCGCCTTATTAAGATATTCTTTTCCTTGTTTAAGTTCATGTAAATATGCTCTTCAATTTTGTGCATTGGTTTGTGGTTCAACATAATCTTTCTAGTTAAGATTCTTGCTTATGGGTTCTTCTCATTTCTTGATTTGCAGTTTACCTTGCTCAACACTATAAGTTCAAGTTAAGTTAGACTTCAACTGCTAGAATCAGATTGCTTTATACAATATATCAGCTGATATTAGTGACACACAGATTCACAATTTGAATTCGAGGAATGCTTAATTAGATGTTTAATGCAACATAAAAGCGTGATCATTTACTGTTAGAATGGGGGGACTTTGCTCAAGAAGGTCCACTGACGATGGTGCATTGGTGGGTGCGCTTCCTCGTGTTAATGGTCACTTTACTTATGGACCTGGAATAGTTTATCATTCACGAGGATTGAGCATTCAAGAAAATAATGTAACACCAAATGAAGATGTTACAGATAAGAAGCTGAAAGAACCGTTTTCGTTTCCAGACCTTCATGTTGTTCCCCACGTGACAGAATTTGACGATATTAATGATGGGATACCACGTTTGTCTAGGAATTTATCGAGTAAATCTAGATCAACAAGGCCAAAGCAAGTTGCAATTGCAAAGGTATGTATGTGGTATTATTAGTGACTTAACTATCTTCATTACTTTTGCGGTTTTGCCATATTTGTGTTGAATCACGGAATTTAAATACTTACAAACATTTATTATTGCATTGCAGGTGTCAGAAGTGAGTTCACTTTTGGGCAGAGCAGGTACTGCTGGGCTTGGAAAAGCAGTTGATGTTTTAGATACACTTGGTAGCAGTATGACTAATTTGAATCTCAGCGGTGGATTTGCATCTGGGATGTCAACAAAAGGAATCAAGATATCGATTTTAGCTTTTGAAGTTGCAAATACAATGGTCAAAGGTGCCAATCTTATGCACTCACTTTCAAAAGAGAATATTAGACATTTAAAGGAGGTGGTGCTCCCTTCAGATGGCGTACAAAACCTAATATCCAGAGATATAAACGAGCTCCTCAGAGTTGCGGCATTGGATAAGAGGTGCTTATATTTGAAATAGTTTTATGTTTATGATATGATCCATTAATCAACTCAACTCAACTCCGTTATTGGCGAATATGTGTGTCAGGGATGAATTGAAAGTCTTTTCAGGAGAAGTTGTTCGATTTGGAAATCGCTGTAAGGATCCTCAGTGGCATAACTTGGATCGTTATTTTGAAAAGTAATTGCTAAGAAACCTTTTCTTTGTTTTTACATATCAAGTAAGTTTTCGAACATTTACTTCACTGTGATGAATTCAGATTGGAGTCAGAATTTACGCCCCACAAACAATTGAAAGAAGAAGCAGAAACTTTGATACAACAATTGATGGTGTTGGTTGAGTACACTGGTGTAAGTAATCTAGTCATTTTGAGTTTGTTTCCTTTTTTTTTTTTTTTGTATTTTCCCTACGAGAAAAAACCTCATAAAACAATTTGCCACAGTGGCAACTAGGAAGAACCTCATTAAAATGGTTTTAGCAGCAAATACATAGAGTATCTTTTTTTTTCTTTTTTTTATTAAGAAATGTTTCGAGAACTGTGCTATACATTGTTTCTGAGTTTGTGAACTTTGAAAATGGTACTTAATATATTTAGGTTGCAGGAACTATACCATGAAATGCATGCGCTGGATAGATTTGAACAAGACTATAGGCGCAAGGCTCAAGAAGAGGATAATAACCCCAATGCTCCACCAAAAGGTATATATTTAGCGTATTATTCAATCTGAAATATTTTATGATTATTATTATTATTAATAAAAATATTTTTTTTCTTTCTATATATGAACTTTGAATATTTGAAACTATAACAATAAACTATGTGCATGGACGATAATATCAACTTAATGTACTTTGTGAAGGTGTTATGAAGTCTCCTTCCCTTCAGAGAAGAAAAGTTGATTGAGTTAATATGCAGCTTTTGATATTTGCAGTGTGATAATGTATTAATGTGAACTAGTGAAGAAGTGGTAAAATTTGCATTGCTTTGCCATTTCACGCACTCATATTTAGCAATGTTTGCTAATGTAGAAGTGATAATTACACCAAAAAAAAAAAAAGAAGAAGAAATAGCAGCTGTTTATTAGAAGGAGATGCCTTTATATTGTCATATGAGTTTTCAGTATTTTGGGGAAATAATGAAAGGAAAATAGTGGCCTCTCTCCAAACCAACCTTCTTTCTCTACTATTATAAAAGCATGAATATTTCTTAACTTTATGCGGACTATAATACCCCTGTGTAATTTTAAAAAGCAAAAGAAACTCAAGTAGTATAGTTAGATTAGGAGACATTAGAAGTTAAAAGACTTAACATAATACAATTCTAATTAAAATGTTTTAATAGGCAAAATAAACTTAAAAAGTATAGTTAAAATAGGAATTTCAAGTTATAACTATGAGGCATAATAAGTTAAAAGACTTAACATAATGCAATTTCAATTATAAATGAAAAATTGAAACAAACAAGATGTTAGTTATATAATTGAGCAAGACCGCGTGCCAAGATCCTACGAATGGAACAGGAGATGTAACGCAATTTGACAGCATATTTTAGGCCATATTGTGTGTATTTGGATTTTGAATTCACTTCATTATATATTTAAACCTGTTGTCGTAGAATTAGAAGATAGAAATCTAAATGTATTATGTGTATTTGGATTTTGAATTCACTTGCTTAAATATTTAAACCTATTGTTTTAAAATTAGAAGATAGAAATCTAAATGTATTTGTAATTTATACAAAAATATAAGCTTTTAAAGTTTTTGGTAAAGTCTAAAATGAATTATATTTCTATTTATATATTTTTGTGATACGTTCAACTTTTCTGTTAATACATATATTTATAATACTTTTGTGCATCGTATTGTATGAAAAAAAATACAATAGTAATTAATTGAACACATGCAAAGCGTGTGCATCTTCCTCGTTACTAAAAAAGTATAAACCAAGAAAATACGTTTATGCCATATGTTGCCTAAGCGGCTATTTTACTTATTTTCTAGAATACAATGAATACAATATTGCATGAATGGTCCTAGTATCCATCTCATTGTTATAATATGAAAGTTGTCCCCTGAGATTTATTCTTCTTACTAGGAACCCCCTGACATTTAAGAAATTAGAAGGAGACCCCCTGCGGTTAATACTATGTACCTAAACACCCCCTGAGATTTAGTCTTCTTACAAGGAACCCCCTAATGTTTCAAAAATTACAAGGAGACCTCCTGCGGTTAATACTATGTACCTAAACACCCCTTACGGCTTCAAGAATCCTCACAAGGACACGCCATACGACTTTTGAAATTACAAAAAAAAAAAACCTGTTAGGGGTGTCCTTGTAAATTTTGGAACCACAGGGGATATTCTGTAATTAGGGTAAATCTCAGGGGGTTCGAGTGTAAATCACTCAAATTAATATATTGACACTCTTTTTCCTGCTTTTATGTTTATACTGTGGTATAAATGTGTAATCATCACTGCTTTTAAGTCTTACAGCTTGCTTAGAGTATTTTTGGCTTATATTATTCTTTTTGTTCACAAGGGGACAGCCTCGCAATTTTACGAGCAGAGCTGAAGAGTCAAAAGAAACATGTAAAGAATTTGAAAAAGAAATCTCTGTGGTCTAAGATCTTGGAAGAGGTATAGATTCTGTACTCGTTTTCCTATATGGGGTTCGAATTTATCTATGACAAAAGAAATTTTAACAATAAAAAAGCAACCGTTTGTTATTAATTTGCTATAAGATATTAGACGGTTAAACCTATATCTTCGCTGGTTTGGCTTGATGTTGAGTTTTTTCAATTATCATTAAGATTTCTAAAAATCATCACTCTAATTTTTTATTTCCTTTAATCATTTTGAATTATGTCAAGGTGATGGAGAAACTTGTTGACATTGTCCACTTTCTGCATTTGGAGATTCATTCCGCGTTTGGTGGCAGTGGTAATGTATTTATGAACTTTAATACTACTATTAAACTACTATGTACCAACATGTGATTGGTTTAGTGGAAGGGACTAGTCACTACAAAGTAGCGAACTCAGGTTCGAATCCCTATTGGGAGAGGTACCCACATTAATGTGCCTAACCTGCCTCGAAAGGGATTAAACCTTTGGGAAACCAAAAAAAAAAAAAAAATTAAACTACTATGTACATGTCAATTCTGTTACACCCTAGATACTTGAACTCATTGCAACAAGCTAAAGTTTGATTTCTAGAATCTATACTATGAGTGGTTCTTATTTGGCAATTACTTGGCTCATTTATTTTATGATGTTTGACAAGAAACGCATTTCAGTCAAAATATGCTTTTTTGTTCACTTTCTCGAGCCTTTTCTTTCCTTGAAGCCAACCTTTATTAAATTTCTTATTTCTGTTATTGGGATGTAGTTATAAATATCTTGTTTTATAACTACTGTTACAGATGGAGAAAAGCCAGCAAAAAACCACCACCCGAAGTTGGGCACGGCTGGACTTGCACTACATTATGCAAATATCATTACGCAGATAGATACACTAGTGAGTTTATCATTCTTTCTCCATCATATATTTGTTTCTAAAATTGCAATATGTTTGCCCAATATGGAGAGCTCAACTTTTTTCTGGTCTTCTTCTGCAATTTTAATCAGGTGACCCGATCAAATTCTGTGCCGCCAAGTACAAGAGACGCTCTTTACCAGGGCCTGCCACCATGTATAAAGTCAGCTCTACGCACCAGATTACAATCTTTGCATAACAAGGAAGAGGTACTTGTACTTGTTATTTGTCACTGTCTTATATTTATCTATTGTGATTACTTTAGTACCCAACTTGCATTATTTGATGTGTGATTCTTCTGGGTATATACACCCAATTTCCCTCTTTGGTCTTTCTGCAGGTACCTATCCCTCAAATAAAAGCAGAAATGGAGAAAACTTTGCAATGGCTCGTCCCAATGGCCACCAATACAACCAAGTAAGACTTTGCTCCCCTTTTTTAGAGGGGCATCACTTTGTTACATTGAATAAATGAGGCTTTCTTGGTTCATATGTGAACTTCTCTAAACACACATTTGACTATGAATAATGCAGGGACCACCATGGCTTTGGTTGGGTCGGAGAGTGGGCAAATACCGGGTGAGTTCCAATCTCTTTTTTGCCTATCTTCTGAAAATCTTAGCTTCTTTTGTTCTCTGTTACAACAATTAACTTGGTTTGCTTAGGTCTGATATAAACCGTAAACCGGCTGGCCAAACCGATTTACTTAGAATAGAAACACTTCATCACGCAGACAAGGAGAAAACGGAAGCTTACATTCTCGATTTAGTGGTATTGCTTCATCAACTTATCAGCCAATCAAGAACCTCAAGTGGACTTATTAGATCTCCAGTTAAATCGCCAATTAGGTCCCCGACAATTCATTTGTCATCAAGTCATAATAAACCAAACTCACCATCATCATCTACTTTAACAGTTGAAGACCATGAGATGCTTCTAGATGTCAGTAAACGGAAACGAATACCTGGGATAAGCAAAAGTCAAGAATTCGATACAGCAAAAATGAGGTTATGCAAGCACCATAGACTGAGTAAAAGCAGCAGTCATTTGCCAACAAGGGACGAATATAAGCGGGACCACCCTTTCCCTATTAGAAGGCCATCTTCGGTACCTATCATCAACTTTGAGATTGATCGGATTAAAGCATTAGACGTCATTGATAGAGTGGATACGATTTGAAGCACAAAGTGGCTGTATGTGTATCATCGTTTATGCATATAAGCACATTCCAAACGATGCCATTTGCTCCTCTAGTTGGGATCAGAAAGTCGTTTTGGAACGAGGAAATATGAGGTGAGTTATCTGTTTATAATACAGTTAGTTTTCTTAGTAAAATGAACGACCATGAATGAAAAACGAGTTCACTGAAGAGATTCTTCTTCGAATAGGTAAAAAGCGAGCACATTAGGCATTAGTTTTCATCTGAAGTATATGTACAGTAAGCAGCATGTTAATTTCTTTATATCTAATATTTATGTTCATGTATTTGTATTACATGGTTGTCCATTCTGCTCTTTTGAGTTGCATAATGTAAGTTTAGTGGGGTGTGATAAATCGAGCTATCGAGTCCTTTGCTTCTGCTTTTGCTACACATTCTATGATCGTTTCAACAGCTTATAAATCTGGTTTTCAGCCATTTTTGGCCAGAAGCTGTTTCTTGTGTTCGGAGATGCTATTGCTTCTTTTAATGGTGTGTTTTTAATTTCAACTTTTCCATTAGATTTCCTAGCAAAAAGCTAAAAGGGACAAAAAAAGGAAGCAGGAGAAGGGCAACTTCCAACTTTTGGTAGCCTTTTTTCCCTCTTAATTTGCCAACAATACTCAATAAAACACTTTTTTCTCTTAAAATGCAAATACCTCCCACTTTATATTCTCAACTTCTTTTCATTGATTTTCTGAAAATCTTAATTCCAAGTAAAAGTTAAAAACTAATTGAAAAACCACCTAAATAAGTTGAAAAAAAAGCTATAGTCCAAAAGCCACAACTATAATTTTAAAGCATCTCAGGGGTGATTCGGGACTAATCGAACTGGGTAGGGTAAAAGTTGTTGTAACTTTCAGCCCTGAACTTGTCTCAAGTACTTGTATTTCAAAATTCCATTGGGAAGAATTGAAGAAATTAGAAAGTTCCAAGTCAGTAATTTCACAACTTACAAGTATATATAAAGATATTGGTCATGGCTAATTTTCAAAGACAAGAAAAGAAGAAAATGGAAGAGGTACGAGTTGGGTCGAAATGGAGCCACAGAGATCGGAATGCTCTCGGGTGTATTGGGAGTGAATGGTCCAATCCAAAACTTATCCCATGGTTTTAATATTCGAATACACAAACTCAAACAAAAAAAAAGAGACGGGACGGGTTTTGGTTACTCAAACCATGTCGATGGCCGCCCTACACTACATTACACTATGAATGGAATAGGTAGGGAATATGAATATCTATATTATGTGGACGCGTGTCTGTGTGGTTCTGGTGAATGGCCTTAGTAAAATTAAGAACATGGGAAGAGTGGGCAATTTCAATGATTATTAACAAGGAAAAATGAAGATAAAAAAAGTTATGGCCACAATTCTTTTTCTCTTCTTAATGGTATAAATGCCCATAGCCATAGTCAACTCACATGGAAAAATTCGACATTTTTAATCATTTACTTGGAAAATGCTAATGGCGGCAAAATTATATATTCGTTGATGGGTAGATCCTCTTAAGTCTTAGTCAATTTCAAACTGAGAAGGTAGGCATATTTTTCCTATATGGTATGGTATGGTATGGTATGGTGGTCTTAATATTAATATTGATAGCGACGAAATCTTTATCCCCTGTAAATTGTATCCATTTTCCAACCTATATTTACTCAACTCAACTATTAAAAAAACAAACATAATTCTAAAAATAAAATTAAAAAATGGATTAGTATAACTGTATTGTAGGTATTAGGCATTTAAGTAGGTAAGTCGCGGCCGCAAGCGGTCTTTGTGTTTTCATCAACTGTGATGTCATCATCAAAGTCAGTGAACATTTAATAGTAATCTGCTTCTAACATTCGACTTCAATTCTTCTGCAGACTACTGCATTTATTCCACAATACATGTCTTTTTAGAGTGAATATTTTACTCCATAATACATGTCACTTTAAGAATTCAAGATAAACTTAAATGTTATTTTGACAATTTTACCCTTCTTCATTAAAAAAAGAGAGAGAAGAAAGATGTATATGAATTGGTAAAGAAAGAGATGGATTATAGGGAGTTACAAAAAATTTAATTCTCTCGAGGGTAATTTTGTTCAACTAAACACTCTTATTTTCCTAAAATTTAAGATATTAATTGATTTCTTAATTCTTATGAAAAAACCTTAAACGACATGTAATATGGAATGGAGGAAGTGCTCGTATATCATTGTATTGATAGTAGCAAATTTTGAAGTGCGCAAGCATTACAGTAATAAATGGTATTGTTTATGGGGACAAAAAGTGACACACTCATATGGCTTCAATCAACTTTGGACAGGTAGATTATATGGAGCCTGGACCGGAACAAAAGTCGAGACGGATCATTCTTAGCTAATTGATCTTAATAATTAAAACGGTGATTTCATCATTATATCTATTAAAAAAAAAAAAAATACATTCACAATATTAAAAATATAAAGAATGCTCAACTACCTACCACAAAATATTCATTAACAAGATTTTCAATTAACTAAAAAAAAAGACCTATACTTTCAAACAGACTAAGTCCAGGACCTCAACTTTGTAACAAGACGAAATGAATATATCATGCATTAATTCTTATATAGTTAGTTGTATGATTGTATCGAAAAAGTATCGGTTATATATTTGGGACAATTTGTTTGATCATGTTATAATAATGACTTTGGCAAATCCTCCACAATAACAAAAATTGTTATTAAATTCATTAGTGATTTTAAAGAATTGTCATGGTTAATTAAACACTACAACGAATCATAGTAAACTTTATAAGTTAATAGAAAAAAAAAATACAAAAAATAAAATATTACATTTTTGTATATATATATTGTACGTACCTTCATGCATATGTCTTTGTAATTTGAAGTGTTTGACTGTTTGCCGAATCCAGTAGACTTCATATTAATTATACCACTAGTATCATCAACCTTTTCTTTTCTCTTCTGTTTGGATTAGGAGTATGACTTCGAACTTGTGAGCCATAGAATTGAAATTATAGATTCGCATATAATAATGATTGTGACCATTCATCTTCAAATACACCAAGAAACGAAAGCTAATTAATATTCATGTGATATACTTAATTTTTTTTTTATAACTCAGGTGTTCAAGCTTATACTAGACTAATCCTGAATCCTCGAAATCCTTGCCCTAGAACCCTGAAGAATATAAATCGCAGAATATGTCTTCACCAAGCCTTGAGATCCCACCACTAGCTATATACATCATATGCAAAAAATAAATACTTATATTGTCGTAGAACCAAATATATATATATATATATATATATATATATATATATATATATGTTATTTATGAAATCACAAAACTAAGCTTGTTTGTAAAATTTTGTGTTTTTCTTCAAAGTTTAAGACCAACTCATTACACTAGCTTCCAACCAGCAATTTACAATTCCATTTAGGATATTGGACCGATCCGTTGGAACAATTTAATGTGTTTAATTGAAAACTCCTAGTTGAACTATTCCTTTTACAATCATACAATCATACAACTAACTATATAAGAATTAACAACTATTCCTTTCACTTCCCCCGACATTGAGCAATTTGCATCTATTTTCCTTGGCCTTTATAAATTTTGTTAAGGTCAGGGGAAATGAATGTAAATTGGTCAAAGTGGGGGAGGCGGATACGGTACCCTCAAAATTTTTATTATTTATTCATTAATTGTTTAATTTACTTACCCCCTTAGATATAGATCTAGTTTCAACAAAAATGTTATTGATAAGATATATACTAAATGTGTTGCTAAAATAATTAAATAGGGTTAATTAATATCAGACCGACAATTGTTGTTGATTCAAATCAATTAATGCTAAAAGTAATTGATACGTATATAAGATGTTAACTACATTTATTTTTCTCTAAAAGAGACTACATATATATTAAGCTGAGATGGACCGCCCTTTTTATATCAAGCTCATAAATCTTAAATGAAACGGGGACGTAGTAGATTCGACTAGTGACTACTAAATATGGTGCCAAATAATAAATTAATTTTCAGCATCTCGAGTCTCGAGTAGGTCCAATAATATAGACTAGTGTTTTTGTCCCATAACATCATGATTTAAATTTCTTGTTACAAGTTGGTTTGATTGTGATTTCATATTTTGACTTTTAGGAGTGTAATTTATTTGACTCAAGTCGAATAATAGACTGCATGTTGTATTCCTTTCGTGTCATGTTTCTATATTATTTGGTACAAATTGACAAGTCAATTTGACTAAATTTATAAAAATTATAATAAATTTTTTAATTAATATATTTAATTAATAAGTTGATGATATGATATGACACCATTTATATTAGTAATATTAAAATGTTTAATACATCACAAATATAAATTATTTAACATAATAAATCACTTAAAAGATTAAAAAAATTGACCGAGTACTGTAACAAATGAAGTAAAAATAATGAGACGGCAAGAATATATGATTTGTAATTAATTATTTTATTGGGCTTGATATTAAAAAATATTTTTAGATATATCGAAATACATGAATAGCTAGCCGAGCACGAGTTCATTCATGAAATGAGGCGTAATTAATAGTTTATATATGTTCCTTTTTTATTAATTTTCTCTTTTATTTGGATCGAGTTCAAATTAAATTTCAAAATTCTGAAATAACATATTCGTTAAAATTTATTTCTTACATATAACGAAGTAAATATTACAATTTTGTAAGAATCAAACTCCAATGACATGATGATTTCAGTTTCGACTTACTGAAACGAGGAGCAAATAAATTCCATATCGTGGCCAAAACAAATATCACAAACCAAATTAAGCTATATCCGATTTTGGAATCTCTAATTTTTCTAGTATCAGATAATATTATATTGATATCCTACTTTATATTCTAGCAATAATTTGACATGGGAACATAATAATGCATAATCAGAATTATTCGAAAATCTTTAACATTAAAAATAGGTAAAAAGATAGCAACTCGGGCTGATTAGATACCCCGGAATCTTTTGGGTAGAAGATAGCATGAGATTCGATCCTTTTTTTATCCTCCAAAAAAAGGCAAATGATTCTAGTTTATTATCAACCGTTCTTTTTTATTGGTTCATCAGTTTGTTCTTCTTCATTTCGTTCTTTTGGGAATTGACCTTATTGCAAGCAATTACTTAACGTGTTAGCTCAGAAAATTGATTATAAACTAAATCTAATAAAAATCGACTCTCACTTTATTGTACCGGACATGAAATGATGGGGAACCTTATGACAATATCTAAGTACACTCGTAACCTTATAATTAGGCACAAATGCCGATTAGGTGCGAGTCTTTGTGTGAGATTCGCGATTGACATCTAAGACATCTTTTATTTAGAATTATAGTCACTTTAATTCTTTTTTCATGTAATTATATCCAAGAAAGAGAAGATAACATAAAGTCGTTAGAGAATGGAAGTTTCATGTGAAATAAATATCAAGATTATTTTATCACTTCTTGAGCTAACCTTGGATAAAAGTAAAGCTCAGCTCACATTGGTGGACTTAGTCCATTTTTTGTATTTATTATAGTATCTTAATATCGAATATCGATCGTATCTTCACATGATGAGATTTTTGTTCGTAATTGTCTATTGGACTTTATTCTTCACTCACACGTTTTAAGTATGCTGTTTTTCACATGTCAAGCCCTTGCTTATGTGCTTCAATTCACAAGTTTGAGATTATGTAGTGTCACGTGTTGGATTTGTTATGTTCGATATGCTATGAAGGATGAGCAATAAGAGTAAATGATTGACATGGAATAAATATCCTTATATGATCTTAAACAATCTTTACCTCTTAATTAAATTAAATTAAATTTTGATATACTTCATAGGTGAGTTCATTTTATTAAAGACACCCAAAACCCCCCTCCGATTTCATAGTCTTAAATATTAAAATATTTTTTCAAATTATCACATATTTACTTTTTGCGATGCACTTTAATTTTACACCAATTGCGGCGAAATGCAAGAATGATGTAAAAGATAATAATTAATTAGCTAAGTGAATTTAATCTCTTATGATAACTTCAGTTGAAGTTGCTAAATATTTGTGTTCGATCAAAGTCGTCTCGAGTCGTTCGATTGTGAGTGATGAATTAAATGTGCATGCATGTTAGTACGGTCGTCAAATGACGTACAATGAAACTAACAACCTAGTTGACTAGTTGACTTAATAATTCACATTTGTGAAACTAAGTAAGTTAAAAAGATTGATGGGAGTTTCAAACCAAACCTCTGCAAGATCACTAAATGAAATTTATAGTGTTGTGGGGTTAAGAATACACGTGAAGTGAAGTATAAACAATACAAATGTTGGCATGCGTGTATTTGTGTTATGATATGATATGATTTGATGCATTTGAACATGCATGGTATATAAAATAAAGCAAGAATAATTAATTAGGCTAAACAACATTTTAGTGTAGTTGGATATAATTTAAGTGTAAACAATATTATCGATCTAATTAGCTAAAATGTTACTACTAATTAAAAATGATTTAAATATCTACGTACATTTAAAGATTGAGATGCAAATTAACATGAGCTATGAAGTAAGTTAGATAAGGTGAATGTTTGTGTCCACTGGATGCGAAGAGATATAATAGTGTTGTTCATTTGGTTGTTAAAATATATATGACCTCAATGTATACAAAACTTGACGTCGAACAATAATTTAAGGATTTTATTCTATGGTATAATCAATTTGCATTGCCCAGAATTTGACCAAATGGGCTGGTGGTCGCATGATTTGTATAGATGGGCCCCATGCAGATTGTTCTTGGTAAACCTTTTTTTCCTTTTTTTGTTTTTTTTCTTGGAGGATCTGGGTATACTTTAAATGACTGAGTGAAAATGCTACCTCACTAGAATTTGGGTCCAACGAATGTGGAATCGTTAATAAGGATAATGGTGTCATGGATTGAGCAATTGGATTCAAGTAGTCATTTATTTTAATTACGAGAATAAGTATCTTTACCATATATGTTATTCTAAACTTTATTGCGTCCACCAATTGCATACATACGTTACTATTACCTATATCCATATATATATATATATATATATATATCTAATTTGATTTATCCATATATATATATATCTAATTTGATTTATCCAATTTTAAATACACCGTAGTTAAGATCTACATAAACCAACTTCATATAATTCACCTAATTTATCCTCTCGAACGTTCTCTTTCATGTCATTAATTGTCACTTTCATATTTGATTAATCCAATTCAAGAATATATAATTTGAGGATAGAAGTTTATCTAGTCCTGGGAATCAAAACAATTAAACTCGTTGAGATTCGATTTAATTTCGAGTGACCAATGCTTATTTATTATTGATAAATATTTTATGAAATAAAACTAACAAAACTCAATATATATTTTAATAACTAAAAAGTAATAGATTATTCCGTTAGTTCTACATTTATATACGGAAAAAATAAATTACTTTTGATGATATTAATTAAAATACAGTAATTAATATTCGATTTGATTAGAACCCTTGCCTTAGAACCCTGAATGATGTAAATCGCATGATGTGCCTCCACCAAACCTCGGGATCTCACCATACTGCTGTACACTCTGCGCACAAAGACCCATATAAATGTTTCCATCCAAGTTTCAAATGGGATTCGAACCTCCACTCTTACCGCTGGAGCAAGCCTTATGAATTGTTACTATTATGATTTATTTAACCCAAGTAAAACAGAAAGAAAGACAAACTTGTGTAAAAAAGAAAAAAAAAAAAAAAAAAAAAAAAAAAAAGAAAGAAAGAAGAAGAAAAAGAAGAAAAACTTGTGTAAAAAGCATAAGTTACTTGAATAAATAAAAATTAAGCTCATGCTTCATGATTATCATAATTGTGGTAATTGATATTGGTCGGTAGTAAAACGCTCCAATTAAAAAAGAAAAAGTTACTTAAAAGGAAATACAGAGAAAAAAAATGGCAAAAGCCAACTACCTCCCCCGCCCCACAGGCCCCCTTCCCATTAATTACAAAACTGATTTTCTTGCTTGAAAAGCCTGCAAATATACAGTAAATATATTGAATGACTCATCCTTACGTGGATGATTTCTACCTTTTTTAATTTTCAATTCTTTCCATTTTCAACCCAAAATCCGAAACGGATAATGGACCCCATGCATTCAATTCTTCTTCTTCAATCCTCCCCCCGCCAAAACCCTTATAAATAACCCCCAAACCCAATTTCCATCTCACCACTGCTCCTCCGACTGTATATATACATACAAACATACATACACGATACATAAGTATAAGTGCAGAAAGAGAAAACAAAAATCTCAATGGAGAACGGTAATGGTAAAGTGAAAGACACTAGCACTGCTACAGTACCACCTTCCATCCACCAAGAGCCGGCGGCGCCGCTGCGGAAGATCTTCTTAGTGGCCGCGATTGCTGCTGGGGTTCAATTCGGCTGGGCTCTACAGCTGTCCCTTTTGACTCCATATGTTCAATTATTGGGCATACCTCACAAATGGGCCGCTTTCATTTGGCTTTGTGGGCCCGTCTCTGGTATGTTGGTCCAGCCCATTGTTGGCTATTATAGTGATCATTGTTCCTCCAGGTTTGGGAGGCGCCGCCCTTTCATCGCTGCTGGTGCTGGTTTGGTTGCCGTGGCTGTTTTTCTTATCGGTTTCGCGGCGGATTTGGGTCATGCTGGTGGTGATTCTTTAGGGACTGGTGCGAAACCTAGGGCTATTGCTGTTTTTGTTGTTGGGTTTTGGATCCTTGATGTTGCCAATAATATGTTGCAGGTAAAATTCTCATGGATTAAAATTTTGTTTTCCGAGTTATTTTTGGGATTAGTTAAAACATTTTGGAATTTTTCTAAAAAAGAATTGCAAATCACTTAAATTTGAGCCTCGAGTAAAATCTTTCGTGTTTATGGCTAATTATCCAGTTTGTTGGAAAATAAACTTGATTTCTATTTATTTCTGATTTTGGTTGAAGTGTAATGTATAAATTTCTCTATTTTAACTTTTTTTTTTTTACCTTTTTTCATTTGACCTTTTCTTTAGAAATTCACCTAATTAGCTCACCACTATGCTCAACTTTTTTTTTTTTTTTTTACCTTTTTTCATTTTACCTTTTCTTTATAAATTCACCTAATTAGCTCACCACTATGCACAAAATGATTTTAGTGTGACAAATCCAGTAAATGGCATAACTGGAAATTCAAATTAGTTACCGAATTAATTCTACATTTTTTGATTAATTTTTAATATGTTACAAATTGCAGGGTCCGTGTAGGGCACTTTTAGCTGATTTATCCGGCGGAAATGCTAGAAAAATGGGTAATGCAAATTCCTTCTACTCATTTTTCATGGCGGTTGGGAATGTTTTAGGCTACGCCGCAGGTTCCTACACCCACCTATACAAAGTCTTCCCATTTTCAAAAACTACAGCATGTGACGTATACTGTGCAAATCTCAAAAGCTGTTTTTTCATTTCCATAGCTCTTTTAATAACCTTGACCACACTTGCATTAACCATGGTTCATGAGACTGTAACCCCCGCGGTACCGGAACAGCCGGTGGCAGTTAAAAAGGGCCAAATTCCAGTTTTCGGGGAATTATTCGGAGCTTTGAAGGACTTACCTAGACCCATGTGGATTTTGCTTTTGGTGACATGTCTAAACTGGATTGCTTGGTTTCCTTTCTTGTTGTTCGACACTGATTGGATGGGTAAGGAAGTATACGGAGGGGATGTGGGTCAGAAGTTGTACGATA
This sequence comes from Penstemon barbatus, assembly GCA_003313485.2. Taxonomy (NCBI): domain Eukaryota; kingdom Viridiplantae; phylum Streptophyta; class Magnoliopsida; order Lamiales; family Plantaginaceae; genus Penstemon; species Penstemon barbatus. The sequence continues at coordinate 19,532,645 of CM064881.1, forward strand.
ATGGGGTGCGTGCGGGTGCATTGGGCCTGATGATTAACTCTGTGGTGTTGGGTTTTGCTTCTTTGAGTGTGCAATCGGTGTCGCGTTTGCTTGGTGGGGTGAAGAGGCTGTGGGGTGGGGTTAACTTTTTGTTGGCTATATGTTTGGGGATGACGGTTGTGATCACCAAGATGGCGGAGCATTCACGAGGTGGTGCTGCCGCGACTATGCCGCCGGTACTTGGTGTCAAGGTCGGAGCTTTGGCCCTTTTTGCAGTTCTCGGCATTCCTTTAGCGGTAAGCTATTTACTTTTTCTTTTAATTTTTCCATTAGTATTCAGATTTTAGATTGATTTAATCTTTTACTTCGTTTGATGATGTTAGATTTTGTTGGTACTTAACTCGAATATATTCTTGCTAAAAGACTTTGGAGAATGTTTTATGTTTAATCCACTTACTAGATTATGGTTTATACTTAATTATTAGCACTAAAAATATATTTATACATTTATTGCATGATTACGTAAAAAGTTGACTTGTGACTGAATAAATTCAACCCAATAAAGTCTAGGCTACAACTTTTATTTCCCACCTTATGTATTCTCATCCGTTACACACTATTGCTCTTTTTTGGATACTTCCCGAAAATGTAATTCTTTTATGAATTATGAGTACCTTTTCATACAAAGTAATAATCTACATCATTAATTCTTTAGGATATAATATAGGATATAGAAATACTTAGAAGTTTCACGTTTTGATCTCTCGTTTAAAGCTCCGTGACTAACTCCAAAATAATGAGACTAGGTATCATTAGGATTTGGACAGCGATGCCCACTTGACCTTGTATTGTATAGAATGAATGATACATCCCACATGGGAATTATTATTATTACAGTTTTGGCATATATGATTAGGAACTATAAAAAACTTTTCAAGATAATGACCAAATTGGAATTTTGCTAGCAACACATTTGGAGTTTGGCTCAATGTTAAAATTACAAAATAGAATGTTCCTTGTTTTAAGGGGAGTAGAAATAAGATGCCATACGTTATCTTCTTCTTGGAGTTACATGTTAGTTGAGCTGTCTTGACTGCTAAGTTTCAGTGCAAATTGGAGAAAATGCATTCAATGAAATTTGACAACAAACACAATAACTAGTTTTGGAAAAATCTTATCTTGGTATCTTGTATCTTGGTCTCATCCCCGACCACTCAAACCTTACCTTACATGGCTTGGTATGGTCACAATCAATGATTTATGGCTCTATATGTAGAAAAATTGTAAAAAAAATGGGCAATATGGGTAGCTAGCTACCAAAACCAAAGACTCGGTTCTGTCTGGTCTACTAGATGAAGCCAAGAAACCATATGTTGACTTTTGGGACATTGCCAATGCTAAAATCTTAGTGCTAGATACTGGTCAAAAAGTCGTCTATTTCACTTTTTGATATTACATTTGTGTCGCACTATATTGACATATGTTTACATAGGTCTACACAAATTTGAAATTTGTACACTTATTAATGTATGCATAAATGTGACACTAAAATGTGATAGTTGATCGATTCTGATAGTGTTTTAGTGTAATTGGAGAGAATAAATAGGATATCGATAAAAACGTAACATCTTTTTTTTCCTTCTTTTTTGTTCTTATTAGGTAACTTTTAGTATTCCATTTGCTTTGGCATCCATATATTCCAGCAACTCTGGTTCAGGACAAGGTATAATCTGCAACATGTACTAAATTGATTGAAAAATATTCTTTAGAATTTTTGTTTCTTTATTCTGATTGAAAGAGTCATATTAATCTCGACAGGTCTATCATTGGGAGTTCTGAATCTAGCAATAGTCGTGCCACAGGTAACCTCTCCTTTTATTTGGAATATGGTCCGGCTCAACAAACCTGTATTTATTTTGGTTAGTACATATCTATATATAATGTTTTATTTTAATTGAAACAGATGGTGGTGTCGGTGGCTAGTGGGCCGTGGGACGAGATATTCGGAGGCGGTAACCTACCGGCATTCGTGGTGGGCGCGGTGGCTGCCGCCGCAAGTGGTATATTTGCCCTGACTATGCTTCCAACTCCACCTTCTGATGCGTCATCAACCACCAAAGCTTTGTCTGTTGGAGGATTCCACTGAATAATATATATATATATATATATATATATTAGTAGCTAGCCTAAAGTTTTTTTCTTGATGGGCTTGTAATTTTCATCTTTGTGTTTTTAGATGGGCTTGTTGTTCTTCTTTTTCCCACTTTTATTTGGGCTACAATTTATGTCCGAATTTGTACACGCTAAGCGTGTGACTCTCTTTTTACTGTTTACTCTTTGCATAAATGTTGTGGCCGCATGTGTAAGATAGATGTTATCAAATTCCTATAGTTATTTGCCTTTCTACATGATTACTTCAACAAAATGTTACATTGTAAAGGTAAATTCTATTAAAACATGACGACCGACTGAGGTAGTCACCCCAATTGTTTGATCAGGTGTAAACACATTTTTTTAACCTACTAGATTGTGTATTAACAGTTCGGATCGAATAGTGCAAAGGGTGTAGGTTCTCTTCAGTATGGTGTCTTCAATAGAATTCGAACTTGAGTCTCGCCTCTGAAGATTGCAGGTCACTACAAATTGACTCAATCACCTTGGGATGGTGTATACACAATGAGTGTAGTTATTGGATCTTGTAGTTATTGGATCTTTGATCTATTTAACTGAATTGTGGCTCGCCAAAATTGCAGTTTTGGTCTTTCAAAACAATTGGGCGAAATCTTATATACCAAAAATGTACATAGAATCTTTTTAAAAAAGAAAATAATAACCTAACAACCAGTTTATTTCATAGGCTCAAATATCTTCATAGGAATTAGGCCTAATCTTTGTTGCCTACAAACCAACGGTTTGAAGCCCATTAGGCCCCAATTTTGAAATGAAAAAAGCAATTCCCATTAATTTATTTAACATTTTATACTATATTTGTTCTTTACTCTTTCATGTAAGGAAAGGTAATCTCCTTTTTCTTATGATTTGCTTTTTAAAACCCTCCACTTGGATAAAAATATGATATTATTCGATTTAGCCAAAAATTTCCAAAATTATATTCCAAAAGAACATTGAGTTACGTAGCTCAGTCCCAATCAAAATCAAAATATCTTATATGTATGGCGCATGGCTGAAGGAAAATCAGAATCTCTAACATGTATGGTCCCACACAAAATGAGAGACAAGAGATGAACTGCTTGCTTAGATTAGATGTAAAATAAATTTTAATTTCTTAGTGTTTTTCATATTTTTTGCAGTAATATGTACTTCTCTCAAAATAATTTACTGGACTATTGAATTTTCTCAATTACACTTCACATAATCGTTTTTTACACAAAATTAAGTGACATAGAATGTGATCTTGTCTAATAGCTCGCATATTTCTAACAATTCGAAGGTCTATTATTTAGTTAACAATGGAAAAGATCGACATGTCTAAGAGATAAAACAAGATCTAGATTAATTGTTACAAACTAAATAACGCATGATTTGTGCCTAAGAACGGGGCCAAAAATAGTTTATGTACGTAATATGGAGATTGAGGTACATGCAGCCATCTAACATTCAAAAATTAAGCTAGCTCGTTAAAGAATCTAATTTATTATTTTACATGCTTTATAATATCTATGGTATAAGAAATTTTATTCGCTGCACGAATGATATATATGATGTTACATTACATACGATCCCTGGGATCTGTTCTTCAATTATCCTTAGGTTAATTTTTAATATATGTATAATTTCTCCTGTTAATTATTTATACCACTAGAATTGTGAGAACAAGATATTAGAAAATTTTCACAATGTTGGGCTCTTGATCACAAAAGCAAATTTACAGAAAATTTTTGTCATGCTAAAAGTAACAAATGTTAGAATTATTCATGATTACCATGTTTTATATATATATATATATATATATATATATATATATATATATATATATATATATATATATATCCAACTAGAATGTTGTAGGAGTATTTCTTAAGATGTCACTGACTATATGATCAAACTGAAAATTGTGAAAATTGTGGAAGAATCAATATATACAAGCGTAGTGATTGGCTCTTTTTTTTTAAAAAAAGTAAGAAATGGATCATGTTACTACTAAATATTGGGACTCATGTTTTTTTTTTTATTGGTAAATAAATAGTTTTGATCCTTTGACTTTTAATGTTTGGGTAATTTGATTCTTTAACTTTAAATTTGATTGAAATTTCGGCCCAATTCTCCCCAAGTTCAAAAATTCAATCTCCCCTTCTCATTAATTAACTTAATTTCCATGTTTCTCAAGAGGCAAACTGGATCAACAATTTATCCGGAAAGATGGATTCCACCTCCTCCAACAATTTACAAGATGCTCTTGATAAGTTTTTCCCGGAGCAAATGGACGAAAAATGCAACATCTACCGTGGCTGCAAAATTTGCTGTGGATTACTGTTTCACGCACCAATATTGTGTTGGAAGGAGATGAGAAGGATACGGTAAAGGAACTCAAGATTATTTACATATGATCAGCTAACATTTTCGTTTTCCCTTTTTCGTCGATCTTTTTTTCAATTTAAATCATTTTCTTTCGATTTCACCTTGATTTTATTGGTTAAAGTTTAACTCGTTTTCACCTATTTCACTGATTTCACATTTTATTCAATTAAATTTTTCATTGATTAAACATGTTTTCACCGACTTCAAGCTTTTTTTGCATGCATGATTTTATCCGTTTCTTTACAAATTTCTCTCAACCTTTCATCGATTCATATGTTCTCACTGTTTAATTTTTTTTACCGGTTTATTTTTTTTAACGATTTATCCCTTTTTTTTATCGGTTATAACATTTTTCATTGTTTTCTCATTTTAATTTGGTCGATTTCTTTTGTTATTTTCTTCACTTTAAACCATTTTTCTACCGATTTCACCAGTTAAACTTTTTTTTAACTGATTTCACTTATTTTTATCTATTTTTTTCATGTTTTTTTCACTAATTTCACATATATTCACCTTAATTTTCTTTGATTAAATATGTTTTTATCAACTTCGAGTCTTTTGACCGATATTTTCCTTTTTTCACCGGTTTTACCCATTTTTACTGAATTTCACTGGTTTCATCATTTTTCTTAGAAATTCCATTTGAATTAATTTTCATCGATTTCACATATTTTCACCAACTTTACCTATATTTTAACCGATTTTACTTGTTTTCATCCATTTTTCACAAATTTTACCCATTTTTTTTTATCGATTTCAAATGCATTTACGATTTCATGTGTATTTTTTTCACCGGTTAAAAGTGTACATACGTTGTACGTGTCCATTTAATTTCAGTGGTAAGTGAAATAATTTATTATCAATAATTGTTTAAACATGTGACTTTGTTTTTATCTATTTTTTTCACAAATTTTTCACATATTTTCACCGATTTTATCCGTTTTTCACATATTTCATCATTTTTTTATGTAATTTCATCGTTTCACCGATGTCATCCATTTTTTTCGCGAATTTCACTTGAATTTTCACCGATTTCACATGTATTTACCGAATTTGTCAACTCAAATTATTATACATCTTCAATTACTCTTAGGTATATCTCAAATTATTTCACTTACCTTATCATATGAAAGATATTTCTTTACCAATCAAAGCCATTTCACTTACTATATTAATTATTTTAAATCAATTTTCACTGATTTTTACTGTTTTATATTTTTTTTACTGATTTACCCCTTTTTTTTTTTTTTTTTTTTTTTTTTATCAATTATAACCTATTGTCCATTGTTTTTCCTATTTTCATCGATTTCTTTTGTTTTCTCCTATTTAAACAAAAAAAATTTTTTTTACTAGTTTAGTTCACACTGTTTTTGCTAGTTAATTTTTTTTCTTTTGATTTTACTTATTTTTATCAGTTTAACTTATATTTCACAAGTTCTTTTTTTTTTCATTTATTAATTTCACTTAAATTTTCATTGATTTCACATTATTTCACAGACTTTTAACCTTTTTTCATTGATTTAACCCATTCTTCATATATTTCAGTGATTTCACAGATTTGTTTCCCATGTTTTCACAAATATCACCCGAATTTTCATCGATTTCACATCTATTTATCAAATTTTCCGGCACTTTTTATTATCGATTTCACCCATATTTTTACCTACTTCGTCAGCAGTGTTCATATAAAGTTCATCCAGTTCGATTTCACATGTTTTCATCAATTACATAAACTTTATTTGATCGATTTCACCAATTTTGATCCATTTTTCACTTATTTCACACGTTGTTCTCGATAAAATTTTCATGAAAATTTGAGGTACTGATGTCAAATAAAGATTACTTAGTTCACTAAATCATAGACATTTTTGCTTATTTACAGGTAAGATGCAATTCTACTTTAACATATTTTATGATATTTAAGAGAATTTGATTTTTTTAAGAAGCGACATATTGTACTAAATCTTTGAATAAAACAAATAATATTTTTTTAGATAACAACATATTGATAATACATTATAATAATTTCTTATATATATTTTGGTAACTATTCAAAATAATAGTGTTTATTTTTATTTTATGTGTTATAGGAGTACAATAGCGAAATTATAAAAGTGATATAAGAGTTGATTTCTTAATTATTGGAGTTAATGTATGATATAACTATAATAAGTATTCATGTCTAATTTTGATATACTTTTGTTTTTTTTTCATATTCATGGTACTTGGTTAGGAGGAAAGGAAATTACAAATTTTCTTAAAATATTTTCCTATCAAGTTTTATGTGAAAATTTAAGAAAAATTCATGTCTGATTATATTTTATTAATATACCTATTTTTCTTTAAAAAAACATAAATTATTCACACTTTTAGTATTTATTAATTAATAATAATAATAATAATAATAGTATAGATATAGATATAGAATATTATACCACCCCTCGTTTTTTTCAAAGTCTCAATTCGATCTCCACCGTGTGAAGAAATGGAGCAACAAATAATTTCTCCTAGAATTATGGCCTGGAGAGAGAGACAAGTAATGTAAAGAAAGGTTGTCATCAATCAGTTATTTTAATTTGTGGTTTTTTTAATATATACCATGAGATTACGAGAAAATTTTAGTGGACACACATGAAATTATGAAAGAAATTATGAAAGAATGGACCTCCGATCCTACTTTTTCTCCTCACCTTAATGATCAAACAAATTGTTCTCATCAGTTCACCGTCTTTAAATAGAACACGCATTAATTCAAATCACAAAGACAAGTAAACAAAATCAAGAATAAGAATAATACGTACTTACCTGCAGTTCTTGGGTATCTCTATCTCTTCATAAATTTGATATTGATAAGAGATACCCACCACTGTTGCCAAAATTCCCAGACCTCAAATTACAACATAATTAAATTTATTATCAAAGTTAAGTTTAAATACGGGTCTTACGAGGAAGTAAGTAATTAATTTCTTCTACTACCTTTTTCAATTTTCAATTCTTTCCATTTTCTACCCAAAATCCGAAACGGATTCATATATGACCTCAAGCGTTAATTTCTACTTCTTCTTTAATTCTCCCCTCGCTCAAACCCTTATTATTAAATAAGCATAACAGAAAAAGAAAAAGAAAAATCTCAATGGAGAACGGTAATGGTACAGTGAAAGACACTAGCAGCAATGCTACACTACCACCTTCCATCCAACAAGAGCCGGCGGCGCCGCTGCCGAAGATCTTCTTAGTGGCCGCGATTGCTGCTGGGGTTCAATTCGGCTGGGCTCTACAGCTGTCCCTTTTGACTCCATATGTACAGTTATTGGGCATACCTCACAAATGGGCCGCTTTCATTTGGCTTTGTGGGCCCGTATCTGGTATGTTGGTCCAGCCCATTGTTGGATATTATAGTGATCACTGTTCCTCCAGGTTTGGGAAGCGCCGCCCTTTCATCGCCGCTGGTGCGGCTTTGGTGGCGGTGGCTGTTGTTCTTATCGGTTTCGCGGCGGATTTGGGTCATGCTGGTGGTGATACTTTAGGGAGTGGTATGAAACCTAGGGCTATTGGTGTTTTTGTTCTTGGGTTTTGGATCCTTGATGTTGCCAATAATATGTTGCAGGTAAAATTCTCATGCATTCAAATTTTGTTTTCCCGGTTTTTTTCAGATTAATTAAATATTAAAAACTTTTTAATAATCTTTTAATGGCTTATTTGGAATTTTGGATCTTTTTATTTCTAGAGCTGGATGGGTTTGAAATTCCTGGTCAAATCGATTGGGCTATTTGAATACAAAGTTTAGATCCATTAATTTAAAATCCTTAATTTCGTTCAATGAAATTCTAGTTAATTTTAAGTGAATTGAAATTCTTTCTATTTCTAAAATATTTTTATTTGAAATCCACGTAAAATGAAAGTCTATATTGTATACTTTTGAAAATTGTTGATTCAATATTTTCGAAAAATTTATAATTGCAATTCAGTAAAGAATTTTGAAAAAATTAAAATTTACAATTCGGTCCTCTATTCAGAATTTCGAATTGCAATTTTTGGTCCCTCAATTTTCGTATATTGTAATTTTTTAAAAATACACAGAGTTGTAATTCAGTCCAGAATTTTCGGAAAATGAAGATTTTGGCCACAACTTTTCTAAAATCCGAATTTTCACTTTTGGTCCCTCAATTTTCAAAAATTATAATTTTGCCCCAAATCGATATATTCAATTTTATTTTGATATCAACAACAAATAACTAGCAAGAATTAACTCATATAACAAATTACAAGGTATGATTGGAAATTTCAAATACCTCAAATGATATATTTGAAATCAATGAATGTAGTTGAAATCCTTTGTTAAAAAGTAGTTATTCAAACAAGAGATTTAAAATGAATGGATTTCAATCATTTGAATTTTAAATTCATTCATTTGAAATCCCTCTTCATTTCAAATCCTCCCATTTAAATGGACCTAGAAGAATTGCAAATCACTTAAATTCGAGCAAGGAGTAAAAATATCCTTCGTGTTTATTGCTAATTAACCGATTTGTTGATTTCTATTTATTTCTGATTTTGGTGGAAGTGTAATGTATGAGTTTCTCTATTTTCAATTCTTTTAGCTTTTTTCATTTTACCTTTTCTTAAGAAATTCACCTAATTAGCACATCACTATGGACAAAATGATTATTGTGTGACAATCCAGTAAATGCCATAACTGGAAATTCTACATTTTTTGACCAATTTTTATGATGTTACAAATTGCAGGGTCCGTGTAGGGCACTTTTAGCTGATTTATCAGGCGGAAATGCGAGAAAAATGGGTAATGCAAATGCCTTCTACTCATTTTTCATGGCGGTTGGGAATGTTTTAGGCTACGCCGCGGGTTCCTACACCCACCTATACAAAGCCTTCCCATTTTCAAGAACCACAGCATGTGACGTATACTGTGCAAATCTCAAAAGCTGTTTTATCATTTCCGTAGCTCTTTTAATGATTTTAACCACACTTGCATTAACCATGGTTCATGAGACTGTAACCCCCGCGGAACCGGAAAAGCCGGTGGCAGTTAAAAAGTGCCAAATTCCAGTTTTCGGGGAATTATTAGGTGCTTTGAAGGACTTACCTAAACCCATGTGGATGTTGCTTTTGGTTACATGTCTAAACTGGGTTGCTTGGTTTCCTTTCTTGTTGTTTGACACTGATTGGATGGGTAAGGAAGTGTATGGAGGGATTGTAGGTGAGAAGATGTACGATAATGGGGTGCGCGCGGGTGCATTGGGCCTGATGATTAACTCTGTGGTGTTGGGTTTTGCTTCTTTGGGTGTGCAACCATTGTCGCGTTTGCTTGGTGGGGTGAAGAGGCTGTGGGGTGGGGTTAACTTTTTGTTGGCTATTTGTTTGGGGATGACAGTTTTGATCACCAAGGTTGCGGAGCATTCACGAGGTGGTGCCGTCGCGACTATGCCGCCGGTATTTAGTGTCAAGGTCGGAGCTTTGGCCCTTTTTGGAGTTCTCGGCATTCCTTTAGCGGTAAGCTATTTACTTCTTCTTTTAGTTTTTCCATTAGTATTCAGATTAGATTGATTTAATCTTTTACTTCGTTTGATGATGTTATATCATTCATTCTTTTGGATAAAATAGAGTATTTAGAACTTCATAGAATTTTCACGTTTTGATCTCTCGTCTCGTCTCGTTTAGATTTGGACAGAAATGCCCACTAGACCTTGTACAGAATGAATGATCCTTCCCATATGGGAATTATTTTTATTAGAGTTTTGGCATATATGATTAGGAATTACGAAAAACTTTTTAAGATAATGATCAAATTGGAATTTTGCCAGCAAACATTCTAGTTTTTTGTTTTTGTTTGTGCATAGTGTCAAAGCAACACGTTTGGAGTTTGGCTCAATGTTAAAATTACAGAACAGAATGTTCCTTGTTCTAAGATGCCATACGTTTTCTTCTTCTTGGAGTTACATGTTAGTTGAGCTGTCTTGACTGCTAAGTTTCAGTGCAAATTGGAGAAAATGCATTCAATGAAATTTGACAACAAACACAATAACTAGTTTTGGAAAAATCTTATCTTGGTATCTTGTATCTTGGTCTCATCCCCGACCACTCAAACCTTTCCTTACCTAGCTTGGTATGGTCATAGACTCATAATCAATGATTTATGGCTCTATATGTAGAAAAATTGTGAAAAAAAAAATGGGCAATATGGGTAGCTAGCTACCAAAACCAAAGACTAGATGAAGCCAAGAAACCAAATGTTGACTTTGGGACATTGCCAATGCTAAAATCTTAGTGCTAGATACTGGTCAGAAGGTCATCTATTTCACTTTTTTGTGTTACATTTGCGTCGCACTATATTGACATATGTATAAATAGATAGGTCATCCACACATATTTGAAATTGGGACTAAATGTGATAGATGATCGATTATGATAGTGTTTTAGTGTAATTGGAGAGAATAAATTGAATATCAACAACGACGTAACATCTTTTTTTTTCTTTTTTGTTCTTATTAGGTGACTTTTAGCATTCCATTTGCTTTGGCATCCATATATTCCAGCAACTCTGGTTCAGGACAAGGTATAATCTGCAACATGTCCTAAATTGATTGAAAAATATTCTTTAGAATTTTTGTTTCTTTGTTCTGATTGAAAGATTCATATTGATATTGGCAGGTCTATCATTGGGAGTTCTAAATCTTGCAATAGTCGTGCCACAGGTAACCTCTTCTTCGATCTATTTGGATTATGGTCCGGGTTAACAAACCCGTCTCCATTTTGGTTAGTATATATCTATATATATATTGTTTTATTTTTGTTGCAACAGATGGTGGTGTCGGTGGCGAGTGGGCCGTGGGACGAGTTGTTCGGAGGCGGTAACCTACCGGCATTCGTGGTGGGCGCGGTTGCTGCTGCCGCAAGTGGTATATTTGCCTTCACTATGCTTCCAACTCCACCTTCTGATGCGTCATCAACCACCAAGGACGTGCCTGTTGGAGGATTCCACTGAATAATATATATGTAGCTAAGGGTTTTTTCTTCATGGGCTTGTAATTTTCATTTCTGCGTGTTTATAATATAAATATATAGATTTGTGTGTATAAAAAAAAACTCCTGTATATTATATGGAAAATTAGTTATATAATTAGAATTGCGAGAACAACGTATTACAAAAATTTACAATGTTTGGCTTTGGATCACAAAAAAATGCATCATTTTTTTTTTAAGTTTATAATATATTTTGAATTTAAGAGGAAATAATAAGTTACACTACTACATTGATTAGAGGGATATATCTGTTATCAAAAATTTAAAAGGGACGAATATGTTGGAAAAATTTAAGAAAGATGATATGCAAAAATTGAATTGAATTAATTCAACCGTAGTGATTGACTTTTTTTGAAAAAGTAACAAATGGATCATGTGACTACTAAATATTGGTTGGATATATTCCATGTTGAAGAGGTGGGCATGCAATTGGATTTACACAACTTGGCTTACTTGTAACAAGAAGTCATGTTTTTTTATTTTTATTTTAAGAAAACAACATTTCATGAGCTTACTTCTCACAAATAGCAGCAAACTTTTTCCTTTTCCACCCAAGAAAGGCCCACAAATTAAGGCCCACCTCCCCTCTATCACTCCCATATAAATAAATACTACACTATAAAATGCTTCCCATTCAATTCTTAAAAAAAATGCTTTTCATCAAGAACTTCATATCATATTGTATCTCTTCACAATTAATCCCGATCCCCAAATTTTGATTTGATTTGAGGGTTTGAGCCAACTAGCTAGAACAATAAGTTTGATTTTGATTTAAAAACTTATAATAATTTGCAAAGTAATTCATGGTTTATGCACTGTGACAAAGAAAACGCATTGAATAACATATACTTGTTGAAAATATTAATTTGCAATTTGAAAAGAAGTTCAAAGATTATGTTATAGTTACTTAGTCAAATGCGTTATATACATGAACTAAGAAAATATAAATGTATTGTCTTTTCATTAGATTCGTGTACTACCTAAAGGGGTAGTACGTATGTTATTTATTTTAATTCTTGTATCAAATTAGATTCATGTAGGTTTTATCCTATAAATACCTATGTAATCTAGACATTTAGTAATAAGAAAAATATAAGAAAATATTGTGATTCATATATCCAAGAATAAATTTAAATTTCCCCCAACAATACTAACTATATTTTGCTGTCATAATTAAATAATTGATTGTTTAAATTTAATTATATAGAGATATAATTATTTATTTATTTATTTTTGATAACCCAGATGTACAAGCTTACACTCGACTAATCCTGGACCCTCAGAACCCTTGCCTTAGAATCCTGAAGGATGTAAATCGCAGGATGTGCCTCCACCAGGTAGAAGGGGAAAGAGAAGATAAAGATGATTTTTTAAGATGATGAAAATAAAAGATATAATATATAGTATCAGCTAGGCAAGTGAGTTTTTCAAGGGGCAGTTAAGAAAAAGGCTAATGAGCTTTCAATCCTATGCGATGCGGAAGTGGGCGTCTTCATCTTCTCCCCTGCACCTGCTTGCCTCCAAGTACGTAAGTACGGTCATGACCTCATGTGCATGTATTTTTCTGTCCAACTTATGTTTCTAACCTGGTGCCTTCTTATTTTTCTTTTAATTAAAAAAAAAATTGCAAATAAGAAAAATTAACTACGAATTTAACAACAACTTGTTTAATTTAATAACAATTTATTTTAAATTAAAAACATATTATTATTAGTTTTAAGTTTGAATTTATAAATTTATCTACGATAGTAAAATTTAATAACAATTTATTTTAAATTAAAAAATGTATAAATATTCGAAATTTGATTTTTTATTTTTAGATTTTATTTAACAACATTATAGATAATAATAGGTGAGAATGAAGAAGTTTATTTTATTTTTTATTAATTGGTGTTGTTAGCCCTGACGGTTGGAGACGGTGCCCAAGAGGGTGCAGATTTACCCGGGGTGGAGGTCGACAGCCCTGGACTACTGTGAAAGTCCATAGGTTGGAGATGCTCTAAGAATTCGTCATGGGCTTATTTTTACTGAAAAGTAACAAGTGTCCGAATGTTGTATATTGTATCGACTACTATTGTTTGCTTGCCCTTTAACATCCTGATAATATTATTTTATGGATATTGCATTAAAATGTTTATTGGACAAGCATGAAAGAATGGACCTCCTACTTTTTCTCCTCACCTGAATGGTCAAACAAATTGTTCTCCAGTCAATTTTATAACTTGTATTTTTTTCTTTTTTCGAGTGTGTGGTTGTGTGTGCCAATCATAACTTCACCATCATTAAGAAAAACGCACATTTTTACCACAAAGACAGATACACAATCTTTATCCAATACACCTGCACTTGTTGGGTATCTCTTCATGAATTTGGTAGTAGATACCCACCACTGCAAAATTACTAGACCTCAAAGTACAAAATCATGGTTTTCCAAGACACGTCAGCCCCACCTCAACCGCAACCTCTCGACCCGTCCCTCTTAAAGAAGTTAATCCTTGTAGCATCAATTGCAGCCCCCGTGCAATATGGCTGGGCATTGCAACTTTCACTTTTGACCCCATACACGCAACTTTTAGGCCTGAATCATAAATGGACATCCTTAGTTTGGCTCTGTGGTCCCATCTCTGGCTTGATCATCCAACCAATTGCCGGCCACTTTAGCGATCAATGCACCTCACGTTTTGGGCGAAGGAGGCCATTTATTGTGGCTGGCGCTATCCTACTCTCCCTCGGTGTCCTTTTCATAGGCTTTGCTGCCGATTTAGGACATGCAGCAGGTGATTCTTTAGCACAAGGGATGAAGGCGAGAGCAGTTGCCATATTCGTATTCGGATTTTGGTTGCTAGACATTTCAAACAATATGATACAGGCTCCAAGTAGAGCCCTTTTGGCTGATATATCAGAAGACAATGATGCCATGGTGACTATTGGAAATGCCCTTTTTTCATTCTTCATGGCAGTGGGTAATATCATAGGTTATGCTGCAGGGGCTTACTACAAATTGTATAACATTATGCCTTTCACCGAAACCGAAGCTTGTGACGTGTATTGTGCTAACCTCAAAACTTGTTTCCTTTTGTCTATTCTCTTCACCACATGCACCATCATGTTGGTGGTTTATTTTATAAAGGAGGAACGACTGGATCCATCTTGGTTGGAATATGCAGAAGAAACTTCTTTCTATGATGAAAAGCCGCCGCCGTTTTATAAGCAGATTGCAATAGCGGTTAGAAGCCAGTCGGGACCAATTAGGATCTTGTACATTGTGACAGCTCTCAATTGGATAGGATTCTTTCCGTTTCTTTTGTTTGATACAGATTGGATGGGAAAGGAAGTGTATGGAGGAAATGTCGGGGGAAGCGCAGAAGAGCTTATGTTGTATGATCAAGGGGTAAGGGCAGGGGCCTCGGGGCTGATGTTATATGTGGTGACCATGGGAATCGTGTCTCTATTTATGGAGCAACTAATAAGATATTTTGGCAGCTTGAGGCGCGTTTGGGGAATCGGGAACTTCACTCTTGCATTCTGCATGGGATTGACAGTGCTTATTACTAAAATGGCTAACAGCGCTAGAGAAGCTGCTGTCGTGACTCAAGGGACTTCCCTTGTTCCACCTCCTTCGGGAGTGACAATATCCTCTTTCCTTCTTTTCGCTATCCTCGGTCTACCACAAGCGGTCAGTATTCAAATTCCTCCTATACTTACCTCATGCAAATAATCATAAAGTATCAGTAAATAATCATAGTATTATTTTGCAGATCACTTATAGCATCCCTTTTGCATTAGCTTCCATATATTCCAAAGACACTAGCACTGGTCAAGGTAAGTAATCAACAAAATATGGTATTATGTCAGCGAAAAGTTTATAGTATTGTCTAACGCAATTATGGATTTCTCAAGGGCTCGCGTTAGGGGTTCTTAATCTTGCCATAGTAATTCCACAAGTAAGTTCTGTTTTTCATGGAAAAAATATCATCCTAGCTAGCTAGGTCAATATTATATAGGAATCAATTGATATATATATACACTGAAACAGATGGGAGTAGCTCTGATTAGTGGACCATTCGATGCTATAGTCGGAGGTAGCAACCTACCAGCATTTATGTTGGGAGGCACTGCTGCAGCAATAGGAGGGATTGCTGCAATTAAACTGCTCCCAGATGATGATGAATGAAAAGGCATGCAGAAGCTAAATGAAAACATCAAAATTACTGAAGCAATCAAAGTAGGCATGCACAAGATTTGTAAATATTCATCACAAAATTACCTAATCGTAGACGCCTGGCTAGATCTGTATATATGATTTTAGGTATATCAAAGTCCTAAACATGTGTTTAGTTTCTTAAACCAAGGCAATTAACCAAACTTTTACTACGTTGTCTAATCTTGTTATCTTGCTTTGATTTGTGTAGGGATGACGAGCTTTGGTAGAAAAAGTAGCCAACCAAGATCTATTAAAGATTTAGAGGGTCAGATTGTAGAAGCAACATCTATGATCACACATATTTTTTCCTCTTTTTGCTGATTTTGTTCATATGATCATTGGTGGTTGTGTAACGCGCTATTTGACATGTAGTTTGGTAGTATCATGTTTGTATTTGCATACTAATTGGCCTGTCCTGTACAGAAATAACTGAATTCAATAAGATTGTCCCACATTTAGATTATGCCAGTCTCGACACCAAACTATAAACCGGCAAGGAGAAAATAACAACGCAGAGAATGATATAAGACATACTAACCAAGGTTCCTGCACACGAGAAAATAGATTCAGAGATCAGAATCTATTTAAGGAAAAAATGAAAAACCTCTAGTGGCAATGATTTTAACTGTTCTTTTCATATATTCAAAGAGATTATACAGTGAGACGGAGATTAGAACTGCAAAACCCAGTATCATGAAGAACATAGAAGACGACAGGGAGAAAGGAATGGTCTGCGAATGGGTAGTAAAAATAATCCAGGAAACGTAACAAGTAGTAAATAAATCACGGGTCAAAATAGAACTGTTTCATCAAACAACAAAGTAGAACCAGTTCTATAACATCCAAGTATATATGCCTATTCGTTCACTTAACATCACATTGTCTACTCACTTTTGGAAGATTGCATCTTTTGAAATGGTGTAATAAGTTGTGAAAATATACATTGACATCAAAAAGAGCTAATGGGTTTGGGGGGGAAACCTTAGGAAACCAAGCACTATAACAAACATTGTTATCAAAAGCCACAAGAGGGGAACAACAGGACATGAAAAGATCAATTTTTTAACACCCTACAGGCTAAATATTTAGATAAAAGTATATGTATAAAATAAAATAAAAACCTATTAAATTTTCATTGGCCGGTTTGAGTCCAGACCGGAGTTCTGTTGCGAGCTTTCCACCACCAGCTCTGTCATTTGGTCCATGTGAGCGTTCACAGCAGATTTAAGCTCATCCATTTGTTTTCGCAATGTTTTTTCATTTTCGCTACAAATATCAGTCTTCTGTGTGTTTAACTTTAAGTAGAAGATAACATCATACAAATTTGGGTCAGTTCATTCCATTGATTTCTGCATGTTTGAAGTTTAGCAGCAAACGACGGCACGTTGTGTGTATGTGCAGTTGGCTGCATAAAAAATACATCTCATTTTTAAAATCAAGTATAAAATAAGGTAGTCTTAATTTTAATCGTTTTAACTGATCATTTTAATCGTATTTTCCTACTAATATAACAATACAAATACCAATCAAAATACACTGAGAACGTACAAGAATTTCATTTGATTCGAAAAATTCTATCTTAAATTTAATTTGAAAACGCACTAAATCACTAGGCAAATGTTTTATACATGTCTTGTAATTAATCACTTTCCTAAAGTGAGATGGAGAACATGTATATATTGTCACTTTCCTATGTTTCTTATTAATTGACACATTTTTACTTTTTACACGAACTATGAAATTTAAGTTTTACATATTTTTCTATGATAAAATATCTTAAATACTCTTTATAATAATTATTACTTTTTATGTTTTTATTAGTAAGTGATTGTCATTGAATTTCCAACACCAATGAGAGAAAGGAACAAAATTAAAAAGATTGCTTTCAAAACCTAAATATGTCAATTAATTTATAACAAGAAGATTTAAAGAGATAAGTTATTTAATTATCAATAAAAGAAAGAGAGAAAATATTTCAACATTAAAATTAATAAGTACATGTCAAACTAAAGTGGGAGTTTTTTTTGGCTCTTCTAGAAATAATATCAAATTTTTATAAACAATAATATTTTTGAAAATTGGAGGTATAAATTATTTTATGTCTCTTTCTAAAATAAAAACAAACAAAATCATATGGCTTTTCAACCAACACTGAAATACTCTCTAGAATATCAAACAAACATATCCATAGTGATTCTCAAAGATGTTTGTCCAGTGACACCATCATGTGAACAGCAGGAAAAGAAGAAACATCTTGGTTTTCAGAAAATAGCCCTTCCCAGAAAAACATAGGTCACTGGTACCCATAGCATTAGACTAAAAACAGACATTTCCATTCATTCATACCAACGGTTTCTCGAGAATTAGTTTAGCTAATTAGAGTATTATAAAGGCATATACTGCAAAACGAACGACAGTTTTCAAGAAAACACGCTCCTCATCCTTCTTAATTACAGATTCTTCTCTTACATCGCAATAAAAGATACATCAGTCTGCATCAACTGCCCTCAGATTTCTCCAAAGCTGTAAAAGAAACAGAGCAAATGAGTTCAACTAATAGAGCAGTTGCCTAACAAGAATTTGTATTGATATTGTAGCCCATAATCTGACAAGGAAATCATTTCTATCAAAATCAAGTTAACTAACAAGAGGTCATATCGGGTCACAAGTTAACCATCCCAGCCACTCTAAATACCAGTTCATAGGAATTAAAAAACACTGACTTGGAGAAGAGTACATCTCCCTGTGGGGGGTGTGTGTGTGTGTGTGTGTGTGTGTGAGAGAGAGAGAGAGAGAGAGAGACTGACTGTTATAGTTCAGAAGCTTCTCAATGAGATCAACATGTGTCATCAGCATTCTTCGACAACAATACCGAACCAAGTTTAGCGAATCAAGAGCGTCTCTGCAAAATCAGATAAAAAAATCCCAGTTGACCGAAAAGGAGAATCATGTTTTTAAAGAAAGACCTCACACATGAATGAACAAATATAAATTTCGACCAGTTGTAACTTCTTTTCTAATTTATGGATGAAATTATACGAATTTTTTAATCATTGCCAACCCAACCCTAAATCATTGTCAGAATACAAGTGCCAAAAAAGAGAAGTCAGATGAACAAATAAAAGAATAAGTGCTTAAGATCCCGGGCCCTGCCTCTCCAAGATAGATCTTACTTCTAAGGCGATGGAACTACACCCAAAGGATTTAGTTAGTTACTTTACCTCACTTCATAACACAATTACTAAAGGTTTTTTAAACTATTATCTTTGTTCAGAAGCAAATGTGGTGGCTTTAAACAATTTTTCTCATTTTCTCAGTTTCCTTCCCTAAACCCAAGACCTAATGAATTGAAAATCAACAGAGAAATAAAACTTCTGCAATATGTAAGGGTGCAATAACCCCATAATGTCAAAGCAGACCCCAATATTGACCTAATTCTCACCCATATTTTACCCTACTCCAAAACATGGCATAAGACTACAGAATCAACTGATACGAGCTGCATTGATTCACTCTCAAAAATTAATCTATACATGTTTTAAAAAAGTGAACTTTCGAGAAAAATATGAACTATTTAGAATTAGATAGCAATAAAAGTGTCACCATAAACCTAAAATATCAATAAAAAGGTGATATATTTTAGGGCAACAACCATAGAAAAGTAGAAAGAAAGAAAGAAAGCATATAACCACAGAGATAAAGTATCGTAAAAATACAATTACCCTTCGGTGTAGTCAGATTGGAGTAACTCCAGGTACATATCCCACTTGTCTCCAATCACCTATTGAGGGGAATCGAATTTTTGCATAAAAAATTGGAATTAATAAGGAGAAGTTATAAAATCTAACATTAAAGAAAATATAGGGAAAATATATTATTACCTTTCCACAGGTAAAGCAACGAACCGGAATAATCATCTTCACCAGCTAGGGTTTTGTTCCGTAGAAAAATCGTCTTTAGCCCACGCTCTGTCTGTTACAAATAGAGATACAAATAGAGAAAGAGGTAAATAGCAATGTATTCGAATTTAAAACAAACAATTATGGGCTTTTTGATGCATTTATTGGGTTTGGGCCAACGGTCTACCCGATTGGGCTGTTTCTCTTGGTTTGATTCGGATTTCAGTCTGTATCTGAACTTCTATTTTGATTTCTTAAAAAACAAAATTAGCGTAGAATACTGTCTTCCTAAAATATCCACGTCAATAAATAGTTTTTGTTCCCGAGCTCGAGAGATAAAAATTCAAATTGAATAATTCTGAAAAGAAAATAAAATTGAATTAAACCTCCGTCTAGAGTAATTTTTTCAATACCATGATAAAACTTTCATAATTATTCTTTAAGATTCAAAGTAGAAAAATAAAATATTATTTAATATATTACTTATCTATCTCAAAGTAATTATCATATCTTTTCATGTTTAAATATAAAGTAGATAATGTATTAAAACTAATATATGTCGTTATATGGAAGTTGAGGTACAAAAAAGTAGAATTTTGAATGAGCATATTAAGCTCCACAATAAAGTATTGTTAGTATTATTTAACAAAAATTAATGTTAAAAAAAATATACATAAACATGTATGTATATTTATACCACTATCATATACGAATTTCTAAGGTTAGAATTAGAACAAATTAAGTAAACAAACCCAACTTCTTGTTTACTCGATTTATTTATATTGGTAACTCTTAACTCTGATAAGATATTACTAAAAGCCCGTTCCTTTATCCACAGGTGATTAGTTTGGGAATGAACGTATCAAAGAGGTGTTCGAATATTTGATGGGAGAGGTATTCATATGATATGTGTTATCCATCTCAAAATGAATTAATCTCTAAGAAATCAAACGAAAAAAGAAAATCATCTCTTATTATTAATTTTTTACAGAGTGATATTTCTTGTATTTTTTTTTCACGTTAATTCTCTCTATGAATTATTTATTTTACTTTGATCATTTGAAAGGGGTATTTAATTTGTAGGTGTTACACTTTAATCCCTTGTAAAATTATTTTGTATCAACTTATTTTACTTTGATCATTTGGAAGGGGTATTTAATTTGTAGGTGTTACACTTTAATTCCTTGTAAAATTATTTTGTATTAACTTAGTTCCTCAAAAAATAATGTTTTTTATTAATTTAATTCCTCATAAAGTAATTTTGACACTTTAATTCACTTGAAAATTACCAAAATAAAATAAATAATTTATAATGGAAACTAAATGGAGGGAAAAAAAAAAAAAGGACCACTCTATAAAAAAAAAAAAATGATAATATGACCTGGTTACCAAAATTGATTATTTGCCCAACCAAGGTTTTAAAGCCCTAAACCTCTGCGTTCTTTATTCTTCACCTCCAGTCTCCTCTTCGCTGTGAGTTTTGCCATAAGTCGCAATTTAAGGTACTTTCATTCAAACATTTGGCCAATTATGTTATTTTTTATTTCAAATTTTTTTTCTTTTTCTGACTACCTATGTGCTGGTTCTCACCAGTTCCATTATTTCGTTGTTCAAGTAACAAATTTCAGGGTGCAAGTTTGTTAATGTTTTAGAATTGGCTGAATTTATTGATATTACTTGTTTAGGTATTGCTCGAGTAGTTAGATTTGAGGTGTACGATTCGTTGTATATTTACCACTCTTCAAGCATTTCATCTTTAGGTTAGATAGTAAAAGTTTTTTGTTTTATTAGTGTGTGTTGATAATTTATGAAGACATTTGTTTAATCAAATGCAAAAAGGCAATCATGAAACACAGTTTGCTTGAACATTTGTAGTTTTGCCTAGGAGCTTCTTGTACCTCCAAGTTCAGTTCAACTAGGTATGTGATATTCCTCCACTGAGTCGTAGACAAATGAATTTTGGAAGTATATGATGTAATATTTCTTGGGTTCCATGGTATTTAAACAAGAGAAAAAGAAATAAAATGATGCTGACAAATTCACCATTTTCAAGCCATCTCTCGTGGAAATAAAGAAGAAATTGAGTCTTGAGGTTTGAATATCGTTGTTGTATTCATTCGTCTTTTGGTTGGAGATATTGAAAGAATGTAGTCATGGAAATATGAGATGTGTACTGGACATGTAATTCACATCTTTCTTGGATATGTGTACTAAAACTAACAATATGCGTTAGTTTCTCAACAATGAGGATGCATCTTATTAGTCTTTTCCTTCCTGCATGATTCTTACATTGAAGCCTTGGGGCATAATATAGTACAAGAATGTAATCAGTTTTCTTTTTCTTTTTTTGGGTTAAATAACTTGAGATAGTTCCTCTGGCAGCAACTTTTCTTCTTCTACACAAATGAGACATATGTAAAAAACAAGTTAAAAAAAATTATTTGGCCAAGTTTATCAGAATGCAGGCCAATTTAGTGACAGAGCATCATTCCACTTTTGTCTTTGGCCTTGTGCTTCACTTAACTGATGGCTTATTCATAGTAGTATTCTGTTGTACTATGAAAACAGGTTATGGCCCATTTAGAGGCTTCAATTGCAGAGATGAACTTGTATCAAATAAACAATGCACCCAGAAAACCTCGGATTCTGATTGCGGCCAGTGGAAGTGTAGCTGCTATAAAGTTTTCTAATCTTTGCCATTGTTTTTCTGAATGGGCAGAAGTAAAAGCAGTTGCTACCAAAGCATCACTTCATTTCATTGATAAAGTTTCACTTCCAAAGGATGTTACTCTTTATACTGATGAGGATGAATGGTCCACTTGGAGTAAAATAGGGGACAATGTGCTACACATCGAGCTACGGAGATGGGCTGATATTATGGTCATTGCTCCTTTGTCAGCAAACACACTTGGCAAGGTAAGAAACATATTCTATAGTTTTCCCTGGTAACTTTTACTTGTTAATATTGCGTCTGTGAAATCACTAGCTACTTTTGCAATTGAATAACCATAATTTAAGTGTTAAGTTCTTTTTCTTTTGATGAATAAGTAGTATGTTCACTTAAACATGGGATGGCCTACAGATATTACTTTAGATTTTGGATAATTGCTCCATTGAGTTATTTATCATTCCCTTGTTTTATAAAAAAGACTCTTGTTTTTCTGCTACCACTCGATGTATTTTGATCAAAATATGATTTGTTATGATTAGATTGCTGGAGGATTATGCGATAACTTGCTGACCTGCATAGTCCGAGCATGGGACTATAGTAAGCCAATGTTTGTGGCACCAGCCATGAATACTTTCATGTGGAATAACCCGTTTACAGAACGTCATCTCATGGTGATTGATGATCTTGGGATTTCGCTTATCCCACCAGTAACAAAGAGGCTAGCCTGTGGAGATTACGGAAACGGTGCAATGGCTGAGCCTTCACTCATTTTCTCAACTGTTAGGCTCTTCTTTCAGACACGAGGGGAACAGTCATATTCTACTACTGCCAATACATAACAATCATTCTCTTGCTAACTTTCTTCTCTGTGTAATCAATTCATTAAACAATATTTAGTGTGGTTTAAGTTTTTCTCTTGTAGAGAATGACGGGCAGTCTTTAATATATCGCACTAAATTGTGATTCGTTTTGTGTATCTTATTTTTTACTTTTGATGTCTCATGTTTAAATGTTACTTGCTAATATCTGTTTTATAACTGTGACTTATATCAGCAGTCGGTTTCATATTTCAAGGGATCTTAAATAATTCATAAACAAGACAATTCCAGTATATTCTGTCTGAAAATCAGTAGGAGCTATAAAATTTTGCTATTCAAACTATTAATTTGACTTTAACTAGTGTACAAGACCAAAAGGTACCGGATTATCTGACAATTAATCTCAACAGAAGTTATATATTCACGACTAAGAAGTACAATCAACTAATCTCAGCCGAATCGAAAAACATGACATTGCTTCATCATGTCGGGTGGTCACTCCACGTAACAGGTTACTCGTGGCATAATCTGTATCCAATGTCGTATTAACTCGAATCTCATGATCAATCCGAACCAACATCGACTTTATTTTCCTTCAGAAACTCCTTGGCTTCAACAATATCCTACAAGACAAACATTTTGTGAGGATGTAATGATAGTCAGCAGCATTTAGCAAACGAACACCACGTAAATCAGCTCCCATGGGTCATTTTTCCACTTGAGGCCATTGATATCGCGACAAAAATTACATACTAGATATTCTTAAAATTTAGAAAGAGATGAAATAAGAATCGCGAAAATACCTGTTGCAGAAGAACTGACTCATAAGGGCAAGTTGGAAATCGCATTAGACCAATTCCAACCATTAATAGACCGTAGCATCCAAGTGATACGATTAAGTAGACAGGAAGCTGGTATAAAAAAGTAGACCACTTGAGAATCTATAACATGTAATCGAGAACGAAGGAATGAGAATATAAAAGTAGATAAACTGAAGACAAAATGATGGAATCTTACCAACAAAGTATAGCTCTCTGGTATTATTGATGTCAGCAATAGACTAATCCAAAAAGCTGATACGGACACCAGCAATGACATAATCTTGATGATGTGCTTCATTGGATCTTCAGAATAAGTTTTATTAACCGTCTCGAGAGCTATATTTTCTTGAGGTAACCTTTTACACAATACGCAGTCAACATATTGAAATATTATTACTGGCGTTCAAAGAGAAATGTTGATTTACTAGTACCATGAAATCAAATTACTATAGACGAAACAGAAACAAATATGTCACAAAAATCATATGGCAGTTCGATTTCATCTAAAGGTAACATTATCTCGCAAGCACATTTGTAGGGGTGGGGGATCACCTTACACAATATGTACTAAACATAACCAAACCTACGACCTAAATAATACTAATAAAATAGTAAACAAAGTAAGAAATGAATCAACTAATCGTTGTCTAACTCTTTTTGATTTTCGCCATTTTCTTGAGAGAATATCTATACAAATAGACATGGATAAAACTACCATATGGCTCATTTGAGACCAAAAACATTCGTCAATACAAAATTTATTATGTTCAGCTCAAGCGCAACACAAATAAAGAAGCAGATAAACAAAGAAATACAGCTTTAATACAATTAAATTCGGAGCAAGTTTATTTCTTTTAAATCACAGAAGATCAAGTGAATAAGAGAAGATAAAGACACTCATGGTGGATGAACATCTGTTGCTTATCATTTTCTTTTGTTTTATCGAAAACTGAAATGTACTCAAGTCAGCTTATCAATCTCTATTAGACAGTTAAAACTGGACAGCAGTCATCAGAAGCAACTCAATAAGAAATTCAAAATGAAAACAGTCCAAATATTATATACTGCACATTTTTCTGTGTGAGAACTGGAAATATTTCATTTTCCACCCAGTAATTCCATCAAATATTTTGAAGCTCCTCTTAGCATTGTGATTAGGGTCGAGGATCAACTTCTTTAATTTAATAAACACGTAGAAATAGACTTAAAATGTAACCTTTACCAGTTATTTGGAAGGGGTAGGGAGCTCACCTGAGAGAAGAGAAATGATATTTCGGTTAACCTTCGAGAATTGAGATTTTGGGAATTCTGCCTTGATTTCTAGGTGTTAAAACGGACAATAAAATGAAAGCAAATAGGAAGGGTGCGACTGAGAGATAATTTTGGGATGAAGTATGTTGGTGGCGGTATTACGGCGGTGATAGATCAGCAGCGGTGGGCGGAGGGGATATTAATCAATGCTTATTTAGTTATTTCAATGTTTTTCTTCACTTAAAATTTTAACATGGGGTCTATTTGCAATTAATATTAATTTGTTAGAGTGGTCACTGGTCAGGTCAGAATATCAGTTAAGGGTCCGTTTGGTTTCTCGGACCAGATTATACAAGATTGGACAATTAATCCACTCCTCGGAGACTAATTTCCAATTACGGATTGGATCATGCATTTTTATTAGTAGCTATTTTGGCCCATGACAAAAAATAATAATCCATTAAACTTAAAAGCCCCTTTTATGCGTTATTGACAATTTTACCCCTGATCTATCTTCATCAAATTTACAGTTCTATATGCGGTTACCAATTTCTTTTTTTTTCTCTCTTCTTTCACGGTTTTTTTTTTTCTTTTTTCTCCTCTTTTCTCTCACGATTTGGACGAGCCAAAATAACTTACTTTACAATAAATAAGATTCAGTTTTACAATTAATTAATTTTCCTGGATATCTCCATTGTTTTCTTCTCTTTTCTCTCGTGATTTGGACGAGCCAAACAAAATCAATCGATTACAATAAATTTATATGAATACCAATTCATACAATCGTAATCGATTTTTTTAAACAAAAACATGAATTCAACCCTATAAATACCACAACCAAGCTATAAAGATTGAGTTATGGATGTCACAATCATGAATTAATTTACGGCAACCACAACATATCAACAAATAAGATATTAAAATGAATGAAAATAAAATTGAGATACTAGGGTGAAAGAATAAACTGGTGAAGAATCCGCCATAAAAAAAATGGAACATAGTTATATAACATTGTTAATGGAAAAAAATTATTTGAAGATATTTAGGCGAGTTTGAAGAAATGGGAAAAACGTGAAATTGCTGTTCGAAGTAAAGTATAAAGGCAAAAATATGTTATTTGGCAACTAAAAATAAGGGCAACATGGTCAAATGGCAATCTGGTCGCCCCTGACCCAAATGGGTCGCTGAATTGGAGACCGGATTCCAATCTCCTCATTGAGCCTATGTGGCATGTTTATCCTGCGCAACCCGGTATTTTTGTAAGGGGAATCAAACACAAGATTTCATGTGCCACATCACAATCTTGGTCTCCAATCTTGTCTAATCTGAAAAACCAAACGGGGCCTAAGTTTATCCATCTCTTAGAAAGCATTAACAAGTCCACAGGTTTTAAGAAATATCGGGAAAATTGTTTTTTTGGTACCGTATGATAGGTTGACTTGCACTTTTTGTACCATTGGATACGAAAATGCAAATTTGGTACCATAGGATATATTTTCATTGCTATTTTGGTACCAAACCCAATTTTTCTACAAAGTTAATGGCAATTTACCCCCTATGAAATGCATAATTTTCAATTTATCCCTCTATAATTTGAAAAAAATCAATTTACCCCCTGTAAAATTTTCATGAAGCAATTTACCCCTTCAGCCGGAGATTGTAACTCACTTGCCGAAATGATGAGTATGCATGCAAACTATTTTATTTAACATAGGGGATAAATTGCCACATTTATCATAACACAATGGGTAAAAAAATCACATTGTCATAATAGAAGTGGATTAAGTGCCGCCTATAAAAATATCAAGGAGGCGATGTGAAACTTTTACAAAATTTCAAGGGGTAAAATGCTCTTTTTTAAACCACAAGGGGTTTAATTGAACATTATGCATTTAGCAGGGGGTAAATTGCCATTAACTTTGTAGAAAAATTTGGGGTTGGTATCAAAATTGCAATGAAAACCTATCATATGGTACCAAATTTGCATTTTCATATCCAATGGTACCAAAAGTGCAAGTCAGCCTATCCTATGGTACCAAAAAAGCAATTTTCCCAAGAAATATCATATACAACCCTTATTTTCTGAAACCTAAACAAACTCTTTTTTCTTTTTTTTTTTGGGAACCTAAACAAACTCATTAATCCTCTAAGAGTCATAACATGCTTCTACATATGCAAATTCCAAGCCTTTACTCTTTTTAGGCTTAAAAGGCATAGGTCAGCAGCTCAATCTTTTGACAAGTTTCATTTATATAAATTTAGCATTAGACATTGATATTTTAATTAAATAATATAAACAATTATTTTACTTAGTCACCTTCAATAATATATATCATTTATTTTGTTTATGAGTTATAGTACAAAATATAAATACTTAAAAATATGTTCCAGTGATTGACACATTTCAAAATCGCACTTTTATTAGTATTTTGGTTATGTCTTTTTTTTTCTTTTTCTAATAACTTTATTTTAATATATTCCGTGATTTGTTCTCAAGAAAATGAAAATAATAACCAAACCTTTAATCTATTTTCTTTTTAGGAAAATTATTTAACAATGTCCAAAGTCCAAAGTCCAAGTCCAATAATCCATCTTTCCTAAAAAAGTGAACCAGAAATAGGAAAAATAGAAATCTAATTGACAAATTTGTTTTTTATTTGCAGCTGATTTAATCACAAATTAAAGATCCGTTACACAAATAGCAAAATCATAACTCATAATTTTAACGGTCACCCACTTGAAGATTCATTCAAATTCCCCCTAAATCCCTCCACATTTCATTTCAAGGAACCCATAAACAAGAACATTCGTTTACTCCTCTCTCCTTCTGCAATGGCTGAAAATCAAGAATCGATGAAACCAAATGAGAAGGAAATTCCAGTTCTCTCTGTCCTGAAAAGCAACTGTATCCTCAAAAACATCTTTCTTTTAGACCACCCACCTTCAATTTCTTCATCTTATTCTTCAATGGTGGAGGACTCGGTGCAAGAATCAGAAATTGAAGAGACATTGTTGGTGGGTCGGCATCCCGATTGCCACATAAAATTGGAGCACCCGAGTATCAGCAGATTCCACCTCCAAATCCACTCTTTACCCTCCTCTCGTTCACTCTACGTCACCGATTTATCTTCCGGTATGTATAGGATTTTGGTTATTCTTTTGATTCTTTTATTAGATTTTGTGGTTAATATAACTCTGTTTGTATAGTGTATATGTAATTCGGGATTTGTTTCCTGGTCTTGGATTGTGAATGTTCTATAACATTAATTGGTTATGATATTGGTTGATTTCATACTAATGTTCTGCATGTAATACTTATTTTAGGGTTGAATTTAACTTTACTCTTGGGTTAATCTTTTTCTCCCAGTTGCTGTTCTTTAGTTCTTGAACAGTAAATTTGGAATTAACAGATTTTTAGTTGTTGGGTTTATATTGAGGGTTTGTCATTTGCCTGTTTCAATTTGTATTTCTGGATAAATGGATTTCACCTCATTGTTGTAATGAGATTGTATACTAGTTGATGTTAGATTCAGCTTTGATAATGAGATTGTATACTACTAGTTGATGTTAGATTCAGCTTTGGATTTGGATGTGCTTTCCTTTTTCAACAATTTATGAAACTCCTATGATATAGCTAATTATTAATTTAATATGTTTATCTACGAATAATTTGGTTATTTAGTCGTTTGATATGTGAGTTTCTTGTTTTCACTTTTCAGTACATGGAACATGGATCTCAGGGAAGAAAGTTGAGCCAGAGATCAGGATGAAACTGAATGAAGGTGATACTTTACAGCTTGGGGGATCGAGTAGGATGTATAGGCTGCATTGGGTTCCTCTCAGTCGCGCTTATGATACTGAAAACCCATTTGTGCCACGATTGGATGCTGTCGAAGAAGAAACAGAAGGAGAGATACATCAGGTGAATTTCAAGAACACTCTTGAAAGGAATTTTTTGTAATCAATGTGGCTATTAAAATGTCAGATTCTTACCATTTTTATACTGGGTAACTTAATTTTCCAGGATGAGAATAGTATGCCTATTAAAGATGATGAAGTGGAGATTCTGAGTGATAAACTGGAAGGCCTAGAACTGCTACCTATGCAAGAATCGTGTCCATTTGCACCTATCATTCCTGGAGACTTGTATAATTCATTTTATAGTGAAGAGGTAGAAGAAAACGAGTCACCTGGGGTAGACAATCAAGAAGCATGTCAATTCAACAAAGAAAACAACACTCCGAGTGCCCTTTTTCCATCAATGGAGTCCCAAACAACAACGCAGTCGGAAATTTTGGAGACGTCTGGGATGAAGTCAGAGAAAAGATCAAATAAGAGCATTTGGTCGAGGAGGGGTAAACCTGAAAGTGGTGTTCAGATTAAAACTGGAGCAAGAGTTAGTTCTCAGATTAACTCACCTGTCCATTTAAATTACGAAGCTGAATCAGCTCAGGAGAATCATTATGTTAGTCCTGATCAGAATGAACAAATCTTTACTCCAGACAAGGAGAATCGTGTACCCAGTTCTCTTTTATTTAGTTCATTGAAGAAGAAAGGCGAGGAGGTTTTGAAGAGTGCATCAATCTTCAACTCTCCTAGTTCTAGTGATGAAGAAATTTTTACTCCAGACAAAGAGAATATGACTCCAAATACTCGTATTCTTAGTTCCATAAAGAAAATCGGGAACCTGGAAGAAGTTGTAACTGGTGCAAGAGTTAGTTCTCAAATTAACTCACCAGTCGATGAAAATTACAAAACCAAATCAGTTCTGGAGAATCATTGTGTTGGTTCAGATCAAAAGGAACAAATCTTTACTCCAGACAAGGAGAATCGCACTCCCAGTTCTCTTCTCATTAGTTCTTTGAAAAAGAAAGACAATGATATTTTAGAGAGTGCATCAACCTTTGACTCTTTTATTTATAGTGATGAAGAAATTTTCACTCCAGACAAAGAGAATATGACTCCAAACACCCGTATACTTAGGTCCTTGAAGAAAATCGGGAACCTGGAAGAAGTTGAAAAATCAAAGTCATATAGCTCATCACCTTTGAAAAGAGCTGTTAATTGCTACATGAACCAAGAGGATACCATACTTGTTCCTTCTTCTGATATAGAAAATCAGCATGGAAATATTCTTCAGGAGCGCAAACCAACAAATTCTGAAAACAAAACTCATGCTAGCATGAAGAAGAATCCAACTGTTTTAAAGGCTAGAGCAGAGAGGGAACCTTTTCGACCCCTGCCTGTGAACTCCATTAGTAACAATAAGTCCAACTCGAAACTTTTAGATGGTCAGGTGCCTATGAGAAGTGGCAAATCTATCAACTATCCTGAGTCTGAAGATGGTTTTCATCCACATGTAAGTTTAATTGGCTGTTTTCTTGTTTCCTTTAAAATATTAATTGTTAAAACTATGAAATTTAAACATGATATCTGCGGATTTACAGTATAAGACCAAAAGGGAGGAAACAAAAGCGTGGACTATTATTGTAGACACTGCTGGTTTGCTGAACAAGAAGTCTAGGAAGGAGTTGCAGCTTTTGCGAGGCCTCAAAGGGACTAATTTGATAATTCCTAGAATCGGTATGACCTATCAACTTAATTTTATTTGATAAAATAGGGAAAACTCGTCTTTTGACTTTGTTTCTTGTTGCTTTCTTTTTATCATAGTTGTAAGGGAGTTGGATTGCATGTTAAAGCGAGGAAGTTTCTTTAGACGAACAACTGAGGTTTCTGCAGCATTGCAATGGATTGAAGATTGCATGGCTAATGCAAAATGGTGGATTCATGTGCAGACCTCAGCCGAAGAAAGTGGGCTGATTCCTCCTACCCCACCGGCATCTTCTCCTCATTGGTTTGGCGAAGAAAAGGGTGCATTCCACTTCAGCACAAATCCGTTCTCTCCATATAGTTTACAAGAAATTGTCACTCCAACTGCAGAAGACCATATTCTTGAATGTGCTCTTTTCTTTAAACGAACAAGGAATGAAGGACAAGTTGTTCTTCTTAGTGATGATGTTACTCTAAAGATCAAAGCTATGGCAGAAGTAAGGAAACTTGTCAGAGATTTACTCTTTATCACAATTTGCATAACACATTTTGATTTGCTTACATTTTGTTACAGGGTGTTATTTGTGAGACTGCAGAGGAGTTTCGTGGGAGTCTGGTGAACCCGTTTTCTGAGAGGTTTTTGTACGCTGATAGTTCTCCCAGAGGGCCTACTTGGTCTTGTGCTGATGATGCTGTGCTTAAGGAGAAATATTATCCTAGTCCTTCGAAGAAGCTATCAAAATCTGCAGATGGTGTTAAGGGATTGAAGCTGATACTGCTGCATAATTCCAATTTCAGGCAGATTGCTCCATTTGGTTAAGCGTAGTTGTTGTTAGAATTGTTCTTGATCATTGATTATGATCTAACTAGCATCTAGTTCAAACTGTTCTCAAATTTGAATGTAATTTTGCATCTGAAATACTTGTTGCAATTAAAGAGGCTGCTTTGTTCCATTAAAACTGTGTTTCATTTTTCCTTTAAATAAGTATACAGTAAAGTTGCTTCCAAAAGTCATATTTTTCAAGATTCTTTATTCTTCCAGAATTTTCCACTATTGGTAAAAAGCATTCTCTTAGTCTCACAGGACTTGACTCATCATTTTTGGTCCCCTAAGTTACAAAATTGCACTTTCAGCAACAATGTCCCCCACTTTACAAAATTACATTCTAATCCGAATTCTTTTGAAAAAAAAGCACTTTTGGTCCAACAAAGTAGTCTCGTTTTTGCATTTCTGGTCTCACAAAATTGTCTTAGTTCTGTACTTTTGATCCTAAACGCGTCAATGGACCCAAAATGCTAAATATTTAAACAAATGGGATGAAAAGTGTAATTTTGTAGAGTGTGGGATCAAAAGTGCTGAGGATGCGGTACAGTGGAACTAAAAATGCCATTTCCCCATTATCACAATTGAACCCAAAAAAAAAGAACTGTCCCCAATTAGCATAATGCCCTTCACACATTAGGCATAGTAGAGGTCTCTGTCTCTCTCCCCAAAAAATCAGAAGAGGCAAATTCCAAATTCTTGAAAAGAACATATAACCAACATATATCTTGGTTTGATTTTATGAAAAAGGTCTTTCGTCTAAATAGTTTTTTCCTACCAAATTGGAAAGTTTTTGTATGTTGTCAACTTACCCAAGCAAAAGGGCATCTACAAATCTACAATATGAATAGCTAAAACATAATGGAGGAGTCATTTGATCTCGTGAAAAATCTGAATTCCCGTTATATGAAGAGTGAAACATATTTTGACTAGAGAAACTACTAAACACAAATTAAATACAAGAAAATCCAAGATAAAAGTAAAATTATCACATGGATGATTTCTTCTTTGTTTTAACAGAAACTCCTCTATACATGTCCACTTTCGCCTTAAGTGCATCTCTTCTTGGACGTGCAACTTTGTTGTTAGGATCAAAAAGTAGAACCTCTTCAAATGCCTTTAGAGCAGATTTTAGGTCATTCCTTTGCTCATAGGCATCACCGAGATTGTTCCATGCAGTTACATAACCTGGTTGAATTTTGACTGCAGTCTCAAGTTGTGCGATACCCTTCTCAAGTTTTTCATCACGTATATAAGTGACACCAAGAGCATTATAAACCTGAATTGGTCAACCACGTATGATTTCATATTGCAATATCATTTTCTTCTAATGCAAATATTTCTCATTGTAAAGATAAAAAAATGATGATCTAAACTCTAACGTAGAAACAGAATCGTACTTGAGCAATATCTTGGTCGTCTCCATCCCACTTCTCAATTGCTTGTCGAAGATACTTGGTCGCAGCTGGATAAATCTTTCTTCTCAACATCACAGCTCCAAGTTCAAATAACTCTGTTGCACTAGCATCACCACTTCTAACTTGCTCCTGCAATAAAATTAAATGAAAAATATTAGTTTAAAG
This sequence comes from Penstemon barbatus, assembly GCA_003313485.2. Taxonomy (NCBI): domain Eukaryota; kingdom Viridiplantae; phylum Streptophyta; class Magnoliopsida; order Lamiales; family Plantaginaceae; genus Penstemon; species Penstemon barbatus. The sequence goes on from CM064881.1 coordinate 19,565,824, forward strand.
TATCTGATTAAGGTGAGTCCTAATACATTTCTTAAAAACACTTACTTGCAATTCTTTTGCAGAAAGATCGAGCTCTCTACGAACTAAGACTTGACGGATTACAAAGAAGCTTCCAGCCCCTAGCAAAGCAAGAAGCAAAAGCAAGTAGGAAAGCTGGATCCCTAATTCAAATAGCTCTCCAACCTCGTATACTGCATTTGTTCGGATATTTTCACTCGCTTGTGCTACTTGTACAGGTACTAACCATGAAAGCGAGGAACATAAGACAGTGGAAACAAAAAGGGAAGGCCCTTCTACTGTTCTTATCTCCTCATCAACTAAAAGGTTTGAAGAGAGTTCTGAAAAAAGATGGTGATATTAGCTTGGTAAGTTTAGTTTCAGAAATAATGAATCCAAATACCAAGTATGGAAAATGGATATGAACAAGCCAAAAGAATCCAAAATCATAGTGGAGATGCTAATATCCATATCCATATGACCAACTTAATAGCACGATTTTGTCCAATAATCAGGACAGAGTTCACGCTTAACTAAATAAAAGAATAAGAAGATGAAATGATTTTTCTTATCTTCTCGGGTGCATAATAAAAAAGAAGTAGAATTAAATGAGTGAGTAAGTTACTGAAAATATGAGATGGCTATTACCTTCAACTTTGGTCAATATCAAGGATGGAAAATTTCTGCTTTCCTTTCCAAAAACCTACGTTCATTGAACACCAAATATTAAATTTAGTCATAGATAAGTGCACATCAAAAAGAGTAATGATATTACTCAAGGATGACATCATTAAAGAAAAGCTGTACTTAGATAAAGCAAAACTTTTGCCAAAGGACTTTCTTTAGCAGTCTCGGTGAGCTAACCTTTTCTCAAGAATAAAAGTCGACAAATTTTCACATTTCCTCTTATCCACGAGGACCAAGATAAAAGAGAGTACTTTTTATCATTGCATTTTAGAATAATACTAAGAGGGATTATAGAAACATGGCATCGAATAGTCAGTTAAGTTACATGGCATAGGAAATTCTGGATTAAGGAATCTCATGTTGAATAATTAGTTTACTTTTAACACATAACATAGAAACCTAAGACCTAACAGCTATATCATATATGTCGAGTTGAGTTCCGTGCTTGTAGATAAGCACAAATTCTCCACATTTGCTACCTGAAGAAACTACCAGAGCTCTTTGGATCATTCAGGACCACTCGTGCTGTATTATATCAAAAATTCATTCATTCTCCTTACTCCAATCTCAACCATTATTATACCCCAAATTCCAGCAAAATCCATTCAGCAAATCAGTTCAGGCCCACAGAAAATTGAATCTAATATCCAAATAAATAACTAAAAGTTGGGTTATTTCCAAGGAAAACATGAATGGCCTCAATGATTCATATAAACACTTATCATCCTTATATTAGCAGTAACTGGAAAAACTATAGCAAAGCAGATTAAGTCAATAAAGGATAACATACAGACAACACTTGCAATTATTACCTGTTCCTACAAAGTTCAAGAAAAGGGACAAAGACAGCAAGTTTTACCTACACCCTCCACACACACACACAGTGTAATACCTGAAGAGAAAAGTTGGGGAAGTTGAATTTCCTCCTAGCAGGTTTCCTTGAAAAGTAACAAAGGGATGTTTCGTTTCCTGAAGAGATTGAGAACTGACAAGAAATTGGGCAATTTTTCTTGTTTCTTGGTGTTAGATTTGGGATAAAAATGGTGGTGGTGGTGGTGGTGGTGGTATCACAGTGTTGCAAAGGAGGTGAAAAGGTGCAGTGGATTAACATTCTCCTCTTCTAATTGTAGTTTTGATGCACTTCTCTGAGGTTGCAAAAGATTGAATCTTGCTAGCATGAAGAATTTTAATCTTGTTTGTTTGTTTGTTAGTGTGTGTACTGTGTGTGAAGAAGATCATTCATGGCAAATTTATCTATCTTTTGTTTCACTGTCATTTTGAAGATAAAGTATCGACGACACTCTATCTCAATTCTTAAGTTCTCGACCAAATTCTCGAACCGAACCGGCTAATTCATTAAACCGGGACCCATTTTTGGTTTTCCTTTTCATTTATTGTGAGAGTGAAATGCAAAAACACTCCCTATATTATCTCTAATTGACAGAAAACCCCAATGTATTATTTATATTAACAACCAAAACCCTGTATTAACACTTTGAACACCAATGTATTTTACTCGCTCTAAGTATTAATCATCTTTTGCAAGGAAGAGACAAATATATCTTATATGTTATTTTATTTTTTGAAATAAAATATGAAAATCCGATTATCCATTTTAAATAAATTGACTATAACCCCGCTATAAACTTAAAAAGTTATAAATAAATTCTCTGTAAACTTGAAAAGTTGGCGATAATCCACTATGGTCAACTCTTACGTTAGTGAGCTAATGAAATGATCTGTGTAAAAAAAAAATGAACCCCATCATCAAAATAAAGGGCTAAATAAAATTCGAGTTTCATTTAAATTAATTAGTTAATCCAAAAGTGCTCAAGAATTTAGATAAAGTTAAAATCATCGAAATTGTAGATTGTAAGACTCTAGCAATTCATTTATATTTCGTATTTATATACATGTGTAGGTATATCCATGTATTTTTACTTTCACATATTGTTGTTAACTAACATATAATAATTCTTTCAGCCCATAAGAACATTTCTATTGTAAATCCCATAAATTAAGAATAGATAATAGTATACAGTACCAATTTCACAGAAATACAAAGAGAAATATATGCAAATTTTACGAGTCCAAAGAGCTCAGCTACACCATCACTGCAGTTACAAACATTCCCTTGTTAACTTATAGTGCATCTTTAATTGCAACTCAGAATCTTCTGTCTCGCAGTCCCAAAAGATTCGTTTTTTGCTGTCATGTGTATCTCCTTCCTGATGCACGAATAAGAATGCAATGTTCAGATTATGCTATTATGGCGAGAGCGAGAGCGAGAGCGAGAGAGAGTTGACCTACTGAGAATTCGTATGCTACAGATACGATCACCATGCCATGATTCGCCATTTCTACCATATCTCAAGCCGCGGTTAATGTTGCTTTACTAGAATGTAGCATCAGACCTGAGATCCACTAGGTCACGGCTTTCAAACCTATAAAACGGTATAAGACACTTAAGTTTCAAGAGCCCTACTAGTGGATTAAATAAGGAGTACTTAGTGCCTCTCTTCCTGAAAATGACCTTAAAATAGCTACAAACATAAAATAGTATTGATTGCTCACGTCCAACAAAATCATGGACAGGAAGTATAATAATATTAGCTTACCAATTGGATGGGATCGATTTGCCACTTGTGATCCCTGGTTTTACCCAGAAAGTCCATAAAGCTTGATAAGACTTCTGAATCATTTTGCGCATCTCTACCACATAGCCACTGCTCCTCAAGATGGACATCAAGATCCCTATATAATATGCAATTTAGGGCAAACTTAATCAAAAAGAAAAGGAAAGGTCTGTAAACGACATCAAAATTAGGCATTACTTTTACAGCAAGGTGCCATGGGAAAGAATAAAGAATTTACCTCCTTAAAGCAAGAACTTTGTAATTCGTCCTTAGAAAGTCAGCATATTTCGTGAGGGCTTCCTGGGCATATTGTTTGCCTACAGTTCTTACAGTTGCGGCACTAAGTAAATTTTCTAAAGAACCATGTTTTTTCAAGAGCTTTAAAGCAGTCTTTCGACCAAAACCAGGAGCAAGATGATGGATCCCAGGGATACCATCTACTTCGTCTCCCAAAATGCATCCTGTCAAAAAGTAGATCCCTTAGATAATATCTTAATACCAACAAAAGCGATGTTTCATCTCGGTAACTCTATTTCTTTCCTCCTCCACAAGTTAAAAAATAACTCAACTTCACTAGAAAAAGAAATTATAAATAACTTGAATGCTTACTTAAACTCAGATCAGACTGTGGTTCGCAATTATACTGAGCTATATAGTGCTTGAGGGTATAAAAGGACCACCTGCCCAGATCGGGTAAAGGTATAACAATCTGAACAGCTTCTGATATTAGTTGCTTGAAATCTTTGTCTGGGGAAGCAATTACAGCTCGATATCCCTTTTGTAGAACTTGTTCTACAAATGTCGCAACAACATCATCCGCCTCATGCCCTTCAATCTTCACCACCTGCAAGTTTAGGTTGATTATTTGGGAACTTAATAAAAGCCTATAATTATTTGACACTAGACTTCAAATATTCTTTATTTTGACTATAATATTCCGCAAATTGGCTACAAATTTGATATTGGAGCTTCTCTCACCGGCACATTGCATTTTTGAAGAAAGTCCATCACAATCTCATGTGATCTTGTATGTGTGCTCCTTGGAGACCTTTCTAAAGGAGTAAATTGTTGTAATATTTTCCTCCTATTGGCTTTATATGATGGTAATAGCTGTCTTCGGTATTCATTGCCTCTTTCTCCATCAAGAACCTATACACGGAATAAATCAATTCCTGAGAGTATTACATGAAAAGATACTCGACAAGACCTTTTCCCATAAGTCTTGTTCTAGAGCATAATACCACCCCTCGTTTTCTTCTGCAATACCACTCTCTCAAAAACCAAATCCCCCATAAGGGAAAGCTATAGAAAGCAACTGCTATCATATAAAAGATATTAATAGTATTTCTTTTGCTTTATTTACTAATAACTACAAACTATTGGCATTCATAATTTCAAACAAACATAAGTATTCAAATTAAATTTACATGACACCCATTTATGCAAAAGGGTAATAAATTAGAAACACCCTGAAAAATTATATAGTAGCAGTTTATATATGCATCCATCCATATACACCTTCAGACTACCAAGATACAATATTTCTCATATATTCACACACACACACAAAGGGGTGTAAGTACTCACAGCAATGACAGGATCATTGAGGCTGACTTGAGAAAAGAAGAGGGAAATCCAATGAGCAAATGAGTGCAAACTTGGGGTGCTACCCTTGTAACACAATGGATTCACATCCAAGAAAAACACCCTCTTATTTCTTGATATATTCTTGTTACTGCAGCAATCCCCATTCAACTCTTCATAATTTCCATTCAAAAAATCAGTTTTTGGTTGTGGTGGCAAAAGGGTATCATCATTAACAGCCGTTTGGTTCAAAGCTGATGATGCTGAAAGGACTAGTTTCCATGATTTTGAATTTTGGGTTCTAGAATTTGGCAGTGGCAGAATTGAAGGATAGTGGTAATGCGTAAAGGGAGTGGGGTAGTGCAAAGAGTAACGATTACGCGTAGTTTTACTAATTTGCATATGGGCTACTTCTACCAATTCCGCCATGGTCACGGAAGCTCGGCTGCTGCTTAGTTTATCCCTTCGGTTTATTTATGTCATGCTTAAAGCGTGTCGAGATAGAACGCGTCTTGGAGAACAGAAGTCGTGCTTGCAGCAGTGTATAATATTTACAATAATTGCAATACATTCCCTCGTACTATGTATTAGTTTCACTCTATGCCCAATAGTGCGCTATTAAAAGTTTTGAGCTGATTTTAGTCCAAATTGTAAATTGTTAAAATTTTCTTTAAATACTAATTCAAATGTGAGATTATTATTGGAATGTATTGTTCGCTAGTCATTTTTCTCGAATAAAAAAAAATGAAAAATGATCGATACCGTTGATCATTGGTAATGGTCATTAACCTTATGAATTTAATTGCTTCTTTGTAAGTATAAAAAATGCATATGTCAAATTCGAGAAGAATATATAAGATATAAATTCATCTCACCATGCACTCTTTTTAAATCAATTACGACAAATATTTCATCACATCCCGATTGTTCTAACACTGATAAATGTTTCATGAATAGTGGAAAGTAATTTGTCTTTCATTTTAAAAGCATCAGCTAGCCAATAAAACTTTAAGAAAATCATATCTAGTATGAGTTCCTTCCGCGTCCATTATATATTTTAATTAGAAGTTTCCTTTATTTTCTGATGTGTCCAAATTTTGTACCCGATGGCAATTAAGCGATTACACTAAGTTACATAAATAAGAGATTTGTAACGTCTTTATCATAAATTCTCGTAACGTCTGTAACGTCTTTGTATTTATTATTTGTAACGTCTTTCCTGAAAAGACTATTATACCCATGTACGTACCTATAAATAGGTCGCCCTATTTCCAAACAGAAGGGAGAAAACTCAATTCATTATTACGACAATCAATTCACTATTACAATTACAATACAAATTTTCTCTCGTATCTATGTACATATCTTATTTTATTATTGTGATGTTGTTAAAGATTAAAGGGCTTATTTCACCTTTGCCCTGAACATTTTTATACAACATCATTTTCCTTTTTCCAATGTGGTTAAAAAATTCTAACAAGTTTAACATTAAATCTGAAATAGTTATCAAGAAAAATTGGTTTCAAAATTTTAGTACAAGAAAACATAACTTAGGGTGTATGTGGATGGGTTTTGGCTCGATCTAGCGGGTCTCGCGAGACCGAGCCAAAACCCATCCAAATGAGTTTTCGTCAAACCCATAAAACCATCAAAAACCTATTTAAAAACTAATACTCAAACTCTTCAAACCTATAAAACATTGATTTGACACCTACCACCTACTTTTTCCCCCAAATTTCACTAAAAAAGATATTGATTTGACACCTATCACCAGGGCCGGCCCTGAGGGTAAGCTGCGGATGCGGCCGCTTAGGGCCACCGATTCCGAAGGGCCTCCAATTTTTTTTTATATTATAATATATATAAATAAAAATCAGAGGAAAAATTATTGCATTCAAAGTGCTTTGCCAACACAAGTTTCGAAAATTTAATTCTGAATTTTAGAAGATACTTATACACTTGATGTTGAAGCTTTGTTTGTGAGGCAGAGATGGCGGACGACACAAATTGGGGAAGAAGAAGTCTTATGATAGTAAAATAATAAAATAATGTATATGGGCTAAGGGGACGTTCGAAGTCTTTGTTACTAGTCCATAATATATATGGGCTAATAAAATAGTAATATTGGAAATGGGCCCTTCTTAACTTAAGAACGTCAGGAAGCAAATTAAAAATTGCAACGCATCAAGTAATTAGGGACATACAACACAAATTGTAGGCTTTATAACATGCGGATACCAACTTTTACCACGAATTGAATTTTAAAAAAAAAACCCTAATTGCAAAAATTGACGGGGATAAATCTAAATAAGAAAATTGCAAACTTTAATTGTGAGTGAAACACAAGACGTACGTGTGGCATCTTCAAGTTTAATCTTCTTTCTTCATATATATTTTTTCTTCTGGTAAGGGGCTGACTGTTGCACATATACGAATACGACATGATACGGATACTGCGACGCGGATTTTAAAAAATTTACTGGATACGATACCATATGGATACGTATATAAAAAATATAAATTTATATAATTATTCATATTGAAATAAGTAAAATAATAAATGTGTATATTCATATATATTGAAATAAATCAACTTAAGTTTCATAAGTACTAAATTGCATAATTTTCGAAAAAAAATTTATTTATTAATTTAATACTATTAATTATACATAATGTTCATTATTTTATTATGTTAGATAAAACATGTCCCGTTATAGACAAACTATCCTGTATTGCAGTTGTATATAATACAAACTGTGAGTGATGCCTTACATTGTTGATTGTTCTTACCAATTGTGGTGACTTAACAAAATTCAGAATATAAAATGAGTTGGATACGTCTAAATAAGTATCCAATACGTGTGTCAAACTTTTCTTTTTAATTATATTTACCGACACGCCACATGGAGTGTCGAATACGTATCCCACGAGTATCCGAGGAGTATCGTATCCGAAAAGAGTCCGACACGGCATTTTATAATTTTTTAAAGTATCCGTGCATCATAGGGGACTGTATATCTTTCTTTAACACATTATATATTAAGCATTTTATCGTAAAGCAAAAATTTGGTTTATGTTTTGCTACATTTATAATTTGTTTGTGAATTGTATTTTTTAAATTTTGTTGATAACTATGGGTCCTAGAAAATACATGTATGTGTATGGAAAACAAAAAATGAAAGAATGAGTTGAAGAACTTATTCAATATCAAGCATGTAAACTTGATAAGATTATTATTAGCAATAAAAATGCAGTTGGCCTGGGTTCGAGTTCGACTTTAGTTAAAAATTCAGTGAATTAGGACATTCTAAAAGAGGAAACTGAAGTATATATGATTTGAGAAATGATGGCTTAGTGAACGAAGAAACGAACCTCATTATTATTTCTTCTTTAAATAATATGTAAAAAAATTAAGGCCACAAATTTGAAGTTGGCTTAGGGCCACTGAAAACTCAGGGCCGGCCCTGCCTATCACCTACTTTTTCCCCTAAACCCCAACATCCAAACCCAATCCAACTGGGGTTTCAACTTATTCAAACCACAAAACCCAAAAGCCAAAACCCATCCAAATGAAGTCTCAAAGGTTTCATCGAAACCACCAAAACCAATTTTTTTAAACCGAGACCCGCGAAACCGAGCCAAAATCCATCCAAATAGACCCTTAGTGTATTCCCTTAAACACTTTTATAGTCCTTACTAGCTTTAAAATTTATTAGAAAGACTAACTCAAAAGCATGCTATTTTGTTATTTAACCTTGTTAAGAAAAAAAAAAGGTATTAGTTAAACTACTAGCTTCGATTGATCAACATGAAAGTTCAATTATTTACTCGAGAATTGAAAAACTTTTATTTGAATGAAAAACATTTGAATTGTGATGCATGACCATGACATATTATTTATTATTGATGAAAATAAGGAAAACGAAAAAGAAAAGAAAAGAAATGGGCAGTTGTACTACGCACACTAGTTCATCTGTGTTAACAAAACAAAACAATACCGGTATGATATGAAATGGTAATGTTAGTTAAATTGAGAAGTCCGCCCCCTTTTTCTTTCTTTCGATGCATTCGAGGTACTCCCACTCTTTTCTTCCTCAATTCACTTAACAAAACAAAATACTAAAACACAACAACAACAAAAGAAATCAAGGATTCAACAAAACCAACCCCCCAACTGCTGCATTTCATCCAACACCATTTTCATACAATGTCTCATTCTCACCTCCTCCATACATCCTTCGTCCCCGCCGCTCCTCCCTCCCTCCGCCGCCGCGCCGCTGTATCTCCCTCGCCGATCCGAACCCAACAAATCCAATCTAAGATCCGCGAAATCTTTATGCCTGCGCTCAGCTCCACCATGACGGAGGGCAAAATCGTCAGCTGGGTCAAATCGGAGGGCGATAAGCTGTCCAAGGGCGAGTCCGTAGTGGTAGTTGAGTCCGATAAGGCGGATATGGATGTTGAGTCGTTCTACGATGGATATCTAGCCACCATTCTCGTTGATGAAGGTCTCTCTGCCGCCGTTGGATCAACCATTGCTTTACTCGCAGAGTCAGAGGAGGAAATCGAGCTTGCCAGATCGCAGAAATCATCTTCATCTGCTCCTGTTCAGCCTCCAGCCCCAAGTAACAATGATTCTCAGAAGGTGTTTGATGAAACGCCGAGCCCAGTAACTACTGCTACTGTTGCCAGTGCTGTGGTGAGTTCTTCTGGTGCATTGGGTTCGGCTGTGCATCCAGCTTCCGAAGGGGGGAAGAGGGTGGTCGCATCACCATATGCAAAGAAATTGGCCAAAGATTTGGGGGTAGATTTGAGGGGAGTAGTCGGGAGTGGGCCCAACGGGAGAGTGGTGGCTAAAGACGTTGAGACTGCGCTAGCTTCTGCTAAAGTAAATGGCGGTGGTGGTGATAAGGTGGTTGCTAAGCCGAATGGCGTGGAGTTGGGTTCAGTGGTACCATTTACAACAATGCAGAGTGCTGTGAGCAGGAATATGGTCGAGAGCTTGGCTGTGCCAACTTTCAGAGTGGGGTATACTATCACCACTGATGCACTCGATGCTTTGTACAAGAAGGTGACGTATTGTGATTGCACTATTGTATAATTTGGTATGTTGATATGTTATGGATATGCAGAGGTCTGTCCGATGCTTATGCAGCATTGGTATGTAGAAGTTGGGTAGAAACTAAAACTAAAAAATCAAGAATCATTAAGTGGAGAAGATTATGCATTGATCATGTTTTATGAGTGAATAGGCATATATGGTACTAATGAGATCAGTGAATGAGTTGAGGTGAGGGAAAAACGTTTCATTACTGGGAATCTAGACAAATTAGGAGAGTTGATGTAGTGGTACTATTCTCTAATCGATTGGGAGTAAAAAATACTTTTTTCTCTCTCAATCTCTTTTTTATTCTTTTAATTTTTTTTAAATTTGATATTGTTCAGCAAGTTGTATTCTTTGAAAATAATTTCAGGTCAAGTCCAAAGGAGTGACTATGACAGCACTGCTAGCCAAGGCAACAGCTCTTGCTTTGGTCAAACATCCTGTGGTAAATTCTAGTTGTAGAGATGGCAAGAGCTTTACATATAACAGCCATATCAACATTGCAGTAGCAGTGGCCATTGATGGTGGTTTGATTACACCAGTACTTCAAGATGCTGACAAGGTGATCATGAAATCAGTTTTTGTCAAATTTATATGATTCTTTTGTTGATCTGTTTCATATTCTGTTCTCATGATTATACTTTTCTTAGGTCGACTTATATTCTTTATCAAGAAAGTGGAAGGAATTAGTTGATAAGGCACGAGCGAAGCAGCTACAACCTAATGAATATAATTCAGGTGAAGTTGTTTATTAACTATCAAATTCCTGTTTAGATTACGAAGATTTCATCTTCAAAAATCTCTTTAAGATCTACTGAACAAAACATTTTTACCATATCCTGGTCTTTACAGTACTGCAAAAAAAAAAAAAAGTCTTGTTTGCTTGTTTTATTCTGATGTGCTGGCACACATCCATTACTAAATGAAACTTCTGGATTTATGAATGTCAATAGCAATGATAATAACTCTGTAATATGGGACGTCGGATAATCCAGTTCCATTCTCATAGCAGAAATTCTATGGGATGTGAAGAAAAACTTATATATCTAAAGATGACGAACTTTGTCCATACAGTGTCTACTAGCAAATATATTTATTATTTCTGACTGGGATGGGTAATTCCAATTCATCCAGCATGTTTGTGCACATAGGTTGACATCTTTAACAGTCAGCTATGATTATGTGAGAAAAGGGATATCAACGTATTCTGAAAAAATGTCCTCCAGTCCCCGAAATTTTATTGGCTGATAGTGGCTTTACTTGATTCATGAGGAATTCATTTTTTGATCATAATTTTCAGAAACCACAGATGCTTCTAGGAAAGTACATTTCTCTTGTTAACCATCCAATGGACTTTATTTCATTGCAAAAAACCTGAATGAATATCAAACAGCTGATTTGGTGCATTATATCCCATCTGGTTTTCAGTTGTAGTATATCTTGCAGTTTCTCTTTATTTTATTGAGGCCTGTTATGATATTGGAAGAAAGAAAAACATGTCTTGTATTAGACTCAAATCGAGCAATAATTATGCTCGATTAAATATAGGCATTTGTTTGCTCACATCATGATATCTGTTGCTGCAACAACCGATCTAATTTAAGCAAAACTCTTTTACAGCCCTTTCCTTAGTCCATACATTCAACTTTCGCTCACCATGGCTGTTTGATTCCATTACAGGCACTTTCACTCTATCTAACCTTGGAATGTTTGGTGTGGATCGCTTTGATGCTATCTTGCCTCCAGGAACTGTAAGTCTAAACTATTTACTTAAAGGCATTTTTGTTGAATTAATGTCCCAGAATTGGAGCTTTAATTGAATGCATGGACCATATTTCGAAAATATACAGGGTGCAATTATGGCTGTTGGAGCTTCTCAACCCACTGTTATTGGTACTAAAGATGGTCGAATTGGCATGAAAAATCAGATGCAGGTTGGTTCATATTTAGCATTATAACTCAATATTCTTTATGAATGCATCTTCTCTAGTATTAACTCGCCATTGATACTTTAATTGACACTGGTGTTCAATTCTTCCAGGTAAATGTTACCGCAGATCATCGTGTGATATATGGTGCTGACCTGGCAGCTTTCTTGCAAACCTTAGCTAAGATAATTGAGGATCCTAAAGATCTTACTCTTTAAATTATTCTTCTATAACGACGATTCAAGCTCTTGTAGTGTATTAGCTTGTCTAGCTGAGCTCGATGGAATGACATTGATAGAAGAATTAAGAAGCTAATGCCTTTGGAATTTGAGCAATCATCAAAATCTACGAAATGCGGCAATTTTATTCTGAATTTGTGTCGATTGTTTTGTCAATTTCAAACTGTTCTATGGATTAAGCTTTAGAAAATCTTAGCTTATGACTCGAGATGTTTGTTGTATTTTTTACTTGGTAGATTGGTTGCTCTGTTCTTGAGGCTATATAGTTTTAATGAAGTTAAGTCAATGAATTTCACTTTCTATATGTAGTGACATTAAAAATAGATAAAAACAGAAGCTCAGAGGTATCCGTAATTTACCATATTTTTTTATAGTGCTAAAGCAGCTAAAAATAACATTTAACATGGGACTGGAAGCATAGAAAGAAATCTTTCATTAAACAGAAGCTCATTCTCATTTTTACTCAAAGTACCATAGACTGGTATCAGGTATATATACATGGATTTTGAAATTATATCTGTATTACACAGTACACAAAAACTATCTACAATTCATTCATATAATACTATATCACAGATTCTATCAATATCGAATTACAAAGACGCTAAACTTCAATCCTCACCTTAACAATAGAAAGAGTAGCAAAAATGGACCCATCTCACTCAAATCTACATTACCTTGCGTTTAGTAACATTCTTAGCACGCTTTTCATCTTCGGCCTTGAGTCTGGCGAGATACTCACACAAGCTAAAGCTACCTTTAGGACAGCCAACATTTGACTCCTTACAGCAACTGATGTCTTACTAACACTGAAATCAAGAACTCGATCCCATTTATTTTCTTGCACCGGGTTGCTTAATACCCACTTGGCTAGTTCAGTTCCTCCACTAACTGCAGGCTTACCAGTAATCAGTTCCAGAAGAACGACACCAAAGCTATAGACATTTCCAGCTGCCGTGACTCTCATTGTGTAAGCATACTCTGAAACAAAAACAGAGAAGGATTTGAAAATTAGAATACATTGCTGAATAATTAGCTTGTTTTTGGTACGTGGGTTAGCGTAGTAACATTAATAAAGTGTTTAACTCGCTTTATCAATGATCACTAATATACCAAATAACTCTGAAGGTTACATTACTATAATCGGATGAGTTAAATGCAAAAATACCCCATATGCTTTGTCTAATTAGCAAAATCCCCCTTATGTTATTTTTATTAGAAAAAGGCCCTTGTGTTCTTTTTTTTTATTAGCAAACTCCATTTGAAATTCCTTCATAAGTCAATAGGGAGGTTGTGGTCAATTTTGTAAGTGAAAAGGGGGGTTATAGCCAATTTTTTAACAGGGGGATTATTGATAAATTTTCGGGTTAATAGGGGTGTTTTCGCGTTTATGATGGGGTATAATTCTCATTTTTCCTGCAAACCATGTACTCCGGAGTTTTTTTTTGTTGCTAAATAACATTAGGGGTTTTGCTAATCAAGCAAAGCATAGGGGGAATTTTTGCTTTTCACTATATTCGGATTACTATAGTTGATATTTCTCATGATCACCATTATTCTATAGTTGCTACCAAACAAGTAGAAATTCAATACCTGGAGAGATGTAGCCAACAGAACCAGCAACAGTAGAAAGACTTCCAGTGCTTTTTGAAGGATCAATGACCTTGCATAGCTCAACGTCTCCAATCTGAGGCTCGTTTGGCGACTTCAGCATAATGCTTTTACTGGAAAGATCAAGGAGAAGAACTGGACCAGAGCTACATCCATGGAGAAAAGCCAAACCTTGGGCCACTCCAATTGCAATGCTATAACGATTCCCCCAATCCAAAATATTCACTGTACTACTATGAAGAACATCATATAGAGTACCCTTTGGGGTATATTCGTAAAACAGATAAGCACTATCGACAGTCAAAACATATGCAAGTGGGATCATGACATTTGAATTCGATAGCTTTCCAAGAACTTCAAGCTCCTCTCCAAATTTCTCATGGCTACCTAATTGGAATATTTTGTCGCTCCAATTAAGCTTCTTGACGAAATATCTGGTTCCTGATGGCATTACAGCTTTGTAATAAGTCGAGAATCTCGTCTTTAAAATGGTATTCAAAGGGTCAGAAACCGCTTCCATGGCTTTCGTGAAATCGATATTTGACCTGTGGATGCTGTTCGGAGTCAGTACCTTCCCATGGATGATAGACATATCTTCTCGAGAGTCATCATTGATCCTGTAATAATATCTTCTTGAAACAAATAGAAGTATCATTATCAATAAACCGACACCTGTCCCAGCAGTTGCAACTGCAATTATTATATCTGAAGCAAGAGATTTTCTCTTCTCAGGGGAAGTAGGGCTCGGATTTGCATCCGTTAAAATCAAATTGTTATTTCCGTTCGTCTGAACAACAACATGAGGTCCAAATCTTGGAACAACTCCAGAGAGTCGATTGTTTGAGAGTACCAGTTGAGTTAAGCTTGACATATCCATGAAAAAATTTGGTATCTCACCTGAAAACTCGTTATTGGAGAGGTCCAAAACCTCTAATCCAATCAATCTTGATAGAGTAACTGGAATAGATCCTGTAAAGTGATTGTGGCTGAGATTCAAAGCAATTTGAAGGTTTAGTGGCATAGATGGTATGGCACCACTGAGTTGATTATTCCCAAGCTGTAATTCTATCAAATAAGATAAATTTCCGATCGAACCCGGTATTTGACCACTCAGATTATTACCTTGTAAATCCAAGTTTGAAAGATTTCTCAAACTGGATAAAGACAAAGGTATCGAACCATTAAACGAGTTCCTACTTAAATTCAGCTTCAGCAGTCTAGTTAACATTATAATCTGTGGTGGGATTTCCCCAACTAAATTGTTGAACTGAAGATTCAAAACTTGAAGATTGGTTAAATCACCCAAAGCCGGAGGCAACAGACCCGTAAATCTATTCTGGGCCAAATTCAAAAGAGCCAAATTTGTGCACATACCCAATTCTGAAGGTATAGGCCCAGTCAAGCTATTGTTATCCAACTCCAAGTATGTTAACTCCACAAGACTCCGTAACGAGAAAACCGGAATTATCCCACTAAGAGAATTGCTCCCTAATCTCAACCTAAGCAAGCTAGTCGAAATGTTTGTAGGGATCGAGCCCTCTAGTTCATTAAATGACAAATCGAGAGACTGCAAATTAGGACTTGATAAAAAATCAGACGGGATTGTCCCTCTCAAGTTATTATAGCTAAGGTCTAAACTTCTAAGGTACCTTGTAATCCCGTACGGAATAGTTCCATTAAAATTGTTCTGGTTTGCAGCAAATCTGACAAGCGTTGTAATATTTGAAAGAGAGCTCGGGATCCCACCACTCAAATTGTTGATTGAGATTACCAAGACTCGAAGCTTGGTTAGTTGTCCTAATTCCTCGGGAATTGAGCCCGAGAGTCGATTGAGACTTAGATCAATCAAAGTCAAATTTCGGTATCTCGAGATTTGTTGAGGAATTTCGTTTACGAAATTATTGAAAGAAAGCTGAAGCTCCTCTAAAAGACTCAATCTTCCAAGATTTGTAGGAACATTTCCTATGAACATATTGTGACTAAGGTTTAGACTCTTTAGTGAATTCAATCCATCTAATTGTAAATCAATTTCACCACTTAGATAATTATGAGAGAAATCTACATATTCTAACATTCTAAAACCATTAAAACTAGATAAAGAACCATTCAATCTATTCCTACTAAAATTCAAGAGTCTCAATCCATTAACCTCTCCACAAACAGAGTAAAACCTATCTGGGATTGAGCTCAAATGATTGTTAGAAACATCTAGAAACTCTAGAGTGTCAATTTGACATATAACTGGCAGAAATTCTGAAGTAAAAATTGAAAAATATGAGAAAGAAAGTCCAGTTATTGAAGAATTAGCAGTACTACATGAAACTCCTTTCCATGAACAAGGGTTTGATTCTCTTGCAACATTATTCCACACAAAAGAGGGACCAGTATTGTTCTGAAAGATTTCATAGATTCTGCTCATTGTACTAACCTGACCAGAAGGCAACTGAGAGAACACCAAACCAGAGTAATAAATCAAGAAAATTAAGAGTGTAAGTTCAGTGTATCTGCTGCCCATTTTCAGGATGTTTTGCTCTTTCCTAAAAAAAGATTTAAAATTATAAAAATTTATGGGGTTTTTTTTTTTTTTTGGTCTATTTTTTATGTGGGGGAAGAAGACGAAGAAATATGTAAGGAAATAACAAGTGTGTACGTGTTGGAGTGGAGTTGACTGGACTTGCTGTTGATGAATTGACTATTGGGAAAATGGTGATCAAATACTATATTTGATTTGTTAAATAGTAAAGATTAGTCGTTACAATTTTATGAATTTATTTTCGAACTTTCAATGAAGAGTGATTGATCTCGATAATTTTTAAAATTCATATTCGAAGTTTGGCTTATAAAATTTTCTATCTTTTACATTTCTGATGGTATTAAATCAAGTTTAAAACCTAATTATTTTTAAGAAATTAAAAAAAAAAATACAATGTTGTCACATATTGAAGTATAATATATTTTATTAAAACTAATTACTCTAGAAAAGAATGGAATAAAAACCGAAACAGTGATCAAAGATTCTCCATGTTTCAGGTCTTTGTTGGGACCAGGAATTTCGGCAGTTTATTGGAAAACGCGTAGCAAGAATAAATTATTGTGAAGACTTGCAATTTTTTCTCCGTTGAAAAGGACTTCATTAAACGAAACATTTGACTATTTCTACGTTAGATTATTAGTGTGTTTTGGCTTTGTGTTCAAGGTTTTTAGTGATTTGGAGCGATTAAAAAATATTGAAAGATTAAGATATACGATATATGTAACAGAGTCTATGTTGGTTATTGATGATTCAATAAGTCATGTGTGAGTTAAAATAATGATTTAATAGTGCAATCTTGAGTCAAAATTCATGTTGAATATTATTATTGAATAAAATCATATTTGCTAGAGCAATTTTTGATATTTGGATAAATTAATTGAGTAATTTTATCATAACATAGGAAATAAAGTGTAATATTTATAATAACACGGGGAGTAAAGTGCAATATTTATAAATTAATTGAGTCAAAATATAATATATAATAAGGGTTATTTTGTCAATTCATATTTTGTTAAGTTGAAAAATGTCAGGTAAGCAACGATAAACTTTTATAATATAGTATAGGATGACGTATTATAAAAGGATAAATTGCCATTAAATCGATGAAATTTATCAAGTTCAATTTTTTTGCATATAAAGTCAAATACTTCTTAAAGCTCTGACGAGTTTTCTCTATAGGTTATACTACGTCATCTATGTAGCAAAAGATGCACACAACAATCTTCTGCTATTTGGGCCTCTTTCTACCTAGTATAAATACTTGGAGTAAAATGGCTAACAATAAAAGGTAACTTTTATTTTTAATTTTATTTTTTTGAATTAGAAGATGCCCAAAGCTTCACAAAAATGAGTGATTTATAATGGGTTGATTTTCAGGTACCAGAGGCCTCTTTAATATCTTTTTTAGTCCCAAGTGATGGATACAGGATCAGTCCAAGTGTTCTTAACCAAACGAAGTCTCAACTTTATGCCTTGCTCCACTATTTGCTGTGAATGGAAAACTACATAACAAAAACAAACTAGGACTAGATAATAGTATATAATTCCGTACCATTCAAAATATAGTTTTGTGTGGGATGAAAAACAATGCAACAAAACGTTGAATTGGTCGTGAGACTATCTGATAGAAATTATAATTAGATGTTTTTTTAGAGGAATATAATTAGATGTTCATAACTATATATTTTCACTGTATATTTAATCTTATCGGGTAAACACACGTGACTAACTAAAATGCTACAATATGTAGTCAAATTAATTATTCTTATAAAGTGGTTGTTGATATAGTCAGAGCAAAAATCATAAATACATAACCACATTGTATTATTCTACATCTTAGGCCATCTCTAATCAAGAGGGAAGGTGAGGATGAGGGGGAGGGGTGAAGTTTGGCCAAAAATGGTGTCCAACCGAGGGGGAGGGGGGAAGCTTGGGATGGGGCTCTTCCTTCACCCCTAGGGGCGAGACGCGTTGCACGTGCACGCGCCCATGTGCCCAAAAATGTTCTTTTTGACGTGAAACTTTATGTTTAATTTAATAAATTGTATTTATAATTAAATCATTAATATTATCTCAAAGTATAATTTTAATTTTTTTTAATTTAATTAGAATATAGTTGTATATATATTTAATACGAATTTTAAATCATTAACATTATTCTTAATTTTAAGATTTTAATATTGTTATTATTATTATTATTATTATTATTATTATTATTATTATTATTAAAATTATTATCATTCTTATAATTGTTATTATTATGGTAAAAGTGAGAAATAATTGAAATTGAATTATTTGGAGGGGGAATCCCTTCGATTGGAGATGGGCAGGGGCCTTACCCTTTTCAATTCAATTACTTTAACTCATATACATAATTGAATTAACTCAAATGCATAGTACATAAAAATGTCAACCTAAATTCCATAAAAATGGCACATTTTATCTCTCTTACTTAAATTAACACTAAAAATAGTAATGCTCAATATGCAAAATAAAAGTAATTCATAATTCAATTTTTTCTAACTCACCATAACATGAAAAAAAATATCCACTAAAAAAGTTTTTAGGAGATAAGAGCATCTGTAATGACTCCGATGGGGAATACCCTCTACCCCTCCCCCTAATTTTTAGTCATCTCTAGTGACATATTTTATCAATCTCATTTAATTACGAATTTGATTAAACTCCACTCTCACTAATTATTATTATTATTACTACACAAAAAATAAATTTAAAATTAACATTAATTTAAAATCGAAAGTACATTAGGGAACATAGAAATAAAAAATTACATCAAATATTAAATTAATCCATATAAGAAAATTCATTATCTCCGCCATATTCGTTGTCACCATTGTTTACGAAAACATGTTTGATTTCAATATGTAATTTTCATGATTGTATCGTATTATTTTAAAAAAAATTAGAAAGAATTATTTTTGAGTGATAAATACAACCCCAAAATTATTAAAATAATAGTATTAATTAAATGAAATGAAAGTTATATTTTTGTAATTAAATATTATTATCTCCAAATAATATACAATTTTTAAGAGTTTTTTGTTTTTATATGAAGCTATAAAAAAGAGCAAATAAAACAAAACAAAATTTAAAAAAGAAAAAAGAAGAGGACTTGGACGGGGAAGCTCCCCCTCCCACTCCTTACAGGCCCCCTCCAAGATCCATCTAGCATGTTTGTCCTTCCCCTTTTCTAGTCATTAGAGATAATTTTTTTCTCCTTCCCCGCATATACCCTCTAGGGCATCTCTTCCCTAGCTAGTCATTAGAGATGCACGGATACTTCAAAAAAATTATAAAATGCCGTGTCGGACTCTTTTCGGATACGATACTCCTCGGATACTCATGGAATACTTATTCGACACTCCACGTGGCGTGTCGGTAAATATAATTAAAAAGAAAAGTTGGACACACGTATCGGATACTTATTTAGACGTATCCAACATATTTTATATTCTGAATTTTGCTATTTATATTCTGAATTTTGCTAAGTTACCACAATTAGTAAGAACAATCAACAATGTAAGGCATCAAACCACATTTTGTATTATATACAACTGCAATACAAGATAGTTGTCTATAACTGGACATGTTTTATCTAACATTATAAAACAATGAACATTATGTAAAATTAATACTATTAAATTACTAAATAATTTTTTTCGAAAATTATGCAATTTAGTACTTATAAAACTTAAGTTGATTTATTTTAATATGTATAAATATAAACATTTATTATTTTACTTATTTCAATATGCATAAATATATAAATTTATATTTTTTATATTCGTATCCATGTCGTATCGTATCCAATAAATTTTTTAAAATCCGCGTCGCCGTATCCATATCGAGTCGTATTCGTATCGACGTATCCATATCCGTGCAACATAGCCTAAAGATATGTCATGATTAGATTCTAGAATATATGGTCTTTTTTTGGGTAAATATTTTAAATGACGTATGCACAATTTACGATTTTTTTTTTGTGTTTAAATGAACAGGTTGATTAGTTTTTGTGGAAATTCTCCCATTTGGACAGATATATTAGTCAGTATATTTATTTCATTCGTAAAGAAGATAAAGAAAACAAATATATATAGAAAAAAAGAAAAAAAAGATTCTACTGATTTTAAGTTATAGAAAAATATGTACGAGTTGATTGAATGGAAAGGGCTAAGATGGAAAATATCAACAGCCTTATGGAAGTTGCTTGTTATATATGTTGAATAATTTACATGATGGTATAACCTTTTTTATATTTTAATACTTATAGTTATATTCTATATAATGGAAACTGCTATTGAAATCAATTAATGAAATTCCCTATTTTAACAAGAGATCATGGACTCATAGAAGGTAATGGGATGAAGGGATTTATTCAATCTTAATTAAGATTCTGAAAAACATTGAAATATTCCTCAAAAAAAAAAAAAAAAAAAAAAAACATTGAAATACATTACAATTTATTTATGTAAACAATATAAGCATACTATATATTCCACGGGAAATAAGCATATAAGCACAAGCAGTTTCACCATACATTTAAAACAATCAAGTATGGCATTTCATAAAACTTTCTTGATTTTCATATCTACCCTATTGGCCTTTTCATTAGCAGCTTCTCAAGAAATCACTTCAGATAAAGACATATGTCAGCCTCAAAATTACAAACAATCAGCCCAAGCAGCCATAGTCGAACTAACGAAAACAGCCACCGACTTTGCAATCAATGGCACACTTCACCAACTAACTACAAACAAAATGCCAAACAACAAATTAGCCTTTTCTACATTAGAAACTTGTGTAGAACTAATATCTCTTGCAATCAATAACCTCAACATGTCGGTTTCTACGACTAATCTCACTTCAATCGATGATCAAAACTCCATAAAACAGTTACAATGTGGTGCAGGTTCTTATATTCATACATGCATAGATGGATTTGATGATCTAGACTATGAAGTAAGAGATTTAGTCATTAAAAAACTTAGGTATTCAACCGAACTTACGAGGAATAGTTTGGCCATCGTATCTCAAATTAATAATAGTTGTTCGAGATTAACTATAGAGTCGAAGAGAGAAGAGCATTGGCCGTCGTCTAAGGACAGGAGACGTCTACAAGCATCGGCAAGGGCGAATGTTGTGGTGGCTAAAGATGGATCTGGGAATTACAGTACGATTACTGATGCCCTGAAGGTTGTGCCTGATAATAGTAATAATAGGTTTGTTATTTATGTGAAGAGTGGAGTTTATGACGAACACGTAAGTATTCCGGAAGTCAAATGGAATGTCATGATTTATGGCGATGGGATGAATAATACTGTAGTTTCTGGCAATCTTAACTACGTTGATGGAACACCAACATTCTCGACTGCCACATTTTGTAAGTTCTTTTCCATCCACTCTATCTATATACTTCATTTCACAACACTTTCTATATAAAAAATATATTCTTGGTCCCTTTACACATGAGAGTGAGAGCATCGGACGTTCTTCCTAACGGGCCTCGACTACTAACACAGAAAAATAACACGGTTTTCCAAAGATATCATCGGTGAAGGGGTGTTTGTAATATCTTTAAAACAATAGGAGGGTTTAATTTCACAGTAAATTTACTCATACTTTCTGTAATTTAGTTTTAATGTATGTATATGTATGTATGCAGCTGTATTTGGCAGGGGATTCATCGCACGAGACATTGGGTTTCGAAACACAGCAGGGGCAATCAAACACCAAGCTGTGGCACTATTATCAGCTGGAGATCAATCTGTGTTCTACAAGTGTCTAATAGACGGCTACCAAGACACGCTCTTAGTACAAACAAATCGACAAATTTTCCTAGAATGTCAGATATATGGAACTATAGATTTCATTTTCGGGTATGCATCTGCAGTCATACAAAACAGTGTTATACTCGCAAAGAGGCCTTTACAAGCAGAGCTAAACACATTAACAGCTCATCGAAAAATATCCCAGAGTTGTAACACAGGCATTGTTATACAAAACACGGCAATTCAACCAGCAGAAGATTTAACTGGAATCCAAACATTCTTGGGAAGGCCTTGGGGGAGTTACTCCACGGTCGTGTTTTTGGAAAATACTATGAATAATTTGATAGATCCTCAAGGTTGGCTGCCATCGGATGGGCAGATAAATGGACCTCCACCCCCACCAAATACTGTGTTTTTTGCAGAGTTTCAAAATAAAGGACCTGGTGCAATCACCACTGGAAGAGTTCAATGGAATGGAGTAAACAGCAGTCTTAGTTACAATGAAGCTTTAAAGTATACAGTGCAGTCTTTCATCAATGGAAACCAATGGCTCCCTGAAGCAAATATTCCTTATAATGGAGGCCTTCAACCTCATCTTCAACAATTTGAGTGAGATGACATTATTTTTTTTGTCATGTTCAACATTAACTTGAAAATAAATTGTTGTGATAATATCTTATATGCAAATGTATAACGATATATTTGAAGTTTCCTATTTTTCCTCTCTCAGTTTTTTTTTTCTTGTATCATTTCAAATTTTAAGAAGTTTCATTGTCTTGAGTTAAGTATAAATGGAAAATATACTTGAATTTGTCTAATAATTGCTACTTCTATTAACAAAGCTAAGAAAATGGAGCAGGTTAAACTAAACTCTCACACAAAATCAACAACCATATATATGTTGCACCCCAACCACTACACCTCCCCTTTCTATAAAGACCGGAAAAACAAAGTCATGGCCACCACCACTTATTAATTCACGGTGCTTCATTGAGTCACCACCTCTTTGGCAACAATTGGCTTCAGCTACTCCCGCCACGAAAAGCCGGAAATTATAAAGGTAAAGAAGTTCAATATAAGGAGATATTTGACATGTGTTCATTCCAAGAATCTAAATTCAGCAATATTATTCATCAAAGAAAGAGCTCTTCTTGTGATGATGAGGAGGAGGAGAAAATGGACGTGTTATGGGAAGATTTGAATGAAGAATTGTCAAAGACTTAGGAGAAAATACTGCAAAACATCATACTATAATGAATATATATAGCATATGAAAGCTACTAGTTTGCGTACTTGATAGCCAGATTTATTTATTTATTTGTGCGTAATGAGAAGGTGGGGGTGTCCTGTCTCGGTTTTATAGTCCGCTCAAGGTAAAGTTTCTATCTGTAGCAGTTTCTTTGCCACAATGTATACCATCTTCACTAATGAAATATGCAATACAACGTAATTGTACGAAGAAATCGATAAACAAAGTCATCAATCATATGTAATTCATAATTCAACTTTTTCTAACTCACCATAACATGAAAAAAAATATCCACTAAAAAACTGTTTAGGAGGCTAGGAAAGTGCACTACGTGTCTAGTTAATTTCATGGGTATTTTTAATAATTAGATTAAAATTAATTTTATTATGTCATAAATAAGAGCAAATTAACCCATTTTATAGGTTTACCTTTTTTTGTCGGTTATAACTTATTTTTAGTGTTTTTACAATTTTGTCTTTTTGTTTTTTTCTATTTTAAGCTATTTTCGACCGATTTCATTTTATATTATCGGTTAAATTCGTTTTTTAACTGATTTAACACGTTTTTATCATATTAATCCGTTTTAACATTTTCGCACATTTTTTCACCGATTTCACATGTTCTTTTCGCAATTTCACCGACTTTATTTAATTTTTCACCGATTCACCTGCTTTTCACTAATGTTATTGTTTCACCGGTTTCATCATTTTTTCACGATTTTCACCTGAATTTCATCGATTCTACATGTATTCATTGATTTCATGGGCACTTTTTACCGGTTTCATCCAAATTTTCACCAACTTTGTCAGTGTTCACTAATTTCACCTGAATTTTAATCGATTTCACATGTTTTCAACGATTTTATAGATTTTTTTTATCGATTTCACCTTTTTCACGAAAATAATTCCATAAAAATTCGAAGTTATGCATGTCTTGATATTATTGAATAGTCTTTATAAAACTTTTTCCTAGCCAAATTAAAATTAAACTATTAGCTAAGTTAGAAGTATTTTTTATTCTTTCATATTAAGATGCAAATTCTTTCTTTTTGGTTATAGCATGATTTAAGAGAATTTCATTTTAAATTTTTATATTTAGAGTGTTTATGACTTATGTTGTACTAAATCGTTAAATTAATATTTTCTTACTTAAATAATTATTGATGCTAAAATATAATATAATTTTTATATATTTTTTAAGGACTATTTAAAATAGTAGTACTTTTTTTATTGTTAGTTTTTATCTATTATAAGAGAAGAAAATTAAAATTACAAAAATTGATGTAAGAAAGAATTTATAAATTTTAGAAGTTTATGTAGGAGATAAATATAATAAAATTATATGTCTAATTATACCTCTTCAATTATATTTATCATTGAATTAAATATCACTTTATAATTTAAATAAGGATATTTTAGTCAGCATAAAAAAGTTAAGAAATATTCATGCTTTTATAATAGTAGATAGAGATAGATAGAGCTGTAATCGAGCCGAGTAGTATCGAACGACACACTGTTCAAGCTTGGTTTGATTTTTATCGAGCTTGAAATTTTATGTTTTAGCTTGGTTTGATTTTCAATCGAGCCGAGCTCAAACGAGCTTTTATCGA
This sequence comes from Penstemon barbatus, assembly GCA_003313485.2. Classification (NCBI taxonomy): domain Eukaryota; kingdom Viridiplantae; phylum Streptophyta; class Magnoliopsida; order Lamiales; family Plantaginaceae; genus Penstemon; species Penstemon barbatus. The sequence goes on from CM064881.1 coordinate 19,590,790, forward strand.
ACGAGCTCGAGCCGAGTATCGAGTAGCTTGATACTTTACATGTGTTTTTTTAATTTTTAGCTTATCGAGTCGAGCTCGAGCCGAGCTTCAAAAGTTATCGAACGAAAAAAGATGTTCAAGCTTGTTTGATTAGTGTGACGAACCGAGCTCAAACGAGCTTTTATCGAACGAGCTCGAGTCGAGTATCGAGTAGCTTGGTTCGATTTTCAGCCCTAGAGATAGAGATAGAGATAGAGATAAATATATGACATGATTAGATTCTAGAATATATGAAGGTTTTTTTGTGTGTAAATTTTTTAAATGACGTACGTACAATTTACGATTTTTTTTGTGTGTGTATATAAAATAGGTTGATTAGTTTTTATGGAAATTCTCCCACTTGGATAGAGATATTAGTCAGTATATTTATTTCATTCGTAAAGAAGATAAAGAAAACAAATATATATAGAAAAAAGGAAAAAAAGATTCTACTGATTTTAAGTTATAGAAAAATATGTATGAGTTGGTTCACAGAAATGGAAAGGGCTAAGATGGAAAATAATAAAATATTGCTCTGGCTATATCAACAACCTTATGAAGTAGCTTGTTATGTTGAATCATTTACATGATTTTTTTTATATCTTAATACGTATAGTTATATTTTATATTATGAAACTGTTGTTGAAATCAATTAATTAATTATATTTCTTATCTCTAATTATTTGAAAATTATCAAAGTTAATTGGTTAACCGTAACAAGAGCTAGACTCATAGAAAGTAATGGGATGAAGGGAATCATTCACTCATAATTAAGATTCTAAAAACATTGAATTGAATTACATTATAATTTATTTATGTAATCAACAAAAGTTTACTATAAATATATTCCACAGGCAATAAGCATATAAGCACAGGCAGTTTCACCAAACAATCAAGTTCTTATTATCATGGCCTTTCATAAAACTTTCTTGATTTTCATATCTACCCTATTGGCCTTTTCATTAGCAGCTTCTCAAGAAATCACTTCAGATAAAGACATATGTCAGCCTCAAAATTACAAACAATCAGCCCAAGCAGCCATAGTCGAACTAATGAAAACAGCCCCCGACTTTGCAATCAATGGCACACTTCACCAACTAACTACAAACAAAATGCCAAACAACAAATTAGCCTTTTCTACATTAGAAAGTTGTGTAGAACTAATATCTCTTGCGATCGATGACCTCAACATGTCGGTTTCTATAACTAATCTCACTTCAATCGATGATCAAAACACCGTAAAACGATTACAATGTGGTGCAGCTTCTCATATTCAAACATGCATAGATGGATTTGATGATCTAGACCATCAAGTAAGAGATTTAGTCATTAAAAAACTTAGGATTTCAACCGAATTTACTAGGAATAGTTTGGCCTTCGTATCTCAAATTAATAATAGTTGTTCGAGATTAACTATAGAGTCGAAGAGAGAAGAGCATTGGCTGTCGTCTAAGGACAGGAGACGTCTACAAGCATCGGCAAATGCGAATGTTGTGGTGGCGAAAGATGGATCTGGGAATTACCGTACGATTACTGATGCCCTGAAGGTTGTGCCTAATCACAGTAATAAAAGGTTTGTTATTTACGTGAAGAGTGGAGTTTATTACGAACATGTAATAATTCCGAGAGTCAAATGGAATGTCTTGATTTATGGCGATGGGATGAATAATACTGTAGTTTCTGGCAATCTTAACTACGTTGATGGAACACCAACATTCTCGACTGCCACATTTTGTAAGTTCTTTCCATCCACTCTATCTATATAAAAAATATATTCTTTGTCCTTTTACACATGAGAGTGAGAGCACCGGACGTTCTTCCTAACTGGCCTCGACTACTAACACAGAAAAATGACACAGTTTCCGAAAGATATCATCGGTGAAGGGGTGTTTCTAATGTCTTTCAAAACAATTAGGGGGGGGGGGGGGGGTTAATTTCACAGTAAATTTACTCATACTTTAGGAACGTCTCTGTAATTTTGTTTTAATGTATGTATATGTATATATGCAGCTGTATTTGGCAGGGGATTCATCGCAAGAGACATGGGTTTTCGAAACACAGCAGGGGCAATCAAACACCAAGCTGTGGCACTATTATCAGCTGGAGATCAATCTGTGTTCTACAAATGTCTAATAGACGGCTACCAAGACACTCTCTTAGTAAAAGCATATCGACAAATTTTCCTAGAATGTAAGATATCTGGAACTATAGATTTCATTTTCGGGGATGCATCTGCAGTCATACAAAACAGTGTTATACTCGCAAAGAGGCCTTTACAAGCAGAGCTAAACACAATAACAGCTCATCGAAAACCATACCCGAATTGTGACGGAGGCATTGTTATACAAAACACGGCGATTCAACCAGCAGAAGATTTAACTGGAACCCAAACATTCCTGGGAAGGCCTTGGGGGAGTTACTCCGCGGTCCTTTTTATGGAAAATACTATGTATGATTTCATAGATCCTCAAGGATGGCTGCCTTCGGATGGGATTGTATATGGACCTCCACCCCCATCAAATAGTGTGTTTTTCGCAGAGTTTCAAAATAAAGGACCTGGTGCAATCACCACTAGGAGAGCTCGATGGAAAGGAGTATACAGATTTATTAGTTACAAAGTAGCTTTAAAGTATACAGTGCAGTCTTTCATCAATGGAAACCAGTGGCTCCCTGAAACAAATATTCCTTATAAAGGAGGCCTTTAACCTCATCTTCAACATTTTTAGTGAGTTTGTCATGTTCAACATTTACTCGAAAATAAATTGTTTCGATAATATCTAATATACAAATGAATACTGATCTATTTGAAGTTTCATATTTTCTCTCTCTCTTTTTTTGTTTTTACTTGTATAACTATAAATTTAAAATTTTAAGTAGTGTCATTGTATTGAGTTAAGTATAAAGGGAAAATATCCTTTAATTTGTCTAGTAATTGCATTAACTAACAAAGCTTAGAAAATGGAGCAGGTTAAACTAAACTCTTACACAAAATCAACAACCATATATATATTGCACCACAACCACTACATCACCCCTTTCTATAAAGGCCGGAAAAACAAAGTCATGGCCACCACCACTTATTAATTCACGGTGATTCATTGAGTCACCACCTCTTTGGCAGCAATTGGCTTCCGCACCTCCCGCCACGAAAAGCCGGAAATAATAAAGGTAAAGAAGTTCAATATAAGGAGATGTTTGACATGTGTTCATTCCAAGAATCTAAAGTCAGCAATATTATTCATCAAAGAAAGAGCTCTTCTTGTGATGATGAGGAGGAGGAGAAAATGGACATGTTATTGGAAGATTTGAATGAAGAATTGTCAAAGAATTTGGAGAAAATACTGCAAAACATCATACTATAATGAATATAGCATATGAAAGCTACTAGTCTGCGTACTTGATAGCCAGATTTATTTATTTATTTGTGCGTAATGAGAAGGTGGGGGTGTCCTGTCTCGGTTTTATAGTCCGTTCAAGGTAAAGTTTCTAACTGTAGCAGTTTCTTTGCCACAATGTATACCATCTTCACTGATCATAACATAAGACTGCCAATGAACAATGAGAAAGTTCTGGACTGAATGAGGGCTTCTGCAAGCTGAGTCAGTAGAAGAAACAATTCCGAGGACGATAGCAAGGAATATCTCAGTTACTTTTAACATATTGATCATGTTAAAATGAGAAAATACATGAGATTAAAAGAACATGTTTACAGAAAATCATAGATTCTTTTTCCAACTCCAGTTCAACAGGTTCCTGCATCTCAGCAGGAGTTCATTTGAAAAGTTAAAGCTATTAAAAAGGCATGAGATTCTAAACACATGCTAGAAATATACTTCAAATTAGTTCATCTAGTACTAAAGATAAACAATATACATAGTGTAGGCAGATAACACTTCTAAAGAGTATTCACCATCTTGTGCATGGGCCAAACATTACTCTAATGACAACTCCAAATCTGAACCTTGGACTCATCCCATCATGATTGCATTATAAATGAATTCAACCATTAAAAAAAAAAAAAGGCAGCATAAATATTAACTAGTAAGCATAACAATGCAATTTATTGTGACAGTCTGTTAGCAAAGAGTTCTACCTGGCTCAAGGAAAAAGTCGGTGTGTCGTCCCAACTCTGCGCATATCAAGGTAAGGAAGATTTTTTACCACCACAATCTTCCAAAATCCAACAAAACCCATCATATCAGGCATTTGGCCTTCTGATGAAAGAGTTTGTAAAGTTATTTCATCCACAAACATTACAAAGCATACATTTTTCGTTGACAATCGAGAGACCAGAGTTTCAAAAAAATGAGATCAGAATAAATTTAGCAGTGCGTGTCACCCGGAGAATCTGCCTGATATGAGTATGGACTATGGATATAAGAAACAAATATCAACTCAAATAGAAATGTATTTGCTAAAGCTCTGATTACAGAAATTGACACAATGTGTTTACCCAGTGGATTAAGTTTTTTGATATACACTCTTTACTTAGGGTGAGTCTAGTGTATCAGATTAATGAAATATGCATGTCTTTATATTATTGAATATTCTTTATAAAATATTTTTCTAGCCAAATTAAAATTAAAATATTAGCTAAGTTAGAAGTATTTTTTATTCTTTCATGTTAAGATGCAAATTTTTTTTTTTTGGTTATTGCATGATTTAAGAGAATTTCATTTAAATTTTTATATTTAGAGTGTTTATGACTTATGTTGTACTAAATCGTTAAATTAACATTTTCTTACTTAAATAAATATTGATGCTAAAATATAATATAATTTTTATATATTTTTTAGGGACTATTTAAAATACTAGTACTTTTTTTATTGTTCGTTTTTATCTATTATAAGAGAAGAAGATTAAAATTACAAAAATTGATGTAAGAAAGAATTTATAAATTTAGAAGTTTATATAGGAGATAAATATAATATGATTTCATGTCTAATTATACCTCTTAATTATATTTATCATTGAATTAAATATCACTTTATAATTTAAATAAGGGAATTTTAGTCAGCATTAAAAAAGTTAAGGAATATTCATAGTTTTATAATAGTAGATATAGAGATAGAGATAGAGATAAAGATATGGCATGATTAGATTCTAGAATATATGAAAGTCTTTTTTGTGTGTTAATTTTTTAAATGACGTACGTACAACTTACGATTTTTTTTTATGTGTGTGTAATTAAAAATAGGTTGATTAGTTTTTATGGAAATTCTCCCACTTGGATAGAGATATTAGTCAGTATATTTATTTCATTCGTAAAGAAGATAAAGAAAACAAATATATATAGAAATGAAGGGAATTATTCACTCATAAATAAGATTCTGAAAATCATTGAAATACATTATAATTTATTTATGTAATCAACATAATATATATATATATATATATATATATATATATATATATATATATATATATATATATATATATATATATATATATATATATTCCACAGGCAATAACCATATAAGCACAGGCAGTTTCACCAAACAAACCAAACAATCAAGTTGTTACAATCATGGCCTTTCATAAAACTTTCTTGATTTTCATATCTACCCTATTGGCCTTTTCATTAGCAGCTTCTCAAGAAATCACTTCAGATAAAAACATATATTGTCAGCCTCAAAATTACAAACAATCAGCCCAAGCAGCCATAGTCGAACTAACGAAAACAGCCACCGACTTCGCAATCAATGGCACACTTCACCAACTAACTACAAACAAAATGCCAAACAACAAATTAGCCTTTTCTACATTAGAAAGTTGTGTAGAACTAATATCTCTTGCGATCGATGACCTCAACATGTCGGTTTCTATAACTAATCTCAATTCAATCGATGATCAAAACACCATAAAACGGTTACAATGTGGTGCAGGTTCTCATATTCAAACATGCATAGATGGATTTGATGATCTAGACCATGAAGTAAGAGATTTAGTCATTAAAAAACTTAGGATTTCAACCGAATTTACAAGGAATAGTTTGGCCATCGTATCTCAAATTAATAATAGTTGTTCGAGATTAACTATAGAGTCGAAGAGGGAAGAGCATTGGCTGTCGTCTAAGGACAGGAGACGTCTACAAGCATTGGCAAAGGCGAATGTTGTGGTGGCGAAAGATGGATCTGGGAATTACCGTACGATTACTGATGCCCTGAAGGTTGTGCCTAATCATAGTAATAATAGGTTTGTTATTTACGTGAAGAGTGGAGTTTATTACGAACAAGTAAGAATTCCGAGAGTCAAATGGAATGTCTTGATTTATGGTGATGGGATGAATAATACTGTAGTTTCTGGCAATCTTAACTACGTTGATGGAACACCAACATTCACGACTGCCACATTTTGTAAGTTCTTTTCCATCCACTCTATCTATATACTTCATTCACAACACTTTCTATACAAAAAATATATTCTTGGTCCCTTTAAACATGAGAGTGAGAGCACCGGACGTTCTTCCTAACTGGCCTCGACTACTAACACAGAAAAATGACACAGTTTTCGAAAGATATCATCGGTGAAGGGGTGTTTCTAATATCTTTCAAAACAATAGGCCGGGGGGGGGGGGGGGGGGGCGCGTTAATTTCACAGTAAATTTACTCATACTTTAGGGACGTTTCTGTAATTTTGTTTTAATGTATGTATATGTATATATGCAGCTGTATTTGGCAGGGGATTCATCGCAAGAGACATGGGTTTTCGAAACACAGCAGGGGCAATCAAACACCAAGCTGTGGCACTATTATCAGCTGGAGATCGATCTGTGTTCTACAAATGTCTAATAGACGGCTACCAAGACACTCTCTTAGTACAAGCAAATCGACAAATTTTCCTAGAATGTAAGATATCTGGAACTATAGATTTCATTTTCGGGGATGCATCTGTAGTCATACAAAACAGTGTTATACTCGCAAAGAGGCCTTTACAAGCAGAGCTAAACACAATAACAGCTCATCGAAAACCATACCCGAGTTGTGACGGAGGCATTGTTATACAAAACACGGCGATTCAACCAGCAGAAGATTTAACTGGAACCCAAACATTCCTGGGAAGGCCTTGGGGGAGTTACTCCGCGGTCGTTTATTTGGAAAATACTATGTATGATTTCATAGATCCTCATGGATGGCTGCCTTCGGATGGGATTGTATATGGACCTCCACCCCCACCAAATAGTGTGTTTTTCGCAGAGTTTCAAAATAAAGGACCTGGTGCAATCACCACTAGGAGAGCTCGATGGAAAGGAGTATACAGATGGATTAGTTACAAAGTAGCTTTAAAGTATGCAGTGCAGTCTTTTATCAATGGAAACCAGTGGCTCCCTGAAACAAATATTCCTTATAAAGGAGGCCTTTAACCTCATCTTCAACATTTTTAGTGAGTTTGTCATGTTCAACATTTACTCGAAAATAAATTGTTTTGATAATATCTAATATACAAATGAATACTGATCTATTTGAAGTTTCATATTTTCTCTCTCTCTTTTTTTTTTACTTGTATAAATTTAAAATTTTAAGTAGTGTCATTGTATTGAGTTAAGTATAAAGGGAAAATATCCTTTAATTTGTCTAGTAATTGCATTAACTAACAAAGCTTAGAAAATGGAGCAGGTTAAACTAAACTCTTACACAAAATCAACAACCATATATATGTTGCACCGCAACCACTACATCACCCCTTTCTATAAAGGCCGGAAAAACAAAGTCATGACCACCACCACTTATTAATTCAGGGTGCTTCATTGAGTCACCACCTCTTTGGCAGCAATTGGCTTCCGCACCTCCCGCCACGAAAAGCCGGAAATTATAAAGGTAAAGAAGTTCAATATAAGGAGATGTTTGAATTGTGTTCATTCCAAGAATCTGAAGTCAGCAATATTATTCATCAAAGAAAGAGCTCTTCTTGTGATGATGATGATGAGGAGAAAATGGACATGTTATGGGAAGATTTGAATGAAGAATTGTCAAAGAGCTTGGAGAAAATACCGCGAAACTCTGATTTTTCATCAACAGGGAAGGAAGTGGATATGAGCTGTGTTAATGTTAAAGCATTAAAGCTGTCAAAAGCAAACGGACACATGATGGGTTCTGGGAAGAAACCAAGCATTCTATTATTTGTCAATGTGTTGAAAAAGGCTTTTGTCGTGCATAATTCTCGATGTTCAATCAAGAAAAGACATGCATAATAATATTAGTAATAGTTAGGCTTATTTCCACAGGTTAATAGAGTATGAACTTCTGTACATTCTATAGTTGTTGGAAGTTAACTGTTTCATCTGTGCAAATCATGTTTTATGAAACTAATTAATTATGATGAAACTGACTTTCCTCATCACTTAATGGGAAGACAATTAATCAAACATAATCCCCCAGAAAACGTTTTTACCTATATCATATAATTGAATAGTGGGTATAAGAAAATTCAAAATAGAATAAGCCATCAAAATTTTATCAAAAAATCACCTAAAAAGATGAAAAGAATACATATAGTACCCAAAGATATCACAATGAATATTATACAAAGATGTTGATTGCTGCTTCATACTGCCATTGTAAATTATGAGAATAAAATGAATCGAATAGAAAATCTACAACCGGTTATGTATATCTTCGTTCCATCTTTCAAGCGAATTTGAGAAGGCAGCAAAACTGAACTTGCTTGCTCATATTGTATCTATGAAAACAATATCATTTCACCATTCTTCACAGCAAGTTGTTAATTTACATTGTACAGAACTAAATTCACCATGAAACTACTCCGTCTCATTTTGGGGAATGTTCCTCCTCTCCTCAGACCTGTGATGATACAATTTCGCAATCTTTCGCCTCTCACAGTCCTGTGACATAGAACATTGGGTTCAGACAACAAAATTTCACTAAAGGAATACAAACAATATCAACCCAAGTATTAATTACACGGCCTTGGCTATCAACTACAGATTCGATGGATACATTTAATTGATGCCCCTTGATGTTACTACCCTTAGGCTTTGTAGCAGGAAGCTACACACATGGAATTATATATTTTATTTATTTGTCGTGCAATGCAAGAAGAAAGAATTAATTTTTTTATTCAATTGCAATTCAAGAAAACAAAAGGAAAATGGAGTGCCATGTGTTGCACTACCAAGGGCTTCATAAAAGAAAGCCAATAATGCACCTTGAACATGTTGAGATAAAAAGGCTTCTCCGGATTTGTCCTTCTCAACTTATGATATGTATAGGCAAAACTAAGCTGGTCACGGGGAGTAAACCGATCAACCTCATTAAACCATAGGCAAGAAAATAAGTTCGACATTGGTGTGTGAGCCCTGACAATGAAAGACCCTTCAGGTACATCTGACAATAAAAGATCCACATATTATATACAGCAGAAAATTATGATCAATCCAAAATGATTTCATAAAGATAAAGAGACAAAATTCATACTGCTAGGAAGAAGCTTGTTAATGTCTGAAGCATTAAATCTTCTCATGCCATCTGCTTGATAAAATGCAAATTGTTCATCTATGACGCTATGGTTGTACTTGTTAAGCTTCTTGTTTTGAGCAACCTCTTCCCACAAACAATGACGGTCATAATGGTTGGAAATAGCATATTCATAGCCTTTTCTCCAGAGGAAGTATTCCAAGATAAGCAAGGGATCAAGTTGGAGGCGAAGTTTACTATCCAACCAAATTGAGTACCTGAAATTCCAGATGACCACTTAAATTAGCGAAGCACATCCAAATAAACACAGGAATGAGCACTTTTATAAGCTATTCACAGGCAATTCAGGTCACAAGCAAGATGGAGAAGAGGATTGTCTGAAAACCTTGTACAGTCTGGCCAACTCCATATAATTTGAAGATAGATCAAACAAAAACTTCTGCTCATAGATATTGTACTTCTATTCAATCATGTGGCTTTTACATTGGAAAACTCAATACTCTGTCCCTTCGCGATCATATTAATAGATTGTACAAGCAAAGGATGATTATTTGGTGCCGAATCCGTAATTAATTTATTAACCTTCCAATTAAAATAATAACAATTTTGAACCAAAATTTACTACAACTGAAACTTTAGCAAAAAATTTAAAGGTATTACTGTAAAATAACTATCAAAAAGAGTACATTTGCAATCAATAATCAACACAATCATCCGACTATAATGAATATAGCATATGAGAGCTACTAGTTTGCATACTTGATTTTCAGAATTTTTTATTTATTTGTGCATAATGAGAGGGTGGGGGTGTCCTGTTTGAGTTTTATAGTCCGCTCAAGGTGTTTCTAACTGTAGCAGTTTCTTTGCCACAATGTATACCATCTTCACTGATCATAACATAAGACTGCCAATGAACAGTGGAAAAGTTCTGGACTGAATGAGGGCTTCTGCAAACTGAGTCACTAGTAGAAACAATTCTGAGGATGATAGCAAGGAATATCTAATGTACTATTAACTTATTGATCATTTAAAAATGAGAAAATATATGAAATTAAAAGAACATGTTTACAGAAAATCATAGATTCTTTTTCCAACTCCAGTTCTACATATTCCTGCATCTCAGCAGGAGTTCATTTGAAAAGTTAAAGCTATTAAAAAGGCATGAGATTTAAACACATGCTAGATATATACTTCAAATTAGTTCATCTAGTAATAAAGATTAAAAAGGCATGAGATTTAAACACATGCTAGATATATACTTCAAATTAGTTCATTTAGTAATAAAGATAAATAATATACACAGTGTAGCCAAATAACACTTCTAAAGAGTATCCACCATCTTGTGCATGGGCCAAACATTACTCTTATAACTCCAAATCTGAACCTTGGACTCAACCCATCATGATTGCATTATAAATGAACTCAACCATTAAATAAATAAAAAAAGGCAGCATAGACTAGTAGAAGAATCACATCAACATGGCATAAATCTTAACTATTAAGCATAACAATGCAATTTATTGTGACAGTCTGTTAGCAAAGAGTTCTACCTGGCTGAAGGAAAAAGTCGGTGCGGCAAAAATTTTGGTATCTTCCCAACTCTCCGCATATCAGGGTAAGGAAGATTTTTTACCACCACAATCTTCCAAAATCCAACAAAACCCATCATATCAGGCATTTGGCCTTCTGATGAAAGAGTTTGTAAAGTTATTTCATCCACAAACATTACAAAGCATACATTTTTCCTTGACGATCGAGAGACCTGAGTTTCAAAAAAATGAGATCAGAATAAATTTAGCAGTGTGCGTGACTTGGAGAATCTGCAGATTTAACAAATTACATAAAGGAGTGAGACCGAATAAAAAATTAAAATTGTTTGACATTTCAAAAAAGTAAAATACAGATCTCCACCCAACCTTTCAACATTTAGTCAGAGTGTTCAATCATGAGTTCATAAATTGCTAATATAAGCCTAGACTTACACACCTATATAGAAATTTATAGCATCTTCTTGACGTAAATTTGTATCAACTCATGTTTCTTCTTTTGCACGATGACAAATTATATTAACTAAACAGCGACAAAACTTGCAAAAAGGGTGCAATGAGTTGGTACCGTTTTTCCAATTGGTGATCTCAAGCGATCAGAATTGCCAAAGATGCAAGACATAACAGCAATGTGGCAACTACCAATGTATTTTGCATCATCTTCTGCCAAGTCAAATCCTGTACTTGATGATCCTTTAGGACTTTTGACAAAGCCACAGTTAATTTTCTGATCACGGGCAATAAAAGATTCTTCCCTTTCTCTGAGACTCTGATGTCCTGCAAATCTAGGTTCCCATTTTTCATCTTCATTAGGCTTCTCTTCTGATTCAGTATATTGCAAGGAAAATCTTGCAAACTTTCGATTTTCTAAAGGCTCGACAAGTTGTGCAGTGGAATTCGAAATTTTCATATCACAAGAACCTGAAATCATTGAGAATCAGTATTTAAATCCAAACCAATAGCAGATGCGGTGAAATGAGAAACCGTATCCATATGTGTTATATGAAATAGATTTAACATGGCGTCCACTGGCCTATAAAGATACTGATTTTTCTAAGTGGTAAGATGTTAGTAAACTGTCTACAATACCGAGCAATGATTATTACTCAAATATCTAAGTGAAATATTTAAAATCGTAATTGAATAATTGGAAGATATAATATTAATAATAACACAAGGGTTATTCTTCCATTATTAGTTCGACTATCTAGTTGAGGAGTCAATAAAACTTTACGATGATAATCAAGTTGACTAAATTAATACATAACAATGTGCTGAAGTATTGTCAATGTCCTTTATGCAAATAATTATAAATTGATATACAACTAGTACTAGTAAATATTAATGCTCATTTGTAAATTGTTGCCTGAAAACTAGGAATTGTTAAAGTTCATTCTTAAATCTGTTGCCCGAATAGTTAATAGTTCAATTCATGTGAACCAAACCAGGCACATGGATTGAGTAACCTGAATGTATGTGCCACTACCTATTATAATGTAAACTGTGTAATCATCTAAGAAAACGGATAATTACCTGAAAACTTTCGACGTTTTGGCTTCTTTTTGGATCTGGAGTGCCTTACAGGCATCAACTTTCGGACATGTTGACCTTCAGCAAAATTGGCTTGTCCAGAATTTGCATTGATTTCTGCATACTGGGATTCTGAAAGAGATTCCTCCCTGTACAAATCATTGGAAGTTTTATCAGCCTCCTCGACGATTTGTTGCTTCTTGTTGCTAGCGTGATGCACGTGAGAAGACTTCCTAATGCCAATTTTATGGGGTTCAGCAGCACCAGAGTTGTCCTTGTCATCATGCCCAACATCATCATATTCGTCCATTTGATCATCTTGCAAGTCAATACCATCGTCATAATCATCAGCATCGTCAAGTGTTCTATGTCTACTCTCGTCGGTATCCCTCGATTGCTGGTTTGTTTTACCGTGCACATCAGTGGACTCTCCTGTGTTCTTTAAAGAGGCCTCATATTCAGCTTCATACATTTTCAATTCATTGCGCCCAGCTTCATTGTATAAACCATCACCTCGGTGATCCAAGACTTTATGAGATTTGTCAAAAGAAGACTTTTTATCCCCGTCTTTCTCTGGGGTATCAAACTTATCCACGGAACCATCCTGGACTCGCTCCAATTCCTCCTCACTATAATCTTCATCTCTTCTTCTATCATCCTTGTCCCAATACCGCGAATCCCGGCCATGTGCAACTGATCCATGACCAAATTTGAGCTCCTGGGAATTTTGAATTCGTGTCACATCCATAAGAAAATCAGTATCATTGCTTGTGTCATCGTCTTGAGCAAGGTGTCTATTTATTTCCCCTCCTAACGCAAAAAGAATAAGTAAATTTCCAAGTAACGGAGTTCCAACTATGCAGGACAACAGAATTCTAGTACTTGTGCTTGACAACAGATTGAAACCTTACCATGGAGCTAAAATTCTTCCATTCATATCAAGATCACTTTCAGAATTTCAACGTTGAGAAACCATTTCAAACAGAAAGACTAAACAGAACTGAAACTTATTATCATGGATTTGGAAATATTTGCATTCAAATTCAAATTAGGTCTCTATAAGTTCCAACAGTGAAAACCATTTATTCAGACACGAAAAGTAGAAACAAGGAAAAGCCAACAGCTTTTACCAACTAGGATCATCTTCATGTGCTATTTAAAAGGCTCTGTACACCAAGTCAATCAACACTATAGGTAATTCGAGTATCAACATACTTAGTTACTTGACCTCTGCATCATATCTATTAAGGTATCCAGAGAAAAATCTGATTTAGAAAGGAAGAATATATCATCAAACTATCAATTTTAGCTCACATTTTCACTGATTAAAAAGAAGTTTATGTTTTTACTTTAACAATTATGGTAGACTCTAAAAACCCAAAAGGTACACATTAATTGCACCTCGCATTTTCCATTTAAGAGAAATCAGTAGGGCGGGCAACTAAATCTCCAATGTCAATCAAAATCTAACACACTTAAATTTCAAATCAAAGAATCAACTAAAACTATAAAAACCTCTTCATTCCACAGCTAAATTTCACATATAATACCACATTCAACCAATATTCTAATTAATGAACAAATAACTCTCCCAGGGCATTGCTTTATATGATTCATCTATTCAAGAGGCAATAATTTTGTATGCATGAAAAAGATTTTCCATCATAACAATACTATATTCTCCAAATCACAGCCGTTACGAAAAGGTGGTCCAAATTTTGCATTTTACGCCTCATGTCCTATTTTGCCAATATTAAAATGACTCGGTTGCCCTCACCAAATAGTTATATTCGCCTTGCTTTCTAATGATCATATTTATGAGAGTTTCTTACATAAGAGATTTATAGATACCATCATTAACTCCAAATTTCAGATACATAATTCGATGATAATTTATATATATGAAGTAATACTATATTTATTAGTACAAATAATTATTGTTAGGAATCATTAATATTTATCCTTATCTAAACAATCCAAACATGAAATCATGGCCAAAGTAGTATATTTCCATTCAAACATATACTACTCAAATGTTAAGTATGACCATTAGGTTTAGAATATGTACAACAAATGATTGTATATTTTCATTATTTGTATATAATTAGCTAGATATGTATAAATAGTATATTTACTAAGTTTTTGATGCTAACAAATCCACAGAATCTACATTGAAGTTAGGCAGAAGTTAGAAATTTCAACTAATTAGCAAGTTAGGGAAAGTTTTTGGAAAGTTTTTCTTATTTTCCCCTCCTCGTTAACTTGACGTAATTAATTAAGCAGAAACACACGCATACAGGGGTATTTTAATCCCATACCTTTACTCTGCAACGAGAAATAGAAGAAAGCGGATGCTGAGAGAATGAGAGAGAGCGTCAAGACACAGAATCCGATCGAGATCTTACGAGCCGGTGGGGTCTTCCACCGCCGATGGTGGTGGTGAAGATGCCGCGAGCCGCCTCGGACTCCAATAGACACGTGATCCGACGCGGCGCCGTTTCGAGCCCCATTTCCGCCGCCGTATTGCCTGTACTGAGCCATACGCGCGTTATGGGACGTATATACAAATTACAATGTATAACCCCCCGAGGGTTTTGAGATTGGAATCAAAAGAGGTTTTGGAAGATTAAAATGGGAATGGATCTGTACTGACATGCGGATATGAAATTCACCGGAGATAGCACTACTGAAGTCAGTAGCAACGGCGGGAGAGAGAGTTAAGAAGGTGGGGACTGGGGAGGTGGGCTTTTATTTAGTAGTAATTTATTTGTGTAAGCTTTTAAATTACGATATTGTCCCTAATTTATAATTTTTTTTTTTTTTAGGGAAATGTTTTTGATGTTTTGGACTGTTGAAGAATGAATCTAATTATGCAATTATATTATATGTTGTATTATTTCTTCAATGTATATAAAATTAACTCTTGCATTCTCGAAATTTGATATGTATAATTATATCCAGATAGGTCCATAAGACTTAACTAATTCATATTAGATTGATTTTGATTTTTATAATCATATTCATATTAGATTGATTTTGATTTTGTGTACATCAGTTTGCGAAAAGTCTGAGAAGCTAATAAGTAATACCCAAGGTTTTTATTTTCAGAAAGAGGTTTATCATACAAGCTTTTCTCTTGACTTTTAAAAACAAATATTCTCATAAAATTTCATCTTTTGCGGTGATTTTTTCTTTTCTTTTTAATAACTAACGATAATTTTGACCTGAACAAAGAGACATACTCGAAATTCAACTTTAAATAAATTATATTTTGATTTAACAAAAATTAACATATACTCCTATATTATCTACTTCACTCAAAATTTTCATTTGGCATATAAATTGACATATATTTTACCTTGTTACTCCTTTTCTCATAATCTCAAAAAAATTTACTCAATTTTCAAAATTAGAGTCACTATTCTTTCAATTTCAAATACCCAAACAAACAACTTCTTTTCTTGGAGGCACAATTAAGTTCAACTCCCTCCCTTACTTGGCGTAGCATCTGGGGGTCAATTCCGCTTTTAAAGGCTGGTATCCGGTGGAGAGTTGGAAATGGCTCTTCCATTAATATCTGGGGCTCTAACTGGCTTCCGAGGGACAACTCTTTTCGAGTGATTTCACCAGTTCGGACTCTTCCCGTGGAGGCAAAAGTGTGTGACTTAATCGACCAACCTAGTGGGGTTTGGAAACGGGAGCTAGTCGAGGAAATTTTTATACAACATGAGGCTCAAGTTGTACTCTCCATTCCCCTTAGCCGAAATGGCAGTCCAGATCAAGTTATTTGGCACTTTGAGAAGTCTGGAGCTTTTACTGTCAAATCTGCATATAGACTACACCGTTTCAAGAGAGAGCTTGCTGTTAATTCTGACAGAGGCAGCACTAGTTCGACACTTAACCCAATTTGGACCAGAATTTGGGCTATCAAAGCACCTCCAAAAGTCAAGCATTTGCTCTGGGCATGCTGCTCCGGGTCGCTGCCAGTTTGTGCTGCTTTGGTTCGTAGAAGGATTTCAAGTGAAGGGTCCTGCCATCGCTGCGGAATGGAGAACGAAACTGAAATTCATTGTCTACTCCATTGCTCATTCGCGAGGCAGTGTTGGGCTCTCTCCGGACTCCCTTTTTCGCACTACTCACACGATTCTGAGGATTTTCGTGACTGGTTTAATCTACTTTTCTCTCGGCTGGACCAGCTAGAAGTTGGATTTGCGGTTACTCTTATGTGGTGGATTTGGTTTGGGCGTAACAAGTTCATTTGGGAAAATAAGGCTATATCCCCTGGTGATTTGGTATCGTTTTCTCGCAATTTTTACACCCGTTTTTTGGAGTCTTTCTCGCGTAATTCTTTGCCGATTGTTAGCAGACCCATTCACGGCAATTGGAAAATTCCAAGAAACGGTTTTGTGAAGATTAATGTTGACGCTGCACTTGAAGCTAGTTCGGGCAGCTACGGGATTGGTATTATCATTCGAGACCACACTGGCTCATGCGTTGATTGGTGCTATGAAAAGAGGGAGTTTTGTTTTGATCCGGAAGCAGCCGAGGCAGAGGCGTTGAAACGTGGTCTGGAGTTCGGTATATCTAAAGGTTGGTCATCCATTGAACTTGAGGGGGATTGCAAAAATGTGATTGGCGGGTTATTAAATCCTACTAGTAATACTCAATTTCACCCCCTGGGTCTTGTGTTTGATGATATTAGAATTTTAGCTAGTAGTGCTCAATCCTTTTATTGCTCCCATGTGTTTCGGGAAAGTAATGCGGTGGCTCACGCTCTTGCCAAGTTAGCTCTTTCTATTTCCCCGGGTTCTTCTGTTTTACCGGACTCTATTTGTAGGCTCATTGCCGCTGATCTTGCTCATTAATGCAATTTACCTTCGGGTTTTCTCAAAAAAAACAAACAACTTCTTTCGGATACACGAAAATCTAGAATTCCTCAAAATCTTCATTCTCCTCTCCTAAACCACTCTTAGAAAACCTTAACAAACAGACCCTCTAAAACTTTCTATATTTTTTCTCTCTATATGATTTTGTTCAAAAATATAGATTCTGCATAAATATAGTTAAGATAAAATCGATTTTAACTACTTTTGTTTAAAATGAAATGTTAATGCTGTGTCGATTGATTTTTGAATAAAATACTAATCAATCTTATTATTTAAACATATAATTTATGGCATTGATATAATTATAAGTTTTTTTTAATAATCTCTTTTATACAATTCTTGTTCATAAAGTAATGGCAAAATTCATCTTTTAAAATGAAAACAGTACGGGGTTTTTGGCATTTTGCACCTTAAAGTTATAAGATTTGGCACTTTGCATCTTGACTTAAAAGTTTTGACACTTTGCATACTGAAAATATAATTTATTTGGCACTTTGCATCCTAGTGTGTGTTTTAGTGAGAAAATATATTAGTAGAAGGGTAGAAGAGTTATTTCTAATTTATTTTTTTCACTTTGCACCTTGACAATATAGATTTTGCACCCTTACAATATGAAATGTTGGCATTTTGCACTCTAAAATTATAAAATATTAGTATTTTTCACCCCGATTTAAATTTTTTTGGCACTCTCCACCGTAAAAAAATAATTTGTATGATATTTTGCACCCTAATGTATTTTTCTTAAAAAAAAACTCATGAATGTCGACGATGTAGGAATAAAATGGTCATTTCTATGCACAACATTCATAAACTTGTTATTCTAAATTTATTTTACTTTATAATAACTTATTTTAACATTTTCTCTCAGTAAAATTTAGATTAAAAAAATACATTGTCTTCATTTTGATTTTAAGTATCCTCTAGATTATTTACTTTATATTTAAAATACTCGTTTACATATCTAACATATCAATATAATGCATATTATTTAGATTATCATATTAGGTCGGGGTTGAAAATGCTAGAAATTATATTTTTTGTGTGCAAAGTACCAATATTCTATATTTCTGAGTGCAAAGTGTTAAATCTGTACTTTCAGGATGAAAAGTGCCAAAATATTCGAAAATAACTATTATACCCTTCAATCAATGAATATTTTCCTTCAAATCACATATTAGGGTGCAAATTGCCAATAAAATTGTATTTCTAAAATACGAAGTACCAAAACCCTATAATTTCAGGTTGCAAAGTGCCAAAAATCCATAGCATAGGGTAAATTTAAACTGACTTTTGGCTAGCTTCTCCCTTAAAAAAAAAAAAAAAAAAGAAATGCTCCATAAAGAAAAACTCGCTCTTATCGAATCAAAATTCGGCGTAAATAACACTTTCTCGTGAATATGATTGGAAGACATAAAAACGTCAGTTGCAAAAATTGTGGGGTGTAGGCACTAGAACAAGATTTCCCCTTTTCTTCTCCAACACTGGACTCCAGACCATTTCAATCCAACTATCCAAGGTACTTCTTTTCCTGAATATTTAAATCCATTACTTCATATTCTAAATGGGTTTTCTTCTGATTGATTTGTCTCGTCTTTTTATGCCTTTTCCCCTAAGAATTTACTTTTGACCTTTTTTGTTAAGGGAAATGAGATATTGATTTGAGGTCATTAGCGTTGGTTGAATATGAATTACTTCTGTTCGTAGTTTTTAGCTTTTGTAATTAACTGTATGATAGTTTTTGTATGTTATATTTTGCCTTCGGAAATTAACAGTATAAAGCTAACTCTTTGTTCTTCTTTGTTCTTAGCATATATACTTTGGCTTCTCCTATGCTTAGTTTGGATTCAACAATGCGTTTTTGCTCTTATGTAAGTTCCCCTCTTTTCCTTTTTACCATACTCTTGTCACATTTCATTTTGTCCAAAATTACATTTTTGACATGCAACAGTAATCCACACAACCTGAACAATTTTCCAGTTACTAATCCTTGAAAAAATGAATTTTTATTTTGGAACAATGTAGACAACTGTTCAGAATTATTATCCTAGTCATGGACTCATGATTTGTTCATGAGTATGATATAATACCAAATAAAACATATTTTCAGGTTGGAAGATAGTAGTTGTAATATTCTTGCAGTTCATATATACATTGTTAATCTGAAAAAATGATAACTGCTGTGACAAGTTGAAATAAGCCAAGAATCATGATCAAACTAGAAGGAGATAATTAGACTTTTGGGTTTTCAGAAAAAGGAAATGGAGTAAATAGACTTTTGGGTTTTTATCATTTATTCAAGAAATCTTCATGTAAACCAAGTTTAGCTTTACAATTCATGATTGCTTTGCCAATATGATAGAGAAAAACCTATCACGATATCCACTATCGTACATGTTATGTGTATCGTTGTTGAATATTGATTTTTTAGGTCATATAGGGTAAATTTTGGGTTTATTTTACCGATTAGAAGTCTGAATCAAACTCACGCTACTATCAACGGTTATACTTATTTAAGGTGCAGTTCAATTAAAATAAGTATTAACCGCCTTATTATCCTTGATACTCTCACTACCATCTTGGATATCTGCCTTTGTATTCTGCAAATTCATCTTTGTTTTAAATACAAATCACCATATAAATATACTTATTAATTACCGGTGCTAAGGAAAAATTAGCAAAACTAATTTGTTCTTTCTTATCTTGCAGCCTGATTCTGCTTCATTAGCGACCAACAAATTGCTTGTAAATGTAAATATTCCAATATATTTTACCCCATATGCCCTCGGAAGATATCAAATATCCACTTTCAAATCTAGGAATTGGAAGCTTCATTCGACTGACCAAATTCAAGATGGGGTTCTCAGCGATGAAGATAAGAAAACGTGGGAATCTTGTAAACAAGCATTATCTGCCTTTGGTTTTGCTAATGAGCAAAACGAGAAAATGTTGGGCAAAGCATTTGGCCAAATTCATTCACCTTATTGGGGTGAAGAGCGAAAGAAAGAAATGCCGAAAGTTGAGGAAGTAAACAAAATACTGAGTTACCTAAAGGATTTAGGCCTCACTAATGATGATCTTGCAAAACTTCTCAAGAAATTTCCCGAGGTACTTGGATGCAACCTTGAAAACGAACTGAAAACAAATGTGAGTATTTTGGAAAAAGAATGGGGTATTGAAGGAAAAACTCTTAGAAACCTTCTCCTTCGGAATCCCAAAGTATTAGGTTATAATATTGATTGTAGGGGAGATTGCATGGCACAATGCACTCGATGTTGGGTTAGGTTTTAAAAACTGAATTCACGAATTTTTTCATTCGTACAACTGTATTGTGTACAAAATGTATAGTTGAAAAATTATTTACTTCAACTGTTAATCTAAATAAGATGGTGTACACTTATATCGGGTATATAGGTGATTTATCCATCAAATATTTTTTGATGCATATTAATATGTTAGTTGTGAAAAAGGCATTTGAAACATATTGATGGGATTGAATCACTGCAATTCTTTCAGGCAAAAAATGTGTTCAACCAATAGGAACACTATATTTGTGATCACGAAATACCTTACGTATATGCAAAGAGAACCATTTTTGCTATTAAAGGAGAAAAGGCTCGATCTTTAAAACACGAGTTACATTCCCTTCATCTTTCTCTCTATTTCGTTCTCACAACTTGCTTCATCGACAAATTTATTCATGGTGAGGACAAAGACTTCTCTGTTCTTCGTGATGCTTTGTTTGGTTCTAATATACGAGGTATGTCAGTGTTGTCACTAGTTGAAGATCAACGTAAGATAAAACATCCCAATGAATTCACTTATTGGGATCTTTTTCTTTTATCTTCTATTTGCATGATCTAATCTAATCTAATCAATTAATATTTGAAAATATCATATATCAGATGGAGATATACAAGGGACAAAAGCTGGCAGTTGAAGCTGGTAAAATTGGTAAGCATACATACATAAGTTGAAAAATATTGAGAAAATTAATATATGAATGTTCCTATGTATAATGTATGTAACCAGATTGTGGATCCAAGTGTGGTTATCGATGCAGCAAAGCTCGGAGGCATAATATGTGTGTTAGGGCATGTAACACGTGCTGCGCGAGGTGCGACTGTGTGCCGCCAGGGACTTCTGGAAACAGAGATGTCTGCCCTTGTTATGCCAACATGAAAACTCATGGTGGTAGACTTAAGTGTCCTTGAGGGTCGAAAATGAAACTTTTGTTATGATGTTTGTGAGACAATATTGCTATGATCAGAATAATGTTAAAGTAAATATTCAACTTTCCCGTTTACTATTGTTGAGAATAATTAGCAAAATATATTTGTTTTCCTCAACGACAAAAATACTTCATATTATCGTTAATGATTTCTCAATCACCTTTGATATCTTTCATATGTGTATATGGATATATTCCCAAGTTAAGACTCAATTACGAAAACCCCTTCACGTATTTAGGATTACAAAAATTCTTATCACTGTTTTACAATTTTTGCACCATTATCTTTAATATTTTGTTTGAATGTTATCTAAAATTTCAATTTTGCCCCAGAGGATTATTTAAAAATTTATAAAATAACATGATATATTTATAGTCGAAATTATCCTCAGGGGTAACTGTAAAATACATATATAACCAGGGTGAATATAATATTTTCGAAAATTTTAGATTTATAAACATAACATGAAATGTTTATGGGAAAATTTAACTCATTTAAACCAATTTAACACATTTATTCACCGGTTTAATCAAATTCACTTATTTCATTGACTTAAACTATTTCCACCCACTTAACTCGTTTTTAATTGATTTAACAAATTTCCATCGATTATTGCACTAATTTCATCTATTTCACTCACTTCTACTAGTTTTTCACCGGTTTAACCCCTTTTTTCACAAATTTCATCACTTTTATTCATTAATTCACGGCTTCAACCCGTTCTTTTCAAAGTTTTCATCGTTTTAACCGATTTAACCCATTTGTTCATTAATTTCACTGGTTTAACTATTTTAACCATTTATCTCACCACTTTTTTTCCCTAATTTCCCCGGCTTAGCTAGTTTTTAACCGATATAACATGTTTTTCACTGATTTGATCAATTCAACATATATTTGACTTATTTAACTAATTTTCACTGATTTCACAAATTTTTGTCACTAATTTCACTAGTTTTATTTATAATATGAGCGAAAGCCAAAAACACTCCCTATGCTTTGTCCAACTCAAAAAAAAAATCTATGTGTTATTTTAACTCCCAAAAATTCCCTTGTGATATCAAATAAATAAGTGCAAAATACACCCCCAGAAAAGAGAGTTTGATTCAAACGCGAAAAACTGCAAGTATTTGTTCACATTTTGCTTTTGATATGACAATTTTACAGTAACATCGAAAGACAAAAACACCCCATATGCTTTGTCTAACTCCCAAAAAATCCCATGTGTTATTTTTAAATCTCAAAAAATCCTTGCGTTTGGATTTAAATGTTACACTCGACCCAAGTAGTATATACTTAGATTTTAAAAAAGAATAAATAAATTTATAATAAAAACATATATAGAGGGGTAACTTTGTCATTTCATCAAAAGTCAAAAATAAAATTCTACTTGAATTGAATGTGGTAACTAAAATTAAATAAATGGTTTTTTTTGGGAATTAAAATAACATAAGAGATTTTTTGGGAGTTAAACAAAGCACATGGAGTATTTTTGTCCTTAGTTCTTTATAAAATCTAAGATTTAAAAAATGTTACATTTACCCCTGTTAAATATAAAATCATATGTGATTGAATTCTCAATTCTACTCACGGACCTGAAATGTTTGAATGAAACTACACCTTTCATTCTTGAAGGTGATTTGAACGTTATCATTACGGCAATACAGGTTAGTTCGGACTCAAGTGCAGATTTTGGCAATGTTATCTCCGATCTTAAGGACTTGGCTGCGGAATTTAGTCTTTTTCAAGCACAACATATTGGTCGAGAAGGGAATCGAGTGGCTCACGAAATAGCTAGATTATCTCGTGTCGCTACTTTTTCGCTTGATGTTTTGCCGATTTCGATCCTTAACATTGTTTCATCTGAAGCTCCTATATGAATGAGATCATCTTTTGCCTCTAAAAAAAAAATGTTATTTTTTTAAGTGGTTGCATACACCACCTTAATGCACATAAATCAGCATGAGTCATTATAGATAGGTATATAGAAATATCAGACAAAATTGAAGAAAATGTCTTAAATTAATCAGTAATTTTGGGTTTTCGTTCAAAACTATATTATCTCATCGAATTTCATATTGTAATTTAATATTTTTTTGAAAATTTGTCCCGCCAATAATTATGAGACGAAAATTGCGCAAGTGTTCATTAAATTGCCACATGGCTGCTTACGTGTCATGACGTTGAAAATTTTAGCATGAACATTTACACAATATTACAGAATTCGTCCAAAACTAATTACAAGATTGAACCATCATTTCCATTAAATTAAAAATTTAATATTGGGACTAAATTCATACAAAATGGTAAATTATGGGACGAAACTAGGCAAGTTGATATAGTTTGGGACGAAAAATCAAAATAAATAATTAATTTGGGACAATATTCCAAAAAAAATTAAATTATGAGACGAAATTCAATGAGGTGATATAACTTAAGACGAAAACTAAAAATCACTAATCAATTTGTGATATTTTCTGCAATTTTATAGAATTCTCTAAATGATACGTCAAAGCTGATCGTATAGTTAAGAAATTATAGAAAAAGACATTATATTATATCATATAGTAAATTTTATTCTTCTTCGCCCATAGTCCATACTCATTGAGCAATTCTTTTATGAATATGCTCTATCAGTACAAATATTTGTGAATTAATTCACTAATTAGACTTTAATTTAAAAAAACTCATCATGATTCTCTCAACTTAATTTCTTCAAGCATCGATCCATCATGACTAGGAAAAAATTAGCCTATTCTGGGCGGCAGAGGGTCGCCTATAACTTTTCCTTTTTCATTGATGCGAACCCAAACCCGGTTGCAGCAAAAATCCAAGATATGACCAATGCCGGGTTTTAAAATGACGGCCGTTACCTTTGGATTTTCGGTTTCAATTATATGTTTGGCTCGCAATCCATCCATTCCAACTACTTCCGGCCATTCGTATTTATGGCCTGGAACTAATAAAAGAATTTGAATAATAAATTATAAATTGAAATACATTCGTATTAAAGGAAAAAAAATAAAAGACTAGTATATATTTACCAAACACGGCACAACATTTGCTACTGCTGCAAGACCAACTTTGACAAGTAAATTCCGACATTATAGTTCTGTAAGGTGTAGTGTTTTTTCCCTTCTTATATATAAGATTAAAGACACAATATCATAGCCTTTTATGCAGTTTTTTTTCTTCTGCTATAAAAGAAAATGTAATCAATGATTAATTGATTCATGTAATCAGATATTATTGATTGCGATAATCTTCAACAGATTTTGCGAGAAATATTGTTGCAATCTTTAATTTGATTTTTCGGCAGTAGTTGATAAACTTGAATCTAGGGCTGTCAATGGGCCGGATTTGGAGTGGATCTGGGTGACTCTGGATCCGAATCCGAAAATCAAAAGTTGTATCGGGATCCGATCCAAGATCCTACCGGATATTTAAAAGAGTTACCGAATTCGAATCCGAAAAATATCCAATATCCGACTCAAAAATTCGGATCCGAAAAAAAAATGTTAATTTATAACTTTAAAAGATAAAAAAAAATTTATGAATTATCAAATCCAAAAATATATACAAGCTATAGAGAAATGAAAATAATTGCAGGTAATTTGTAGGAACAAAATACAAAGTTTACCAATTTTACAATAAACGGTAAAATTCTACACCTACTTATAATCGAATGATGTAGATTGTTGGTAATACCAACTTATACATGTTTAATTGGAAACATTACCACAACATAATTATACCATAAATACAATTTCCAAATAGAAGTTAAACGAAGGGGTCACATCCCATAAGGCATTTTTTTTTCACATGGTAAATATGTTGTTTTTCCTTTTTTTTTATCTCAAATTAGGCAACCCATATTTGATAAATTTGTGAAGTTTATGAAATTATTAAAATTGTATCTTGGTCGGCGGATACTTATAATCAACATTAACGAATTATGTACTTAACCAACATTATAATTGCACGTGAAAGGAGAAACATGAAAATTAAATGTATATACTATTATATCAAATATTATCCGGATGCGGATCTTTAACGGATTGGATCAGCCTAGATCCATATTCGCTCCATATAATTCGGATTATGGATCTTCTTAATCGGATCAGCTCCATCAAATCTCTAATCGGATAATTATCCTAATAAATCGGGCCAGATTCGAATCGGATCCGGATTGAAATCCGCCCCATTGACAGCCCTACTTGAATCAGATTCATCAATGTTAATATTGTACATGAACGGTTCATACCACTGATTTGTGTAATATATTAAATTATTATACATTTTTTTTTTAAAAAAAATTAATTCTTAGATATTTTTATTATTCTTCAATAAATTTCGTAATTCCTGAACTATGTGTGAACTATATGTACGACCCAAATTGGAATTTTAATATTGTAGTTTTAAGAGGACTATAAATTTATTTTCAAGTTTGGATAACTTGCCAAAAACGTTTGTTTTGTTTTGAACGTATAAATTTGAATAATTTTATAGAACATTTGTAAGTTAGCCAATAAAAAAGAAAAAGAAATGGTAACGTGAATAATTTGGACATAATAGACATTAAGATGAAACTAAATAGAAAAATCTTAATTGCTATTATATCCATGTTATTCGTGTTACCATTTTTTTATTTATTAATTATTTTCTTTTCTTGAAAATAAATAATTCTTAGATACTTCATTTGACATTTACACGTCCAAATGGAGTTTCTAAGAATTATTTCAGTCCCTCATAAATGAAATATCCTAATTCTAGAAAAGAAAAACCAACTTATAAGTTATTTTTCTTTTCTTTTCTATCGCCTTAATTTTGATGAAAAAAATAAATAAATACCGATGATGTTGATCATTATTTACATTTATAGGTGAGGTTATTGTATTCTCAAAAAGAAAAAAGAACATACACATGCACTGTCGCTCATCCAATACCCAATGCATCATTCGATTCACATAATTTCCAAAAACTGGAAATATTGGAGCCACAACCATAACAGCGGGAATTTCTTACCAATTAAGATAGACTCACTTCAAGCTATCGTCGATTTTTTGGGCGATATGGCATCATTTTCCAAACTTATTTTAGGATCAAATTAAATAAGTATGTACATATTTGAAGCTCATTAAAAATTGTTAGAATATATACAGAAAAACTCAAAAAGTTTTAATTTTTCAATTACTAATAGCTTAATATCTACTAGTGATTCCATGTTGCGAAGTTTTCTCCATATATATGCTCTCATATGGATATCATAATAGCAAATAGCAAACCCTTGGCCCATTTATATTTTGGTAATATTGAGGATATTAAGGATTAAGATTTAAGAGGCCCAGTACATCATTCAAAATACTTGGGCCCAACTATTTTCTTGGATAATATTACCTGAGCAGTTCCCGTTTATTTTTATTAGGAAAACAGTAATGAATTTTAGAATTTTTTTGCAATTACTTTCTCTTTGTTTCTAAATGTAAAAGATAATTTATATTTTAATTAACAAATCATTAGTAGGGCAACACACCAATATTAAAGCTGTCAATGGGGTGGATATAAATTTGAATCTGGTCCGGTTTAATTAATTATTTTGTTCAATTAAATTCAATGGATATGATCTGATTATTAATATTTGTATTCAAAGGACATTGAGTCATTGAGCGAATTTGAATCGAAGTGGATCCAATCCGTTAAAAAATCGTATTAGAAAATAAATTTTACATTATAATTGTTTAATACCAATAGCGTTAATAATATTTTATCATCATTAATTAAAGAAGATATTAGTTAATTATTTATTCATATACATATTTTCAACCCAAAAAGTGAATATTGAACAACGTTGAGAAACTTGTTTAAAAAAAATATTATAATAAATTTTGAAACTGAAAATTATGTTGGATAAAAAAAATTCAATATTCTATCGTATCCGGACAAAAGTCAATGAACCCAAAAAATTTAAATTTGAACAAGATAGGATTTAATATTCCCAACTCTTACTATGTTCTTTTTCCCATATATAATACTTAAAAAACCCATCAATTTTCTAAAAATGAAACCAAAACCAAGCAAAATAATGTGCACTGCACATAATGTGTATGTAAATGTATATATATTTAGGACTATGCTAGCATCACAGCCAAACATCACAGCCCATTAAATAAGTTAAAAAAATTATTTCAAAAGACTTACTAAACAGGTAGCAGGTAACACAATTAACTTTAAATATATAAAACATGGGCTATACAATGGCTGTGAAACTAAGGACTGTTATATAATCATTTTCCATATATTTATGTTTTGTGTTTCTCAGAACCAATTGTTTGTACACTAGTTATAAGTTGAGACTTGAAGCATGATGTAAAAACTTTCTGTTGCAAGTCTTGCAGTTAAAAAGAAATTATGTCAGACTTAATTTCAAAAGACATTTTTTTTTTTGAGAAATTTTGTTCTTTACTTCGGTTTACTAAGGTTGCTCATGTTAAAGTAGAGAAGATAAAAAAGTAACTCATTCTTACCAAAATTTAGAGATGAAGTTTGGTGGGTTAAGGAATTTGGGCAATTTTACATCAACTAATTGAATTAGTCATTTGTTAGAGAAAATAAAAGGTAGCAAGCACAAAATAATTATATGACTTACCTATCTATGTATACATCAACTTATAAGGTCTCCTCGGAGCAGCTTGATCTCTTTCATGGCCTATATATTTCAACTATAAAATGGTTCAAATCGGTCCTGCTTGAGAGGATGCTGACCAATGTAAAGGATGCATGGTTTAGCAAGTTACTCTGTAAATTAAAATTGATCCCTATTCAAGGCTTCAATGTTAATTAATGTGGTGCTAGATAAACTTGTTTTCAAGAACAAAGTTATAAATTGAAAATTTATGATCGTGTTTGAAGGATAGAACCGTTCTTTATGGTTCAGTGTCATGGTTGCAATATGGAGGTAGTTGTCATACTATTACAAGCCCAATTGTGGTTTCAAGTGCCTAAGTATTATAAGAACATGAACTCATAAACAACATTTATAACAAAATTAACAATTCGTTTATTATATGATGCAATTAATATATATATATATATATATATATATATATATATATATATATATATATATATATATATATATATATATATATATATATATATATTTTTAATTAATTAGCCATGTGCAATCTACGTGCATTTTTCTAGTTATTTAAAAAATAATTATACAATCGTTAGACCAAACTCACTCTTAGACTCCATCACTCAAAATCCCTAGGTCAAGGTATACTCAAACACTATAGCAACTAGTTGTCATTGATCCAGAAAAGGAAAATACGAAAAATATTTTTTACTATTAAGGATGACCCTATAGACAATGACTAATGTCCTATGCTCTTTTTTTCCACCTTGTCTGAAAATGAAAATGAAAATGATGTTATCATTGTTCCAAGCAATTACAATGCTTGGAGTTTCTTCTTCACAGCAAGCACATACATACATTATTCATATGGATTCAACGGCTATGCCCAAGGTTTTCTCCTCCCATAATAATTGGTACTCTTCCATTATTTATTCTGCGTTAGTGGATGAAAAAACTTCTATCAAATCAGCAGCAGCAACAGCAAGGGACTCTAAACTGATTTACACTTACACAAACGCCATCAATGGCTTTAGTGCCAGGCTCACCCCTTCTCAACTCAAAGCCATACAAAAATCTCCGGCTTTTTTGTCCTCTACCAAAGAAACGCCTCTTCACTTGGCAACTACGCGTTCATCCGACTTCCTCGGCCTAAACTCCATGTCCGGTGCTTGACCGGCTTCTGATTTCGGTCAAGATGTGATCATAGAAGTGGTTGACACCGGAATTTGGCCAGAAAGCAAAACTTTATTGATCAAGGAATGCCTAAGGTTCCCCAAAGATGGAGGGGATGATGTTTCGGAGGTACATTTTTCAATACATCCATGTGCAATAACAAGCTCATCAGAGTTCGCTTTTTCAACAAAGGTTTCAAAGCCGAAAACCCAGATGTTAGTGCCTGTTAAATTTTATATTCTCAAAAGCCTTATTGAATTCTCAATTCTAATTAAGGAGACTTGAAATGTTTGAATGAAACTATATATACATTTCATTCTAGTAAGAACTTAATAATAATAGTAACGATTAAGCCAAAAAAACAGTAATTAATCAATTTACTTCATTAATGCGACAATGACATAATTATTTGTTGAAGCCAGCTCATGTCCCCTTAATAATATTTTAGCTCTTCTAGCAAATGGTAAGATAAGTGCATTTACTCCATCTGTAATATACAAGACTACAAAAAGAGGAATGTATTTTTTTTTTATTGTTATATAATGTATAATTAAAGAGGAATGTATTTGAATTATAGAAAAGCGAGCCATAAATTTCTTCATTACTTGAAGTAGTCACTGAATTATTCATTTGATCAGATAACAAAAATAGTATAGAAATTATTACCCTGAAACTGAAAGAAACCATCATAAGTCTAAGTTGAATAAGACGATATTCATATCATATATTTAATTTTCAAAAAATTAACAACATTACTCTGTAATGTATCTTGTCTTTACTTAAACTTCCAAACTCAGAAGCACTTTTGCCACTGTAATTTCATTTCTTGCACTCATTCATCCAAAAACATAGACAATGGCTAATGTTCTATGCTCTTTATTTCCACCTTGTCTGAAAATAAAAATGAAAATGATGTTATCATTGTTCCTAGCAATTACAATGCATGGAGTTTCTTCTTCACTTCAAGCACAGACATACATTATTCATATGGATTCAACGGTTATGCCCAAGGTTTTCTCCTCCCATGCATGATAATTGGTATTCTTCCATTGTTTCTTCTGCGTTAATGGATGAAAAAACTTCTATCAAATCAGCAGCAGCAGGGGACTCTAAACTGATTTACACTTACACAAACGCCATCAATGGCTTTAGTTCCAGGATCACCCCTTTCTCAACTCAAAGCCATACAAAAATCTTCGGCATTTTTGTCCTCTACCAAAGAAACGCCTCTTCACTTGGCAACTGCGCATTCATCCGACT
Source organism: Penstemon barbatus (assembly GCA_003313485.2). NCBI lineage: Eukaryota > Viridiplantae > Streptophyta > Magnoliopsida > Lamiales > Plantaginaceae > Penstemon > Penstemon barbatus. Next base: position 19,621,501 of record CM064881.1, read on the forward strand.
TCCTTGGCCTAAACTCCATGTCCGGTGCTTGGTCGGCTTCTGATTTCGGTCAAGATGTGATCATATGAGTGGTTGATACCGGAATTTGGCCAAAAATCAAGAGCTTCACTGATCAAGGAATGCCTAAGGTTCCACAAAGATGTAATTCGTTTATTATATGATGCAATTAATATATATATATATATATATATATATATATATATATATATATATATATATATATATATATATATATATATATATATATATATATATATATATATATATATATATATATATATATATATATATATATATATATATATATATATATATATATAATTAATTAATTAATTAATTAGCCACGTGCAATCTACGTGCATTTTTCTAGTTATTTAAAAAATAATTATACAATCGCTAGACCAAACTCACTCTTAGACTCCATCACTCAAAATCCCTAGGTCAAGGTATACTCAAACACTATAGCAACTAGTTGTCATTGATCCAGAGAAGGAAAATAAGAAAAACATTTTTTACTATTATGGATGACCCTATAGACAATGACTAATGTCCTTTGCTATTTTTTTCCACCTTGTCTGAAAATGAAAATGAAAATGATGTTATCATTGTTCCAAGCAATTACAATGCTTGGAGTTCCTTCTTCACAGCAAGCACATACATACATTATTCATATGGATTCAACGGCTATGCCCAAGGTTTTCTCCTCCCATAATAATTGGTACTCTTCCATTATTTATTCTGCGTTAGTGGATGAAAAAACTTCTATCAAATCAGCAGCAGCAGCAGCACCAGCAAGGGACTCTAAACTGATTTACACTTACACAAATGCCATCAATGGCTTTAGGCCATCTCCAATGGTTTCCCGGGGCCATTCCCAGGCCAGCACCCGGGCCAGCCCCCGAGCCAGCCCGGACTTTGGGTGATCATCTCCAGTGGTGGTCTCCAGCACTCAATTTCTTCCAAAAAATTTTCTTCCCCACTCTCACAATTTTTATAATAGTTTTAATATTGATATTAATAATACTAATAATAATTATTTTAATAATATAATTAATTTAAAAATATTATAATTAAAATATTTAAACTTTATCCATCAGAAGGTATTGAGTTGGAAAATCCATTACCAAGAAGACAAACTTTGGATAACTATATTATTCGTCATGATGCTATACGATTCAAAGAAACCAACCGTAGACTCCAACAAGACTTAATCGCCAATGTCTACGCAAAATACGGTTAACAATAAATGTAAATTGTATAATTTATGTATTTTAATTAAGTATGTTTTTATATATTTCTATGCTTAGGGTATTAATCAAAATTATTTGTCGGTGTTTAATTATATTTTCAAGTATAGGAGGAAACTTTATTCTTATTAAATCAAACTAGAGTTTTATGAACCATACCAATATTTTAATCTTATTATAAACTATGATGGACTATAATATAAATTATAAATAAATGGGAATTCAATAATATTTGAATTATAAATTTATAAAATTTAGTTGTAAATATAAAAAAATAAATACTTAATCCATGTTTATTTTAAATTTCGGTACGGTATAGTTTTTTACGGTATGAGAAGTATAAAATCAAAACCATACCAAAATACTCGGTACGATTTTCATCCATACCAAGACCTTCGGTTTTGAGAAAAAGAACCTAACATTCGGTACGATTTGATACGATACGGGGTGATCCGGTATAATTTTGAAAACCATGTACACCCCTACGAGTAATCTAAACCATATATATTATTCCTTTTGCCGATTGGAAAATTAATTATCATCATCATCATAAATTAATTGAAATTTTAGTTATCATTATCATCATCAAGTAATTCTTATTCTAATTAATTGAAATTTTAATTTTATTCTTATAAAATCATTAATAATTAGAATTTTAATTAAAATAAAATTATTTACTAACATTATTAAATTTTAATTAAAGGCATTATTTAATTTTGTTATAATTAAACCATTAATAATTAGAATTATAACTAAAAGTCAATAATAATAATTAAAACAAATACTATAAATTTTATTAACAAATATTAAAATTTTAATTACAAAATTAAAACAATTTTTAACATTTAAAATAATTAACACAATTTCTATACATTTAAAATAATTAAAGCAACTACTTTTAACAATTAAAAACTAAAAAAAAAAAGGAACCAGTCAGGTGGCGCCAAGTGGCGCCACCTGACTTAAAGAGGGGAGAGTGCATAGCACTCTCTCTCTTTCTTCTTCATCTTCTAACGCGAGCACCATTCCAGCTTCCATTCCCGCCCCAGCTTGCCGCTCAGCCCGTGCCGCCCCGCGCCCCGCCCCGGACCATCATTGGAGACGATTCTCCAGCCCAGCCCGGCCCTCACGCGCGCCCCGAGCCCACCATTGGAGATGCCCTTAGTGCCAGGCTCACCCCTTCTCAACTCAAAGCCATACAAAAATCTCCGGCTTTATTGTCCTCTACCAAAGAAACGCCTCTTCACTTGGCAACTACGCGTTCATCCGACTTCCTCGGCCTAAACTCCATGTCAGGTGCTTGACCGGCTTCTGATTTCGGTCAAGATGTGATCATAGAAGTGGTTGACACCGGAATTTGGCCAGAAAGCAAAACTTTATTGATCAAGGAATGCCTAAGGTTCCCTAAAGATGGAGGGGATGATGTTTCGGAGGTACATTTTTCAATACATCCATGTGCAATAACAAGCTCATCAGAGTTCGCAAGGTTTCAAAGCCGAAAACCCAGATGTTAGTGCCTGTTAAATTTTATATTCTCAAAAGCCTTATTGAATTCTTAATTCTAATTAATGAGACTTGAAATGTTTGAATGAAACTATATATACATTTCATTCGAGTAAGAACTTAATAATAATAGTAACGATTAAGCCAACAAAACCAGTAATTAATCAATTTACTTCATTAATGCGACAATGACATAATTATTTGTTGAAGCCAGCTCATGTCCCCTTAATAATATTTTAGCTCTTCTAGCAAATGGTAAGATAAGTGCATTTACTCCATCTGTAACATACAAGACTACAAAAAGAGGAATGTATTTTTTTTTTATTGTTATATAATGTATAATTAAAGAGGAATGTATTTGAATTTTAGAAAAGCGAGCCATATATTTCTTCATTACTTGAAGTAGTCACTGAATTATTCATTTGATCAGATAACAAAAATAGTATAGAAATTATTACCCTGAAACTGAAAGAAACCATCATAAGTCTAAGTTGAATAAGACGATATTCATATCATATATTTAATTTTCAAAAAATTAACAACATTACTCTGTAATGTATCTTGTCTTTACTTAAACTTCCAAACTCAGAAGCACTTTTGCCACTGTAATTTCATTTCTTGCACTCATTCATCCAAAAACATAGACAATGGCTAATGTTCTATGCTCTTTATTTCCACCTTGTCTGAAAATGAAAATGAAAATGATGTTATCATTGTTCCTAGCAATTACAATGCATGGAGTTTCTTCTTCACTTCAAGCACAGACATACATTATTCATATGGATTCAACGGTTATGCCCAAGGTTTTCTCCTCCCATGCATGATAATTGGTATTCTTCCATTGTTTCTTCTGCGTTAATGGATGAAAAAACTTCTATCAAATCAGCAGCAGCAGGGGACTCTAAACTGATTTACACTTACACAAACGCCATCAATGGCTTTAGTGCCAGGATCACCCCTTTCTCAACTCAAAGCCATACAAAAATCTTCGGCATTTTTGTCTTCTACCAAAGAAACGCCTCTTCACTTGGCAACTGCGCATTCATCCGACTTCCTTGGCCTAAACTCCATGTCCGGTGCTTGGTCGGCTTCTGATTTCGGTCAAGATGTGATCATATGAGTGGTTGATACCGGAATTTGGCCAAAAATCAAGAGCTTCACTGATCAAGGAATGCCTAAGGTTCCACAAAGATGTAATTCGTTTATTATATTATGCAATTAATATATATATATATATATATATATATATATATATATATATATATATATATATATATATATATAATTAATTAATTAATTAATTAGCCACGTGCAATCTACGTGCATTTTTCTAGTTATTTAAAAAATAATTATACAATCGCTAGACCAAACTCACTCTTAGACTCCATCACTCAAAATCCCTAGGTCAAGGTATACTCAAACACTATAGCAACTAGTTGTCATTGATCCAGAGAAGGAAAATAAGAAAAACATTTTTTACTATTATGTATAACCCTATAGACAATGACTAATGTCCTTTGCTCTTTTTTTCCACCTTGTCTGAAAATGAAAATGAAAATGATGTTATCATTGTTCCAAGCAATTACAATGCTTGGAGTTCCTTCTTCACAGCAAGCACATACATACATTATTCATATGGATTCAACGGCTATGCCCAAGGTTTTCTCCTCCCATAATAATTGGTACTCTTCCATTATTTATTCTGCGTTAGTGGATGAAAAAACTTCTATCAAATCAGCAGCAGCAAGGGACTCTAAACTGATTTACACTTACACAAATGCCATCAATGGCTTTAGTGCCAGGCTCACCCCTTCTCAACTCAAAGCCATACAAAAATCTCCGGCTTTTTTGTCCTCTACCAAAGAAACGCCTCTTCACTTGGCAACTACGCGTTCATCCGACTTCCTCGGCCTAAACTCCATGTCAGGTGCTTGACCGGCTTCTGATTTCGGTCAAGATGTGATCATAGAAGTGGTTGACACCGGAATTTGGCCAGAAAGCAAAACTTTATTGATCAAGGAATGCCTAAGGTTCCCTAAAGATGGAGGGGATGATGTTTCGGAGGTACATTTTTCAACACATCCATGTGCAATAACAAGCTCATCAGAGTTCGCAAGGTTTCAAAGCCGAAAACCCAGATGTTAGTGCATGTTAAATTTTATATTCTCAAAAGCCTTATTGAATTCTTAATTCTAATTAAGGAGACTTGAAATGTTTGAATGAAACTATATATACATTTCATTCTAGTAAGAACTTAATAATAATAGTAACGATTAAGCCAACAAAACCAGTAATTAATCAATTTACTTCATTAATGCGACAATGACATAATTATTTGTTGATGCCAGCTCATGTCCCCTTAATAATATTTTAGCTCTTCTAGCAAATGGTAAGATAAGTGCATTTACTCCATATGTAACATACAAGACTACAAAAAGAGGAATGTATTTTTTTTTTTATTGTTATATAATGTATAATTAAAGAGGAATGTATTTGAATTTTAGAAAAGCGAGCCATATATTTCTTCATTACTTGAAGTAGTCACTGAATTATTCATTTGATCAGATAACAAAAATTGTATAGAAATTATTACCCTGAAACTGAAAGAAACCATCATAAGTCTAAGTTGAATAAGACGATATTCATATCATATATTTAATTTTCAAAAAATTAACAACATTACTCTGTAATGTATCTTGTCTTTACTTAAACTTCCAAACTCAGAAGCACTTTTGCCACTGTAATTTCATTTCTTGCACTCATTCATCCAAAAACATAGACAATGGCTAATGTTCTATGCTCTTTATTTCCACCTTGTCTGGAAATGAAAATGAAAATGATGTTATCATTGTTCCTAGCAATTACAATGCATGGAGTTTCTTCTTCACTTCAAGCACAGACATACATTATTCGTATGGATTCAACGGTTATGCCCAAGGTTTTCTCCTCCCGTGCATGATAATTGGTATTCTTCCATTGTTTCTTCTGCGTTAATGGATGAAAAAACTTCTATCAAATCAGCAGTAGCAGGGGACTCTAAACTGATTTACACTTACACAAACGCCATCAATGGCTTTAGTGCCAGGATCACCCCTTTCTCAACTCAAAGCCATACAAAAATCTTCGGCATTTTTGTCCTCTACCAAAGAAACGCCTCTTCACTTGGCAACTGCGCATTCATCCGACTTCCTTGGCCTAAACTCCATGTCCGGTGCTTGGTCGGCTTCTGATTTCGGTCAAGATGTGATCATAGGAGTGGTTGATACCGGAATTTGGCCAAAAAGCAAGAGCTTCACTGATCAAGGAATGCCTAAGGTTCCATAAAGATGTAATTCGTTTATTATATGATGCAATTAATATATAGATATATATATATATATATATATATATATATATATATATATATATATATATATATATATATATATATATATATATAATTAATTAATTAATTAGCCACGTGCAATCTACGTGCATTTTTCTAGTTATTTAAAAAATAATTATACAATCGCTTGACCAAACTCACTCTTAGACTCCATCACACAAAATCCCTAGGTCAAGGTATACTCAAACACTATAGCAACTAGTTGTCATTGATCTAGAGAAGGAAAATAAGAAAAACATTTTTTACTATTATGGATGACCCTATAGACAATGACTAATGTCCTATGCTCTTTTTTTCCACCTTGTCTGAAAATGAAAATGAAAATGATGTTATCATTGTTCCAAGCAATTACAATGCTTGGAGTTTCTTCTTCACAGCAAGCACATACATACATTATTCATATGGATTCAACGGCTATGTCCAAGGTTTTCTCCTCCCCTAATAATTGGTACTCTTCCATTATTTATTCTGCGTTAGTGGATGAAAAAACTTCTATAAAAAACTTCTATCAAACTTCTATCAAATGCAAGGGACTCTAAACTGATTTACACTTACACAAACGCCATCAATGGCTCTAGTGCCAGGCTCACCCCTTCTCAACTCAAAGCCATACAAAAATCTCCGGCTTTTTTGTCCTCTACCAAAGAAACGCCTCTTCACTTGGCAACTACGCGTTCATCCGACTTCCTCGGCCTAAACTCCATGTCCGGTGCTTGACCGGCTTCTGATTTCGGTCAAGATGTGATCATAGAAGTGGTTGACACCGGAATTTGGCCAGAAAGCAAAACTTTATTGATCAAGGAATGCCTAAGGTTCCCCAAAGATGGAGGGGATGATGTTTCGGAGGTACATTTTTCAATACATCCATGTGCAATAACAAGCTCATCAGAGTTCGCTTTTTCAACAAAGGTTTCAAAGCCGAAAACCCAGATGTTAGTGCTTGTTAAATTTTATATTCTCAAAAGCCTTATTGAATTCTCAATTCTAATTAAGGAGACTTGAAATGTTTGAATGAAACTATATATACATTTCATTCTAGTAAGAACTTAATAATAATAGTAACGATTAAGCCAAAAAAACAGTAATTAATCAATTTACTTCATTAATGCGACAATGACATAATTATTTGTTGAAGCCAGCTCATGTCCCCTTAATAATATTTTAGCTCTTCTAGCAAATGGTAAGATAAGTGCATTTACTCCATCTGTAATATACAAGACTACAAAAAGAGGAATGTATTTTTTTTTTATTGTTATATAATGTATAATTAAAGAGGAATGTATTTGAATTATAGAAAAGCGAGCCATAAATTTCTTCATTACTTGAAGTAGTCACTGAATTATTCATTTGATCAGATAACAAAAATAGTATAAAAATTATTACCCTGAAACTGAAAGAAACCATCATAAGTCTAAGTTGAATAAGACGATATTCATATCATATATTTAATTTTCAAAAAATTAACAACATTACTCTGTAATGTATCTTGTCTTTACTTAAACTTCCAAACTCAGAAGCACTTTTGCCACTGTAATTTCATTTCTTGCACTCATTCATCCAAAAACATAGACAATGGCTAATGTTCTATGCTCTTTATTTCCACCTTGTCTGAAAATGAAAATGAAAATGATGTTATCATTGTTCCTAGCAATTACAATGCATGGAGTTTCTTCTTCACTTCAAGCACAGACATACATTATTCATATGGATTCAACGGTTATGCCCAAGGTTTTCTCCTCCCATGCATGATAATTGGTATTCTTCCATTGTTTCTTCTGCGTTAATGGATGAAAAAACTTCTATCAAATCAGCAGCAGCAGGGGACTCTAAACTGATTTACACTTACACAAACGCCATCAATGGCTTTAGTGCCAGGATCACCCCTTTCTCAACTCAAAGCCATACAAAAATCTTCGGCATTTTTGTCCTCTACCAAAGAAACGCCTCTTCACTTGGCAACTGCGCATTCATCCGACTTCCTTGGCCTAAACTCCATGTCCGGTGCTTGGTCGGCTTCTGATTTCGGTCAAGATGTGATCATATGAGTGGTTGATACCGGAATTTGGCCAAAAATCAAGAGCTTCACTGATCAAGGAATGCCTAAGGTTCCACAAAGATGTAATTCGTTTATTATATTATGCAATTAATATATATATATATATATATATATATATATATATATATATATATATATATATATATATATATATATATATATATATATATATATATATATATATATATATATATATATATATATATATATATATATATATAATTAATTAATTAATTAATTAGCCACGTGCAATCTACGTGCATTTTTCTAGTTATTTAAAAAATAATTATACAATCGCTAGACCAAACTCACTCTTAGACTCCATCACTCAAAATCCCTAGGTCAAGGTATACTCAAACACTATAGCAACTAGTTGTCATTGATCCAGAGAAGGAAAATAAGAAAAACATTTTTTACTATTATGGATGACCCTATAGACAATGACTAATGTCCTTTGCAATTTTTTTCCACCTTGTCTGAAAATGAAAATGAAAATGATGTTATCATTGTTCCAAGCAATTACAATGCTTGGAGTTCCTTCTTCACAGCAAGCACATACATACATTATTCATATGGATTCAACGGCTATGCCCAAGGTTTTCTCCTCCCATAATAATTGGTACTCTTCCATTATTTATTCTGCGTTAGTGGATGAAAAAACTTCTATCAAATCAGCAGCAGCAAGGGACTCTAAACTGATTTACACTTACACAAATGCCATCAATGGCTTTAGTGCCAGGCTCACCCCTTCTCAACTCAAAGCCATACAAAAATCTCCGGCTTTTTTGTCCTCTACCAAAGAAACGCCTCTTCACTTGGCAACTACGCGTTCATCCGACTTCCTCGGCCTAAACTCCATGTCAGGTGCTTGACCGGCTTCTGATTTCGGTCAAGATGTGATCATAGAAGTGGTTGACACCGGAATTTGGCCAGAAAGCAAAACTTTATTGATCAAGGAATGCCTAAGGTTCCCTAAAGATGGAGGGGATGATGTTTCGGAAGTACATTTTTCAATACATCCATGTGCTATAACAAGCTCATCAGAGTTCGCAAGGTTTCAAAGCCGAAAACCCAGATGTTAGTGCATGTTAAATTTTATATTCTCAAAAGCCTTATTGAATTCTTAATTCTAATTAAGGAGACTTGAAATGTTTGAATGAAACTATATATACATTTCATTCTAGTAAGAACTTAATAATAATAGTAACGATTAAGCCAACAAAACCAGTAATTAATCAATTTACTTCATTAATGCCACAATGACATAATTATTTGTTGATGCCAGCTCATGTCCCCTTAATAATATTTTAGCTCTTCTAGCAAATGGTAAGATAAGTGCATTTACTCCATCTGTAACATACAAGACTACAAAAAGAGGAATGTATTTTTTTTTTATTGTTATATAATGTATAATTAAAGAGGAATGTATTTGAATTTTAGAAAATCGAGCCATATATTTCTTCATTACTTGAAGTAGTCACTGAATTATTCATTTGATCAGATAACAAAAATTGTATAGAAATTATTACCCTGAAACTGAAAGAAACCATCATAAGTCTAAGTTGAATAAGACGATATTCATATCATATATTTAATTTTCAAAAAATTAACAACATTACTCTGTAATGTATCTTGTCTTTACTTAAACTTCCAAACTCAGAAGCACTTTTGCCACTGTAATTTCATTTCTTGCACTCATTCATCCAAAAACATAGACAATGGCTAATGTCTATGCTCTTTATTTCCACCTTGTCTGAAAATGAAAATGAAAATGATGTTATCATTGTTCCTAGCAATTACAATGCATGGAGTTTCTTCTTCACTTCAAGCACAGACATACATTATTCATATGGATTCAACGGTTATGCCAAGGTTTTCTCCTCCCATGCATGATAATTGGTATTCTTCCATTGTTTCTTCTGCGTTAATGGATGAAAAAACTTCTATCAAATCAGCAGCAGCAGGGGACTCTAAACTGATTTACACTTACACAAACGCCATCAATGGCTTTAGTGCCAGGATCACCCCTTTCTCAACTCAAAGCCATACAAAAATCTTCGGCATTTTTGTCCTCTACCAAAGAAACACCTCTTCACTTGGCAACTGCGCATTCATCCGACTTCCTTGGCCTAAACTCCATGTCCGGTGCTTGGTCGGCTTCTGATTTCGGTCAAGATGTGATCATAGGAGTGGTTGATACCGGAATTTGGCCAAAATCAAGAGCTTCACTGATCAAGGAATGCCTAAGGTTCCACAAAGATGTAATTCGTTTATTATATGATGCAATTAATATATATATATATATATATATATATATATATATATATATATATATATATATATATATATATAATTAATTAATTAATTAATTAGCCACGTGCAATCTACGTGCATTTTTCTAGTTATTTAAAAAATAATTATACAATCGCTAGACCAAACTCACTCTTAGACTCCATCACCCAAAATCCCTAGGTCAAGGTATACTCAAACACTATAGCAACTAGTTTTCATTGATCCAGAGAAGGAAAATAAGAAAAACATTTTTTACTATTATGGATGACCCTATAGACAATGACTAATGTCCTATGCTCTTTTTTTCCACCTTGTCTGAAAATGAAAATGAAAATGATGTTATCATTGTTCCAAGCAATTACAATGCTTGGAGTTTCTTCTTCACAGCAAGCACATACATACATTATTCATATGGATTCAACGGCTATGCCAAGGTTTTCTCCTCCCATAATAATTGGTACTCTTCCATTATTTATTTTGCGTTAGTGGATGAAAAAACTTCTATCAAATCAGCAGCAGCAGCAGCAAGGGACTCTAAACTGATTTACACTTACACAAACGCCATCAATGGCTTTAGTGCCAGGCTCACCCCTTCTCAACTCAAAGCCATACAAAAATCTCCGGCTTTTTTGTCCTCTACCAAAGAAACGCCTCTTCACTTGGCAACTACGCGTTCATCCGACTTCCTCGGCCTAAACTCCATGTCCGGTGCTTGACCGGCTTCTGATTTCGGTCAAGATGTGATCATAGAAGTGGTTGACACCGGAATTTGGCCAGAAAGCAAAACTTTATTGATCAAGGAATGCCTAAGGTTCCCCAAAGATGGAGGGGATGATGTTTCGGAGGTACATTTTTCAATACATCCATGTGCAATAACAAGCTCATCAGAGTTCGCTTTTTCAACAAAGGTTTCAAAGCCGAAAACCCAGATGTTAGTGCTTGTTAAATTTTATATTCTCAAAAGCCTTATTGAATTCTCAATTCTAATTAAGGAGACTTGAAATGTTTGAATGAAACTATATATACATTTCATTCTAGTAAGAACTTAATAATAATAGTAACGATTAAGCCAAAAAAACAGTAATTAATCAATTTACTTCATTAATGCGACAATGACATAATTATTTGTTGAAGCCAGCTCATGTCCCCTTAATAATATTTTAGCTCTTCTAGCAAATGGTAAGATAAGTGCATTTACTCCATCTGTAATATACAAGACTACAAAAAGAGGAATGTATTTTTTTTTTATTGTTATATAATGTATAATTAAAGAGGAATGTATTTGAATTATAGAAAAGCGAGCCATAAATTTCTTCATTACTTGAAGTAGTCACTGAATTATTCATTTGATCAGATAACAAAAATAGTATAAAAATTATTACCCTGAAACTGAAAGAAACCATCATAAGTCTAAGTTGAATAAGACGATATTCATATCATATATTTAATTTTCAAAAAATTAACAACATTACTCTGTAATGTATCTTGTCTTTACTTAAACTTCCAAACTCAGAAGCACTTTTGCCACTGTAATTTCATTTCTTGCACTCATTCATCCAAAAACATAGACAATGGCTAATGTTCTATGCTCTTTATTTCCACCTTGTCTGAAAATGAAAATGAAAATGATGTTATCATTGTTCCTAGCAATTACAATGCATGGAGTTTCTTCTTCACTTCAAGCACAGACATACATTATTCATATGGATTCAACGGTTATGCCCAAGGTTTTCTCCTCCCATGCATGATAATTGGTATTCTTCCATTGTTTCTTCTGCGTTAATGGATGAAAAAACTTCTATCAAATCAGCAGCAGCAGGGGACTCTAAACTGATTTACACTTACACAAACGCCATCAATGGCTTTAGTGCCAGGATCACCCCTTTCTCAACTCAAAGCCATACAAAAATCTTCGGCATTTTTGTCCTCTACCAAAGAAACGCCTCTTCACTTGGCAACTGCGCATTCATCCGACTTCCTTGGCCTAAACTCCATGTCCGGTGCTTGGTCGGCTTCTGATTTCGGTCAAGATGTGATCATATGAGTGGTTGATACCGGAATTTGGCCAAAAATCAAGAGCTTCACTGATCAAGGAATGCCTAAGGTTCCACAAAGATGTAATTCGTTTATTATATTATGCAATTAATATATATATATATATATATTTATATATATATATATATATATATATATATATATATATATATATATATATATATATATATATATATATATATATAATTAATTAATTAATTAATTAGCCACGTGCAATCTACGTGCATTTTTCTAGTTATTTAAAAAATAATTATACAATCGCTAGACCAAACTCACTCTTAGACTCCATCACTCAAAATCCCTAGGTCAAGGTATACTCAAACACTATAGCAACTAGTTGTCATTGATCCAGAGAAGGAAAATAAGAAAAACATTTTTTACTATTATGGATGACCCTATAGACAATGACTAATGTCCTTTGCTCTTTTTTTCCACCTTGTCTGAAAATGAAAATGAAAATGATGTTATCATTGTTCCAAGCAATTACAATGCTTGGAGTTCCTTCTTCACAGCAAGCACATACATACATTATTCATATGGATTCAACGGCTATGCCCAAGGTTTTCTCCTCCCATAATAATTGGTACTCTTCCATTATTTATTCTGCGTTAGTGGATGAAAAAACTTCTATCAAATCAGCAGCAGCAAGGGACTCTAAACTGATTTACACTTACACAAATGCCATCAATGGCTTTAGTGCCAGGCTCACCCCTTCTCAACTCAAAGCCATACAAAAATCTCCGGCTTTTTTGTCCTCTACCAAAGAAACGCCTCTTCACTTGGCAACTACGCGTTCATCCGACTTCCTCGGCCTAAACTCCATGTCAGGTGCTTGACCGGCTTCTGATTTCGGTCAAGATGTGATCATAGAAGTGGTTGACACCGGAATTTGGCCAGAAAGCAAAACTTTATTGATCAAGGAATGCCTAAGGTTCCCTAAAGATGGAGGGGATGATGTTTCGGAAGTACATTTTTCAATACATCCATGTGCTATAACAAGCTCATCAGAGTTCGCAAGGTTTCAAAGCCGAAAACCCAGATGTTAGTGCATGTTAAATTTTATATTCTCAAAAGCCTTATTGAATTCTTAATTCTAATTAAGGAGACTTGAAATGTTTGAATGAAACTATATATACATTTCATTCTAGTAAGAACTTAATAATAATAGTAACGATTAAGCCAACAAAACCAGTAATTAATCAATTTACTTCATTAATGCGACAATGACATAATTATTTGTTGATGCCAGCTCATGTCCCCTTAATAATATTTTAGCTCTTCTAGCAAATGGTAAGATAAGTGCATTTACTCCATCTGTAACATACAAGAATACAAAAAGAGGAATGTATTTTTTTTTTATTGTTATATAATGTATAATTAAAGAGGAATGTATTTGAATTTTAGAAAATCGAGCCATATATTTCTTCATTACTTGAAGTAGTCACTGAATTATTCATTTGATCAGATAACAAAAATTGTATAGAAATTATTACCCTGAAACTGAAAGAAACCATCATAAGTCTAAGTTGAATAAGACGATATTCATATCATATATTTAATTTTCAAAAAATTAACAACATTACTCTGTAATGTATCTTGTCTTTACTTAAACTTCCAAACTCAGAAGCACTTTTGCCACTGTAATTTCATTTCTTGCACTCATTCATCCAAAAACATAGACAATGGCTAATGTTCTATGCTCTTTATTTCCACCTTGTCTGAAAATGAAAATGAAAATGATGTTATCATTGTTCCTAGCAATTACAATGCATGGAGTTTCTTCTTCACTTCAAGCACAGACATACATTATTCATATGGATTCAACGGTTATGCCCAAGGTTTTCTCCTCCCATGCATGATAATTGGTATTCTTCCATTGTTTCTTCTGCGTTAATGGATGAAAAAACTTCTATCAAATCAGCAGCAGCAGGGGACTCTAAACTGATTTACACTTACACAAACGCCATCAATGGCTTTAGTGCCAGGATCACCCCTTTCTCAACTCAAAGCCATACAAAAATCTTCGGCATTTTTGTCATCTACCAAAGAAACACCTCTTCACTTGGCAACTGCGCATTCATCCGACATCCTTGGCCTAAACTCCATGTCCGGTGCTTGGTCGGCTTCTGATTTCGGTCAAGATGTGATCATAGGAGTGGTTGATACCGGAATTTGGCCCGAAAGCAAGAGCTTCACTGATCAAGGAATGCCTAAGGTTCCATAAAGATGTAATTCGTTTATTATATGATGCAATTAATATATATATATATATATATATATATATATATATATATATATATATATATATAAAATTAATTAATTAATTAATTAATTAATTAATTAGCCATGTGCAATCTACGTGCATTTTTCTAGTTATTTAAAAAATAATTATACAATCGCTAGACCAAACTCACTCTTAGACTCCATCACACAAAATCCCTAGGTCAAGGTATACTCAAACACTATAGCAACTAGTTGTCATTGATCCAGAGAAGGAAAATAAGAAAAACATTTTTTACTATTATGGATGACCCTATAGACAATGACTAATGTCCTATGCTCTTTTTTTCCACCTTGTCTGAAAATGAAAATGAAAATGATGTTATTATTGTTCCAAGCAATTACAATGCTTGGAGTTTCTTCTTCACAGCAAGCACATACATACATTATTCATATGGATTCAACGGCTATGTCCAAGGTTTTCTCCTCCCATAATAATTGGTACTCTTCCATTATTTATTCTGCGTTAGTGGATGAAAAAACTTCTATAAAAAACTTCTATCAAACTTCTATCAAATGCAAGGGACTCTAAACTGATTTACACTTACACAAACGCCATCAATGGCTTTAGTGCCAGGCTCACCCCTTCTCAACTCAAAGCCATACAAAAATCTCCGGCTTTTTTGTCCTCTACCAAAGAAACGCCTCTTCACTTGGCAACTACGCGTTCATCCGACTTCCTCGGCCTAAACTCCATGTCCGGTGCTTGATCGGCTTCTGATTTCGGTCAAGATGTGATCATAGAAGTGGTTGACACCGGAATTTGGCCAGAAAGCAAAACTTTATTGATCAAGGAATGCCTAAGGTTCCCCAAAGATGGAGGGGATGATGTTTCGGAGGTACATTTTTCAATACATCCATGTGCAATAACAAGCTCATCAGAGTTCGCTTTTTCAACAAAGGTTTCAAAGCCGAAAACCCAGATGTTAGTGCCTGTTAAATTTTATATTCTCAAAAGCCTTATTGAATTCTCAATTCTAATTAAGGAGACTTGAAATGTTTGAATGAAACTATATATACATTTCATTCTAGTAAGAAATTAATAATAATAGTAACGATTAAGCCAAAAAAACACTAATTAATCAATTTACTTCATTAATGCGACAATGACATAATTATTTGTTGATGCCAGCTCATGTCCCCTTAATAATATTTTAGCTCTTCTAGCAAATGGTAAGATAAGTGCATTTACTCCATCTGTAACATACAAGACTACAAAAAGAGGAATGTATTTTTTTTTTATTGTTATATAATGTATAATTAAAGAGGAATGTATTTGAATTTTAGAAAAGCGAGCCATATATTTCTTCATTACTTGAAGTAGTCACTGAATTATTCATTTGATCAGATAACAAAAATTGTATAGAAATTATTACCCTGAAACTGAAAGAAACCATCATAAGTCTAAGTTGAATAAGACGATATTCATATCATATACTTAATTTTCAAAAAATTAACAACATTACTCTGTAATGAATCTTGTCTTTACTTAAACTTCCAAACTCATAAGCACTTTTGCCACTGTAATTTCATTTATTGCACTCATTCATCCAAAAACATAGACAATGGCTAATGTTCTATGCTCTTTATTTCCACCTTGTCTGAAAATGAAAA
Organism: Penstemon barbatus; assembly: GCA_003313485.2. Taxonomy (NCBI): domain Eukaryota; kingdom Viridiplantae; phylum Streptophyta; class Magnoliopsida; order Lamiales; family Plantaginaceae; genus Penstemon; species Penstemon barbatus. Next base: position 19,637,933 of record CM064881.1, read on the forward strand.
TAAAAATGATGTTATCATTGTTCCTAGCAATTACAATGCATGGAGTTTCTTCTTCACTTCAAGCACAGACATACATTATTCATATGGATTCAACGGTTATGCCCAAGGTTTTCTCCTCCCATGCATGATAATTGGTATTCTTCCATTGTTTCTTCTGCGTTAGTGGATGAAAAAACTTCTATCAAATCAGCAGCAGCAGGGGACTCTAAACTGATTTACACTTACACAAACGCCATCAATGGCTTTAGTGCCAGGATCACCCCTTTCTCAACTCAAAGCCATACAAAAATCTTCGGCATTTTTGTCCTCTACCAAAGAAACGCCTCTTCACTTGGCAACTGCGCATTCATCCGACTTCCTTGGCCTAAACTCCATGTCCGGTGCTTGGTCGGCTTCTGATTTCGGTCAAGATGTGATCATATGAGTGGTTGATACCGGAATTTGGCCAAAAATCAAGAGCTTCACTGAACAAGGAATGCCTAAGGTTCCACAAAGATGTAATTCGTTTATTATATGATGCAATTAATATATAGATATATATTAATTATATATATATATATATATATATATATATATATATATATATATATATATATATATATATATATATATATATATATATATATATATATATATATATATATATAATTAATTAGCCACGTGCAATCTACGTGCATTTTTCTAGTTATTTAAAAAATAATTATACAATCGCTAGACCAAACTCACTCTTAGACTCCATCACCCAAAATCCCTAGGTCAAGGTATACTCAAACACTATAGCAACTAGTTTTCATTGATCCAGAGAAGGAAAATAAGAAAAACATTTTTTACTATTATGGATGACCCTATAGACAATGACTAATGTCCTATGCTCTTTTTTTCCACCTTGTCTGAAAATGAAAATGAAAATGATGTTATCATTGTTCCAAGCAATTACAATGCTTGGAGTTTCTTCTTCACAGCAAGCACATACATACATTATTCATATGGATTCAACGGCTATGCCCAAGGTTTTCTCCTCCCATAATAATTGGTACTCTTCCATTATTTATTTTGCGTTAGTGGATGAAAAAACTTCTATCAAATCAGCAGCAGCAGCAGCAAGGGACTCTAAACTGATTTACACTTACACAAACGCCATCAATGGCTTTAGTGCCAGGCTCACCCCTTCTCAACTCAAAGCCATACAAAAATCTCCGGCTTTTTTGTCCTCTACCAAAGAAACGCCTCTTCACTTGGCAACTACGCGTTCATCCGACTTCCTCGGCCTAAACTCCATGTCCGGTGCTTGACCGGCTTCTGATTTCGGTCAAGATGTGATCATAGAAGTGGTTGACACCGGAATTTGGCCAGAAAGCAAAACTTTATTGATCAAGGAATGCCTAAGGTTCCCCAAAGATGGAGGGGATGATGTTTCGGAGGTACATTTTTCAATACATCCATTTGCAATAACAAGCTCATCAGAGTTCGCTTTTTCAACAAAGGTTTCAAAGCCGAAAACACAGATGTTAGTGCATGTTAAATTTTATATTCTCAAAAGCCTTATTGAATTCTCAATTCTAATTAAGGAGACTTGAAATGTTTGAATGAAACTATATATACATTTCATTCTAGTAAGAACTTAATAATAATAGTAACGATTAAGCCAAAAAAACAGTAATTAATCAATTTACTTCATTAATGCGACAATGACATAGTTATTTGTTGAAGCCAGCTCATGTCCCCTTAATAATATTTTAGCTCTTCTAGCAAATGGTAAGATAAGTGCATTTACTCCATCTGTAATATACAAGACTACAAAAAGAGGAATGTATTTTTTTTTTTATTGTTATATAATGTATAATTAAAGAAGAATGTATTTGAATTTTAGAAAAGCGAGCCATAAATTTCTCCATTACTTGAAGTAGTCACTGAATTATTCATTTGATCAGATAACAAAAATAGTATAGAAATTATTTCCCTGAAACTGAAAGAAACCATCATAAGTCTAAGTTGAATAAGACGATATTCATATCATATATTTAATTTTCAAAAAATTAACAACATTACTATGTAATGTATCTTGTCTTTACTTAAACTTCTAAACTCAGAAGCACTTTTGCCACTGTAATTTCATTTCTTGCACTCATTAATCCAAAAACATAGACAATGGCTTATGTCCTATGCTCTTTTTTTCCACCTTGTCTGAAAATGAAAATGAAAATGATGTTATCATTGTTCCAAGCAATTACAATGCATGGAGTTTCTTCTTCACTTCAGGCACAAACATACATTATTCATATGGATTCAACGGTTATGCCCAAGGTTTTCTCCTCCCATGATAATTGGTATTCTTCCATTGTTTCTTCTGCGTTAGTGGATTAAAAAACTTCTATCAAATCAGCAGCAGCATGGGACTCTAAACTGATTTACACTTACACAAACGCCATCAATGGCTTTAGTGCCAGGCTCACCACTTTCTCAACTCAAAGCCATACAAAAATCTTCGGCATTTTTGTCCTCTACCAAAGAAACGCCTCTTCACTTGGCAACTGCGCATTCATCCGACTTCCTTGGCCTAAACTCCATGTCCGGTGCTTGGTCGGCTTTTGATTTCGGTCAAGATGTGATCATATGAGTGGTTGATACCGGAATTTGGCCAAAAATCAAGAGCTTCACTGATCAAGGAATGCCTAAGGTTCCACAAAGATGTAATTCGTTTATTATATTATGCAATTAATATATATATATATATATATATATATATATATATATATATATATAATTAATTAATTAATTAATTAGCCACGTGCAATCTACGTGCATTTTTCTAGTTATTTAAAAAATAATTATACAATCGCTAGACCAAACTCACTCTTAGACTCCATCACTCAAAATCCCTAGGTCAAGGTATACTCAAACACTATAGCAACTAGTTGTCATTGATCCAGAGAAGGAAAATAAGAAAAACATTTTTTACTATTATGGATGACCCTATAGACAATGACTAATGTCCTCTGCTCTTTTTTTCCACCTTGTCTGAAAATGAAAATGAAAATGATGTTATCATTGTTCCAAGCAATTACAAAGCTTGGAGTTTCTTCTTCACAGCAAGCACATACATACATTATTCATATGGATTCAACGGCTATGCCCAAGGTTTTCTCCTCCCATAATAATTGGTACTCTTCCATTATTTATTCTGCGTTAGTGGATGAAAAAACTTCTATCAAATCAGCAGCAGCAGCAGCAAGGGACTCTAAACTGATTTACACTTACACAAACGCCATCAATGGCTTTAGTGCCAGGCTCACCCCTTCTCAACTCAAAGCCATACAAAAATCTCCGGCTTTTTTGTCCTCTACCAAAGAAACGCCTCTTCACTTGGCAACTACGCGTTCATCCGACTTCCTCGGCCTAAACTCCATGTCCGGTGCTTGACCGGCTTTTGATTTCGGTCAAGATGTGATCATAGAAGTGGTTGACACCGGAATTTGGCCAGAAAGCAAAACTTTATTGATCAAGGAATGCCTAAGGTTCCCCAAAGATGGAGGGGATGATGTTTCGGAGGTACATTTTTCAATACATCCATGTGCAATAACAAGCTCATCAGAGTTCGCTTTTTCAACAAAGGTTTCAAAGCCGAAAACCCAGATGTTAGTGCCTGTTAAATTTTATATTCTCAAAAGCCTTATTGAATTCTCAATTCTAATTAAGGAGACTTGAAATGTTTGAATGAAACTATATATACATTTCATTCTAGTAAGAACTTAATAATAATAGTAACGATTAAGCCAAAAAAATAGTAATTAATCAATTTACTTCATTAATGCGACAATGACATAATTATTTGTTGAAGCCAGCTCATGTCCCCTTAATAATATTTTAGCTCTTCTAGCAAATGGTAAGATAAGTGCATTTACTCCATCTGTAATATACAAGACTACAAAAAGAGGAATGTATTTTATTTATTGTTATATACTGTATAATTAAATAGGAATGTATTTGAATTTTAGAAAAGCGAGCCATAAATTTCTTCATTACTTGAAGTAGTCACTGAATTATTCAATTGATCAGATAACAAAAATAGTATAGAAATTATTACCATGAAACTGAAAGAAACCATCATAAGTCTAAGTTGAATAAGACGATATTCATATCATATATTTAATTTTCAAAAAATTAAAAACATTACTCTGTAATGTATCTTGTCTTTACTTAAACTTCCAAACTCAGAAGCACTTTTGCCACTGTAATTTCATTTCTTGCACTCATTCATACAAAAACATAGACAATGGCTAATGTCCTATGCTCTTTATTTCTACCTTGTCTGAAAATGAAAATGAAAATGATGTTATCATTGTTCCTAGCAATTACAATGCATGGAGTTTATTCTTCACTTCAAGCACAGACATACATTATTCATATGGATTCAACGGTTATGACCAAGGTTTTCTCCTCCCATGCATGATAATTGGTATTCTTCCATTGTTTCTTCTGCGTTAGTGGATGAAAAAACTTCTATCAAATCAGCAGCAGCAGGGGACTCTAAACTGATTTACACTTACACAAACGCCATCAATGGCTTTAGTGCCAGGCTCACCCCTTTCTCAACTCAAAGCCATACAAAAATCTTCGGCATTTTTGTCCTCTACCAAAGAAACGCCTCTTCACTTGGCAACTGCGCATTCATCCGACTTCCTTGGCCTAAACTCCATGTCCGGTGCTTGGTCGGCTTCTGATTTCGGTCAAGATGTGATCATATGAGTGGTTGATACAGGAATTTGGCCAAAAATCAAGAGCTTCACTGATCAAGGAATGCCTAAGGTTCCACAAAGATGTAATTCGTTTATTATATGATGCAATTAATATATAGATATATATTAATTATATATATATATATATATATATAATTAATTAATTAATTAGTCACGTGCAATCTACGTGCATTTTTCTAGTTATTTAAAAAATAATTATACAATCGCTAGACCAAACTCACTCTTAGACTCCATCACCCAAAATCCCTAGGTCAAGGTATACTCAAACACTATAGCAACTAGTTGTCATTGATCCAGAGAAGGAAAATAAGAAAAACATTTTTTACTATTATGGATGACCCTATAGACAATGACTAATGTCCTATGCTCTTTTTTTCCACCTTGTCTGAAAATGAAAATGAAAATGATGTTATCATTGTTCCAAGCAATTACAATGCTTGGAGTTTCTTCTTCACAGCAAGCACATACATACATTATTCATATGGATTCAACGGCTATGCCCAAGGTTTTCTCCTCACATAATAATTGGTACTCTTCCATTATTTATTCTGCGTTAGTGGATGAAAAAACTTCTATCAAATCAGCAGCAGCAGCAGCAAGGGACTCTAAACTGATTTACACTTACACAAACGCCATCAATGGCTTTAGTGCCAGGCTCACCCCTTCTCAACTCAAAGCCATACAAAAATCTCCGGCTTTTTTGTCCTCTACCAAAGAAACGCCTCTTCACTTGGCAACTACGCGTTCATCCGACTTCCTCGGCCTAAACTCCATGTCCGGTGCTTGACCGGCTTTTGATTTCGGTCAAGATGTGATCATAGAAGTGGTTGACACCGGAATTTGGCCAGAAAGCAAAACTTTATTGATCAAGGAATGCCTAAGGTTCCCCAAAGATGGAGGGGATGATGTTTCGGAGGTACATTTTTCAATACATCCATGTGCAATAACAAGCTCATCAGAGTTCGCTTTTTCAACAAAGGTTTCAAAGCCGAAAACCCAGATGTTAGTGCCTGTCAAATTTTATATTCTCAAAAGCCTTATTGAATTCTCAATTCTAATTAAGGAGACTTGAAATGTTTGAATGAAACTATATATACATTTCATTCTAGTAAGAACTTAATAATAATAGTAACGATTAAGCCAAAAAAACAGTAATTAATCAATTTACTTCATTAATGCGACAATGACATAATTATTTGTTGAAGCCAGCTCATGTCCCCTTAATAATATTTTAGCTCTTCTAGCAAATGGTAAGATAAGTGCATTTACTCCATCTGTAATATACAAGACTACAAAAAGAGGAATGTATTTTATTTATTGTTATATACTGTATAATTAAAGAGGAATGTATTTAAATTTTAGAAAAGCGAGCCATAAATTTCTTCATTACTTGAAGTAGTCACTGAATTATTCAATTGATCAGATAACAAAAATAGTATAGAAATTATTACCATGAAACTGAAAGAAACCATCATAAGTCTAAGTTGAATAAGACGATATTCATATCATATATTTAATTTTCAAAAAATTAACAACATTACTCTGTAATGTATCTTGTCTTTACTTAAACTTCCAAACTCAGAAGCACTTTTGCCACTGTAATTTCATTTCTTGCACTCATTCATACAAAAACGTAGACAATGGCTAATGTCCTATGCTCTTTATTTCTACCTTGTCTGAAAATGAAAATGAAAATGATGTTATCGTTGTTCCTAGCAATTACAATGCATGGAGTTTATTCTTCACTTCAAGCACAGACATACATTATTCATATGGATTCAACGGTTATGCCCAAGGTTTTCTCGTCCCATGCATGATAATTGGTATTCTTCCATTGTTTCTTCTGCGTTAGTGGATGAAAAAACTTCTATCAAATCAGCAGCAGCAGGGGACTCTAAACTGATTTACACTTACACAAACGCCATCAATGGCTTTAGTGCCAGGCTCACCCCTTTCTCAACTCAAAGCCATACAAAAATCTTCGGCATTTTTGTCCTCTACCAAAGAAACGCCTCTTCACTTGGCAACTGCGCATTCATCCGACTTCCTTGGCCTAAACTCCATGTCCGGTGCTTGGTCGGCTTCTGATTTCGGTCAAGATGTGATCATATGAGTGGTTGATACCGGAATTTGGCCAAAAATCAAGAGCTTCACTGATCAAGGAATGCCTAAGGTTCCACAAAGATGTAATTCGTTTATTATATGATGCAATTAATATATATATATATATATATATATATATATATATATATATATATATATATATATATATATATATAATTAATTAATTAATTAGCCACGTGCAATCTACGTGCATTTTTCTAGTTATTTAAAAAATAATTATACAATCGCTAGACCAAACTCACTCTTAGACTCCATCACCCAAAATCCCTAGGTCAAGGTATACTCAAACACTATAGCAACTAGTTGTCATTGATCCAGAGAAGGAAAATAAGAAAAACATTTTTTACTATTATGGATGACCCTATAGACAATGACTAATGTCCTATGCACTTTTTTTCCACCTTGTCTGAAAATGAAAATGAAAATGATGTTATCATTGTTCCAAGCAATTACAATGCTTGGAGTTTCTTCTTCACAGCAAGCACATACATACATTATTCATATTGATTCAACGGCTATGCCCAAGGTTTTCTCCTCCCATAATAATTGGTACTCTTCCATTATTTATTCTGCGTTAGTGGATGAAAAAACTTCTATCAAATCAGCAGCAGCAGCAGCAGCAAGGGACTCTAAACTGATTTACACTTACACAAACGCCATCAGTGGCTTTAGTGCCAGGCTCACCCCTTCTCAACTCAAAGCCATACAAAAATCTCCGGCTTTTTTGTCCTCCACCAGAGAAACGCCTCTTCACTTGGCAACTACGCGTTCATCCGACTTCCTCGGCCTAAATTCCATGTTCGGTGCTTGACCGGCTTCTGATTTCGGTCAAGATGTGATCATAGAAGTGGTTGACACCGGAATTTGGCCAGAAAGCAAAACTTTATTGATCAAGGAATGCCTAAGGTTCCCCAAAGATGGAGGGGATGATGTTTCGGAGGTACATTTTTCAATACATCCATGTGCAATAACAAGCTCATCAGAGTTCGCTTTTTCAACAAAGGTTTCAAAGCCGAAAACCCAGATGTTAGTGCCTGTTAAATTTTATATTCTCAAAAGCCTTATTGAATTCTCAATTCTAATTAAGAAGACTTGAAATGTTTGAATGAAACTATATATACATTTCATTCTAGTAAGAACTTAATAATAATAGTAACGATTAAGCCAAAAAAACAGTAATTAATCAATTTACTTCATTAATGCGACAATGACATAATTATTTGTTGAAGCCAGCTCATGTCCCCTTAATAATATTTTAGCTCTTCTAGCAAATGGTAAGATAAGTGCATTTACTCCATCTGTAATATACATGACTACAAAAAGAGGAATGTATTTTTTTTTATTGTTATATAATGTATAATTAAAGAGGAATGTATTTGAATTTTAGAAAAGCGAGCCATAAATTTCTTCATTACTTGAAGTAGTCACTGAATTATTCATTTGATCAGATAACAAAAATAGTATAGAAATTATTACCCTGAAACTGAAAGAAACCATCATAAGTCTAAGTTGAATAAGACGATATTCATATCATATATTTAATTTTCAAAAAATTAACAACATTACTCTGTAATGTATCTTGTCTTTACTTAAACTTCCAAACTCAGAAGCACTTTTGCCACTGTAATTTCATTTCTTGCACTCATTCATCCAAAAACATAGACAATGGCTAATGTTCTATGCTCTTTATTTCCACCTTGTCTGAAAATGAAAATGAAAATGATGTTATCATTGTTCCTAGCAATTACAATGCATGGAGTTTCTTCTTCACTTCAAGCACAGACATACATTATTCATATGGATTCAACGGTTATGCCCAAGGTTTTCTCCTCCCATGATAATTGGTATTCTTCCATTGTTTCTTCTGCGTTAGTGGATGAAAAAACTTCTATCAAATCAGCAGCAGCAGGGGACTCTAAACTGATTTACACTTACACAAACGCCATCAATGGCTTTAGTGCCAGGCTCACCCCCTTCTCAACTCAAAGCCATACAAAAATCTTCGGCTTTTTTGTCCTCTACCAAAGAAACGTCTCTTCACTTGGCAACTGCGCATTCATCCGACTTCCTTGGCCTAAACTCCATGTCCGGTGCTTGGTCGGCTTCTGATTTCGGTCAAGATGTGATCATAGGAGTGGTTGATACAGGAATTTGGCCAAAAAGCAAGAGCTTCACTGATCAAGGAATGCCTAAGGTTCCACAAAGATGTAATTCGTTTATTATATGTTGCAATTAATATATATATATATATATATATATATATATATATATATATATATATATATATATATATATATAATTAATTAGCCACGTGCAATCTACGTGCATTTTTCTAGTTATTTAAAAAATAATTATACAATCGCTAGACCAAACTCACTCTTAGACTCCATCACTCAAAATCCCTAGGTCAAGGTCTACTCAAACACTATAACAACTAGTTGTCATTGATCCAGAGAAGGAAAATAAGAAAAACATTTTTTACTATTAAGGATGACCCCAATTTGGTATATATTTCAAGATTGGTAAATTCGTATCATGTGCTTTCACCTTGAATTATTCATTTCAGCTAAAAAAAACAGTAGATATGTGAACATAGGAGTGGTTGACATTGGAATTTGGCCTAAACTCGATGTCTGGTGCATGGCCGAATTTTGATTTTGGTCGAGATGCTATCTTAGGAATGCTTGATAGTGGAATATGGCCAGAAAACAAGAGTTTCATCGACGAAGGAATATGTAAAGTTCCACAATGATGGAGGAAGGGTGCTACGAAGGTACCAATACCAACACGTTGATGTACAACAAGAAGCTCATCGAAGTTCAATTTCTTAACAAAAGATTCAAAGCCGAAATTCTAATGTTAGAAAAATGCCCTTTATTGATTTTGCCCGCAACCCAAATGGAAACGACAAGCGTGTCTCCTCAATGGCATGCAAAAATTATGTCCAAGGTGCTTCCTATTTTGGATATGCCTTAGGGACATAAAAAGGAATGGCTCATTGGGCACGACTAGCAATGTACAAACTTGTCTCTACAAATGGCGGCGTGTTTTAATCAGAGATAATTGTGGTTGTTGATGCTGCTATTGAGTATAGAATCAACATTCTACCCCTATCTTTCGTATTTGGTCCTTCTTTGTACAATGAACCTTTGGCAACAAACTTTTTTGAGATGGAGAAATCAATATTTATAGTAACTGCAACAGAAATGATGGTCCGTCTCTAAAGACCAACTCGAACGGAGCTCCTTGGCTTCTAACTATAGGAGCCGATATATACTACTGATCAATCATTTATAAAAAGTACAACCCTTGGTCACGAAGCTTATGTTACAGTAATATCATTGTATCCTTTAAAACCATTTCCAACCGATCTCCCAATTGCTTACATGAGAACATGTTGAGGAGATGAGGGGTGCCATACAAGCAAGATTATTGTTTTCCCAATAACCGACTATGATGACAATTTGTTACCTTTTGTTTGGTCTCTCTAAGGAACAATGTAGTAGGAGCGGTGCTGATATGGAATGCGTTGGATGCCTCTTATCTGCTAGACTTACCGGACGTTGAGATTGAATTTTCGGCTATAGTATTGAACGCTGGAAAAGGGAAAATTATCTTGGATTATATTAAAGACAGTAATTATGAAGAGTCTGAGGCTACATGTTGTTTAATGAGACGAATCATGGTACTAAACATACACCTAAAGTTGCTGACAAAAGCTTGAGAGGGCCAACTTGGGCATGTCAGTTTATCTTGAAGCCATATGTGATTGCTGCAGAATATCGAATTTTAACTTCATGGTAAAAACACAAAATCGGTTAATCTTTTCTTAACATAATTAATAATTATTTTTATTATATGATGCAATTAATATATATAATTAATTAAGCATGTGCAATACACGTGCATTTTTCTAGTTATTTGAAAAGCAATTATACAATCGCTAGACCAAACTCTTCTTAGACTCCATCACTCAAAGTACCTTAGTCAAGATATACTCTAACACTTTGTTATTATTATTTTTTTTTATCAGCTACTAGTTTAATTAGTCATTTATCCAGAGAAGGAAAAAATATCTTTTACTATTCATGATGATACTCATTTGGTATATATTTCAAAATTTGTAAATTCGTATCATGTGCGTTCACCTTGAATTATTCATTTAAGCTAACAAAAATAGTAGAGATGTGAACATAAGAGTGATTGAAATTGGAATTTGGCCTAAACTCGATGTCTGGTGCATGGCCGACTTTTGATTTTTGTCGAGATGTTATCATATGAATGCTTGATAGTGGAATTTGGCCAGAAAGTAAGAGCTTCATCGACGAAGGAATGGGTAAAGTTCCACAAAGATGGAGGGAAAGATGCTACGACGGTACCAATTTCAACACTTTGATGTGCAATAAGAAGCTCATTGGATATTGATTTTCAACAAATGATTCAAATTCAAAAATTCTAATGTTACTAACATTCCCTTTATTGATTTTGTATGTGAGCCTCATGGAAAGGCAAGCACGTCTCCTCAACGGCATGCAAAAGTTATGTCCAAGGTGCTTCATATTTTGGATATGCTTCACGGACATCAAAATGAATGACTTATCAGGCCCGACTAGCAATGTACAAACTTGCCTCTACAAACAACGGCGTGTTTCCTTAAGAGGTAATCGCGGCTATTAATGCTTCTATTGAGGATAAAATTGACATTATACCCCCAATCATTTGAATTTGGTCTTTCTTTGTACAATGATCCTTTGGCAACAACAACTTTTTTCGCAATGGAGAAATCAATATCTATAGTAGCTGCAACGGAAATAATGGTCCATCTCTCAAAACCATCCCGAACGGAGCTCCCTGGCTTCTAACTATATGAGCCGATACTACTGATCAATCATTTATAGAAAATACAACCCTTAGTAATGAAGCTTATGTTAACAGTAATATCATTGTATCCTTTAGAACCAATTCCAACCAATCTCCAAATTGCTTACATGAGAACATGTTGAGGAAAGGATGTGGGTGCCAAACAAACAAGATTATTGTTTTTTCCATAACCGACTATGATGAGAATTTGTTGCCTTTTGTTTGGTCTCTCCAAGGAACCGTTGTACGTAGCAGGAGTCGTGGATGGAATTGGATGCGAATTACACCAAACCTCATAGGAGGTTCTTGTAATTTTGTGCATCAGGGAATCAGGGCAAGGGTAAATAAGATATTTTGTTAATAAAAAAGTTTCCTTTTTTTTTAAATTAAAATTGACGAGGACAATTAAGTTCTTTCATAGATTTCGTCCAACTCTGTTAGTGTCCATTAGGGTTTTGTAAGGTTTTTGAAATTTTAGGGGAAGTCATTGTAATTATGATTTTTGGAGGAGATTGAACCCGAATTACATCAAAACTCAGGGGAGGTCCCTGTAATTAACTCTTACTTATTTCAAGGGTTTATTTCAAGGGTCGGGTGTTCAAATCCCTCCTTCTACAAATTTTGTTAAATTACTTTTATCATTTAAGGAAAAAAAATCAAGAATCACGGTCCAAACCGGTTCATCGGTTCTGGGCCGGTTCAACCCAATTCAATCAGGGCTTTGGAGCCATCGGTTTAAGGGTGTGTTCGGACTGGATAAGCCTTCGATTCACGATCGAACCGGTAGAACCGGTCGGTCCTGTTTAATAACATTGGGGTGAATACTATTGGTGTCCAAATTGCTAGCAAAGTCCAAAATTCACCCACGAAGAAGAGTCATCAACTTCAGGCAATCTCACACCCAATTTCTCCAATATTCCAATCCTAATCAATACAAGTTATAAGATATGTTTGGTGTTTGTTGGTGAAAGTTCTAGAAAAATATCAATTTGTATTTGAAGATGTGGGTGAAGTCTCAATTCTTGCACTCAGAAATGATTATGCATCAATCTAATTTGTTGAATAAAAATTCATGTAACATAAAGATGTATTGATTATTTAGATTAGATTTTTTTTTGTATAAGACTATGACTCATAAAAAAGTTAAAAACACTTCAAATATTATTAAAACACTTGCTATGCCTACACTGACAATCTGACATCTACACCTACAATGTCCTAATAATATTACTAACATTAGGCACTTGCTACGCCTACAGTAACAGCTAATTTGGACATTACAAAGAAAATTAGAAAACAATTTAATGGGTTTAATTTGCTACGTGACAAACTCTAAAGCATAGTTAAAAAATTAAGAATCATAAGATATAGTTAGACTTAACATAATATTAAAAATATATAATACAATTTTAACTATGTAATATTTTTTTTCTCGATTTTCATAAAGATCCAAGCACATAAATTTTGGTTTGCTAATGTTTCTTCTTTCATCATCCCTTTTTTCAAATAAGAACTAATTAGTTTTATTGAAAAATAAAAAGAATTGTTTTATGTAAGACACTAAAAACTCCTTAAAGGCAATGAAATATAATCAATACAAGTTATAAAGAAAATGAACTCTAATCAATAAGTTATCAAATATGCTCGGTGTTCTTTGCATAAAACTCTAAAGAAAAAAAATGAAAACATTGTGGGTGAAAGTTCTAAAAAATAAATTAGGTTGTGCTTCAAGTTGTGGGTAAACTTTCAATTCTTGTACTGAACAATGGTCATGCATCAATCCAATTTATTGAATGCAAAATCAGGTAACATAAATAGATCTATGAATTATTTATATTAAATATTTATTTTCTATTTTCTTCCAAATAAAAGTATGTATAATGGAAAATGATGTAATACGTCAGTAAAGACTTGATATGATGAAAAAAAATAAGTTAACTAAAATAGTACGTAAATGGATGAGTTCATTGAGAAGTTAAGAATGTTAAAAAAAGAGAGACAAAATTGAACCATACAATGATGAAGTACATCAGTTAGATGGATTATTGGAGCTCAAACGGTTATGATCCCATATGAATACCTATTACTAAAACATTTTAGAAGATAGAAATGTATTTGTGTTTGTAATTTATAAAAAAATATTCAGCTCCTATAAATTTTGATAGCTTATAACATTAATTATCTAAAAAAGATAAAACAATGTACGTACAATATATACCTACATTAAAAAATATTTTTGGGCATCATTATTTACAAAAAAAAAAATAATAATAATAATAATTATTGGACACACGCAATGTGTGTGCATTTTTCTAGATTATCTTAAAAACATAAATATTAGTTAAGAAAGTTTGACAAGTCAACTAAATAAAATAAATTGTGATGCTAACAAAATTACTTTAGAAAATAACAATTGTTTAAATTTTAAAAGGAGAGATTTTATTGGATCCGAATTTTTTTTCCCAATATTTGATCAAATTCGAACAAGGTCCGATAGACTCGACAATTTTAAAACTGACCCAATATAAATAATGTCAAATTTGGATCGGATCATGAAAATGATCCAATCGAAAAACGACCCATTGGCAACCCTAATCTCAATCCCCGATTCCCCGTTACCAATTAAAGTCAAGGCCCATAATCTTGTCCACAGTCTCAAAAGTGAAAAGCCACTTTTTGTTCTATTTTATTGAAAATATTCAGTTTGTTGTTAGATTCTATAACATCCAAAAAATGCAGATTATGAAATACTTTTTTGCATCTTGACAGGACAAAAACTAGAATGAAAAATATTAAAAAGAGCAACATTATTCTCATTTCAACTAAAATACCACATTTTGTCATGACCCAAAATGCTGCAACACCAATACTATACTACATCCTTTTCAGATAATATACTTTTTTTTGTCTCATAAGAAAAGTAGGCCAGTATTCAAACCTATATATACTCAAAGTCTTAGCTTCATCAAGCATACTCACTTCTGCTTCCAACATTCAAAATTTCTAAATTCAATCAAGTAAAGAACTAACCATGGAGGCCTTCTTACCATATGTTCTTCCTCTTGTACTTCTTCCAATCTCCCTGTATCTTATCTCGTTTCTTCGTAAAAACGGCTCTAGCAACACGAAAAACCACCCGCCCGGCTCAAAAGGCTGGCCAATGCTAGGAGAAAATCTAGAGTTTGCCTTATTAGGCCCTCAAAAATTCGTCAAAGACAGAATGGAGAAATACTCACCAGAAGTGTTCCGAACCTCCTTGTTAGGCGAGAAAATGGCAATTTTCTGCGGTGCCCAAGGCAACAAGTTTCTCTTCACTAACGAAAACAAACTCCTCACCTCCTGGTGGCCACAGTCAATGAAAAAGGCTTTACTATTCCCTGAATTTGTCGAAAGCAACTTAAAAGAAGTCTCGGCTCTAAAACGTAGCTTTCACCATGACATTCTCAAACCCGAAGCCTTGAAACAATACATACCGGTGATGGACGCCTTGGCCCGCGAGCATATGGATCACGACTGGACGCCTAATTCAGTAGTGAAGGTTTTCCCTTTATCAAAAAAGTACACCTTTGAGTTGGCTTGTAGATTATTTCTAAGTGTAACTGATCCAGAGCATATAAAAAAGTTGGCAGATCCTTTTAGTCTTGTGACTAACGGGATGTTCTCTGTTCCTATCGACTTACCCGGAACTGCTTATAACCGTGCTATCAAAGGAGGCAAAATGGTACGCGAAGAGCTAATGAATATCATCAAGAGGAGAAGGAAGGAACTGATAGAGAATAAAGAAACCGAGGGACGAGATCTATTGTCGAAAATGCTACTTGTGACAGATGAAGATGGTCAATTTTTGAGTGAAATGGAAATTTCAAACAATATTATTGGCTTGCTAGTGGCCAGCTTCGAAACTACGAGCTCTGCGGTTACCTCTGTCATGAACTATGTTGCTTCCCTTCCTCATATCTATGAAGAAGTTCTGAAAGGTATGTAAAATCTTAAACTAAATAGACTTCATTTAAGACTAAATGAAATTTTAACTGATCATGAGGTCATTCTTCTACAGAACAAATGGAGATTGCTAAATCAAAAGGTCCTGACGAGCTATTGACGTGGGAAGATATTGAAAAGATGAAATATTCGTGGAACGTGGCACGGGAATCGCTAAGATTAACACCTCCGGCTCAAGGAGCGTTTAGAGAAACGACAACAGAGTTCACCTATGCCGGTTTTACCATCCCTAAAGGATGGAAGGTACATTGAATTAAAGACGTACTTCTCAATGAATTTATCTTCAAAGTTCAAACAATGTGTCCTATATATGCTTATTCTTATGTCCCACTTGTAGACGTTTTGGACAGTACATTCTTCACACAAGAATCCAAAATACTTTCCTGAACCGGAGAAGTTTGATCCGTCAAGGTTTGAGGGAAGTGGACCGGCTCCTTATACGTTTGTGCCGTTTGGGGGAGGACCTCGAATGTGCCCTGGAAAAGAATATGCTAGGCTTGAAGTTTTGGTTTTTATGCACAATGTGGTGACAAGGTTTAAACTTGAAAAGGCAATCCCTGATGAGAAGATTGTGTTCTATGCCTCTCCTACACCAGTTTACGGGCTTCCGGTTCGCCTGGAGTCTCACGACAAATAGATCTTTCTTCATTTTTCTTCTGGCAATAATGTAATCTGTTATATTTCATAAATAAAATTTTCTGATTTCTGTTCTGTTGATGACAATCTGTAATACTAAAAGAGGTCTGCATGTAATTAGGTGGTGGAAGTCAATGAAATTTATTTTCTATAAAATTGAAAATCAATGGTGATTAACCAACTTCATTTTTTCTTTTTGGAAAAAACCTCTTGTTGTTTCTTGTAAATACTTACTCCCTCCGTTTTTTTTTAATTGTCGCTTTGGCAACTTTTGTTTGTTTACTTTTATTTGTCGCTTTAGGAAATCAATGTAATTTCTTCCAATTTTGCCCTTATTTAATGATTCTTTTTAATGAATAATAAATGTTCTAATCATATGGTGAAAAGGGTATTTATGGATTTTTGCTTTGAAAAGGTGGTTAGTTATTGCATTCCTTAATTTGTGTGCACCAACCCAAAGCGACAATTAAAAAAAAACGGAGGGAGTACTATTTTCCATCACAGCTAACTGATGAAAGAGTTCTGGTTTTCTCCTTTTTGGGCTAAATTTTGCAAAAGCAGCAAATCCTTACCTAACTAAGCAAGTATGAAAGTAGTTGGTTAAGGCCTACCACCCGAATCCGATAGTTTTTTCGTTACGCAAACAAGCAAATAAATCTTTCTTGTTTCGTACATATGACGGGACCGCTCAAACTACACGAGCTATAATCGACCCTTCGTTCGGTCAACTCTATTCCATGTAACGATATACTACGATGAACATAACAAATCAACACTGGACTTAGTTCAATTAGTAGATAATGTTTGAACATGATTTAAATCAAAATTGTTCAAAGTTTGATTGAAATTAACTTGATTTGTTCAGTTTTCGGACCTCGATTAATGTTTATTTGAGTTGAGTCAAATTTAAACCCAATACCAAGTTTGGGAAAAGAATTATAAAAAATAAATATTGCATATATTTTTTCTATTTAGCTCAATTCGTTTACTTAAAAGAGTGTGAATGACGTCACATATTTTTCATCACCCCGAAAAACACGTTCTTCGTGTTCAAGAACTTCAAAGAAACAGAAGAGCGATTTCTCCGCATATAAATATTTTACGCCTCACCATTGACTTCTTTCTTACAATAGTTTATTCCTAGATCAAATTTACCTTTCTCTGCTGCATAGAGAAAAAGAAAAGAAAAGAGAAAAAAAGGAAATCCTAGAGAAATTTGATAAATCGTTTCCAGTTTCTATCTAGGGTTTGGATCTTTCATCACATTCACCCTCTCCGTCTTTCCTGATCTCTTTGCGTAATCAATTTGAAACATTCAATCAAATTGCTCAACAATCTTAGCTCCAATTTTCTTTTAACAATCTCAATGCTTTAAATTCATCAATAGTAGCAGCAATGAGCCAACCTGAAATACAATTTAGATTTAATTTTGCTTATTACTACAATGAAGGTTAAAATTCTGCGCTGCTCATCGCTCCCAAGCAATTTACTGCAATTTGTGTCCACGTCAGCAGCATCGCTTTCAATGGCGGCGCCGCGGAGCTTGGTGGTGGATATTGGTGGTGGACGGCCGTCGGAAAAGGATGAAGAGATTACTGTTGAGTCACCTACGGGGAAGACATTTAAGGTGGATAGATTTCCGCTTTCGCGGTGGGAATTTGCTGCCGCTTTAGGGGTATTTTTGGTATGTTCCACTGGTCTGTTGTGCATTTACCTTACCATGCCTGCTGCTGAGCTTGAGATGTTAAAGCTGCCTCGCTCTCTCGCTGATCTTAGATTGCTCAAGTAAGTTTTTTTTTTATTGGATTACCTTTGAAGAACTTTTGAGATTTTTGTTTGCTTTCGTAGAATAAAATTGATCTTGACACAAATTGCTTCACACTTAAATTATTCTGATTGTTTAATAATTATGTTCTAAGTTTAAAAAGGTTACACTTGATCTTGACACAAATTGCTTTACACTTGAATTATTCAGTTTTTTTAGTAATTATGTTCTAAGTTTAAAAAGGTTACACAAGATATACGATTGAGGGAGTAAACTTTGTTTGTTTGTATTGTACAATGAGCTTTTGGGTGTTTAAAGAGATTATAATGGATGTGTAATTAGTAATAAGGAGATACTGAGCACCAATCTAGCGAAAGAAATGCATTTGGTTCTAATTGGGAGTGAAATACATATTGATTAGGCAAGTTCTCCTTTTCTATTGTTTGATTCTTGTCAAACCTATGGAATAGTGTGACTCAACATGAAGTAAGACAAGCACAAGGAATATGTAGTAATATTGCATTGACGAGCGAAGGTACTGACACTGTAAAGATCCATTCTCTAGATCACCCACCCATTTGCTCTCATTATTTGAGGAAATAACAAGAGTATGGGCCGGGATGGTTTTTTATTCCACCGTTCATCCTATATTGTTAATTTCTTATGGTGTATCCTTCTCATTGTCCCTCAATTGTGAATTCTCATAGCTTCTAAAAATTTGTATACCTCCCATTTCAGTATAATGGTTAGAGATGTGCATTTTTGTTCTATCAGTTCCCATGCTACTTTTGGCTGCACTGCACTTCACCACCCATTTCACTTTTCTTCTGATGAACAAGTATATTGGAAAGGGTCAAATGAAGTTCACAGTTACTCCCCTATATCTTTTTAAGGATATGGTACTGGAAATTCTCCTTTTCCCATTTCAGTACGATATGGTTCCTCGATTTTGCATTTGACATATTTAGTCGTTTTATCATTCACATACTTTCATGTGTAGTATTTCATGCCATTTCATAGTTAATAATAAGGGAGGACTATAGAATTAGGTTGTCTGACTTCTTGCATAATAACATGGTATCTTTAATCATGGACCTGAGTCAGTATTTAATGTTCTAATGTTACTACTGTTTTTTGTGACTTTCATCAACTTAGAATGTGGCATTTATTTTTAGCAAATAACTTTCTACTTAGTGACACTTTCTATTATGCTCCAGAGATCATCTTGCAACATATGCTCAGGTATACCCAGCAAAGTTCACACTGGGTTACTGTTCAACATACATATTCATGCAGACATTTATGATACCTGGAACAATTTTCATGTCCTTGCTTGCTGGGGCACTTTTTGGTGTTGTTAGAGGCCTTTTCTTGGTCGTATTCAATGCCACCGCTGGTGCATCATCCTGCTATTTTCTATCTAAACTAATTGGAAAACCCATTGTTAGCTGGTTGTGGCCTGAAAAGCTGAGATATTTTCAGGGAGAGGTAACTTGTTCTTTCATACCGCTCTTCTTCAGTCTTTCCCCAACTCTGATTTTGGCACCTGACCGATGTAAATTTTGATTACAGATATCAAAACGGAGAGAGAAGTTGCTCAATTACATGCTCTTTTTACGAGTTACCCCTACGTTACCAAACCTTTTTATCAATTTAGCATCACCAATTGTTGATATACCATTTCATACCTTTTTCCTAGCAACTGTTATTGGTCTTATTCCAGCCTCTTATATTACTGTCAGAGTAAGACTTCTCCATTTTGTTATTGACTATTTTTATCTATTAGCTCTCGAGAAAGCTCAGTGATATTGACCATGTTGCTATATGCTATTATAAAGATATAGAGAAGGGGGTTGTCATTTAATTTGCGCAATATAGAATAGTTGAATTGGTGTACTTCCTAGTAATAGGGAAAACTAGATTTTCAATTCTATATTATCAGGGGTAACTTTTATATGCTTTCATTATGCAACGTAGTATCTTCAGGGTCATCTGTCATGAAAAGCTTACTTAACAGAATAATTAGTTCTCGTCTCTGATACGGGTGGGGTATGGGGATTATCTATACTTCTAAGGAATAGGCAGATACAATAGATTGATTTAAGATCAACATATTCTTCTTCTGCTGCAACTGCTTCTTCTCTCTTCTTTCTCATGTTTCCAGTTTGTTTATTTGTACATCTTTTGTGCACTTGACACGGCCTTTTCCTCTGTTTTCCAATTAATCAGGCTGGGCTTGCGCTTGGTGATCTCAAGTCAGTTAAAGATTTATACGATTTTAAGACATTGGCCTTACTTTTTCTCATTGGGTCCTTATTATTGATTCCGACCCTGCTGAAGAGGAAGCGAATATATGAATAGAATCCGCGATATAGTATATAGAATGGGAGGATTTTTCTTCTTCCAGGATACACATGAAGTTCTAAACCCTGCTATTCTTGGCTTTATTTTAATTTTCTGATAACGCAAAACCCTGCTGGGGAAAATCAAATGACTAATTCGAGAATTTGTAGTGATGATATGTATGGAATTCCAGATGACAATTTTTTTAAGTTGTTCTGGTACTTGTTAAACGTTAAGTTAGAGGATAAAGTATAGATGTTTATTTTGATATTTAACTATAGAGCTGAAATCTCATCTGTGAGATTTTAATTTACAGTACCTTTTTCATATTTATTTTTCTTAGCATAACTTTTGTAATTCTATTCAATATTACTGATTTGAGTTTGTATGTATATATATATATATATATATATATATATATATATATATATATATATATATATATATATCTCTTTTAAAGCAACGTACTGATTAAATTAAATTTTATACAACATAATTTCTTTCTAGTCTCCAATTGACTTGAGCTTTATGCGGGTTTATCTTCACTAAGTTCCCCAAAGCTTATCAAACATAAATATGCTCAAGATTATCGTGCATTCGTGCTTAATAGATGGAAAACTGGCTCGAAAAGTTATAAATATGGCTAAAGAATAGCAGCAAAGTTTTCTACTAAAGAAAATATTTTTTTACCAGGCTACATGACATGAGCTTCCAATGCCGTCTACAGAGCCAATCTTACACTCAAATAAATTGCACATGCGTATTCGGGCTAAAAGTTTCGTAGTGGCCATAAGACTCATAGCATATACAACATAGATCTTCTCAAAAAAGAAAGCAATGAAATAGAAGAAGGGATGAACAATAGTACAAATTTGTGGGTCACCCCAAAATCTGGACTAGAATTGTGTAATCTACTAAAGAGTGACAAAAGGTGAGTCTTGGTAGCCAGTGATGCTTGTTATTCTTATCCTTGTAATAGGCTGCATAAGTTAAAGAATTTAACTTTCAGCGTACAAATTAAGAAATCAAATTCTAATGTATATAAAGTTAGACAAATCGTATGTTGGCAACAATGTGATATAATCAACATGCTTCTTAAAACACTCGACTTTCTGTATAATTATTCTATTTGATTGAGATATAAACACATTATAAATAGTGATACCTGTCTGTGACCAATGTTCCTTCGGTAGTTCTTCTTCTTCTTATATTTGAAGACAATGACTTTCTTATCCAATGTCTACAAGGCAAGGCAGCAATGAGATATGATGCAGTTTTTCTTTAGTATAACAAGTTTACAAGAAAACACGAGGAATGGTATCATACTTGCTCTTCAACAATAGCATGGACAGCAGCATTTGGCACAATTGGTTTTCCTATATACGTGCTTGTTTTTGTCCCCACTAGCAATACTTTGTTTAAGGTAATCTGTACAAAGATTAAGTTTTAATATACGCATAACATAAAGAATACTAGTCTACATAAAACTACTGCCAGAAGATCCCCATTTTCATTAAGTGTCCAGGATCTTACTGTCCTGTAGCTAGACGTGATGAAAGGAACAAACGACACAAGTTTTCAGATAGATACACAAAAATGCCAATAGATGAATAGATAAACAAAAGAACGCTAGAAATGGGAAAGTGGATACAATCTCGTAACTATTCATGTCCCAAAATTAGCAGATATTAAGCTCAAGCATCAAGTTAAGTTTGCCAACCAGTAACTGGTTGTATGCAGAGCTCCTCTGCACCTCATTTAATTAAGTTTTGGCATATTTCCACCCTTCATAACAACTAAGAAAACAATTGTGTTTCTGCGAATCTTATAAAAGTAACAAGCAATCTTAACTCTAAAGCATAAAAGAAAGGTTGAGGAGAATAAGAAACTGGTTTCACAATGTAAATTCGCTCCAACTTATCAAATAAAGACTTTCTTGTGACATCAATATCACAAAATGAGAACATAGAACAATATCACAAAGGGTAATCGAGACAAAGATTTTTATAAATTCATTACCTTGTCGTTTACATCTGCACCTTTAAGCCTCTGCGTGTAGATGAAACGTCCAGGAAATACAATGTACTGTCTGCCTCCAACCTAAACAATATCAAACAAAAGAAATAACTGGTTAAATCCAAACTCAGCCACAAACATGTAGGCACAAAATTACCATTAAACCTCTACTGGTTTGTAATTAAAAATAATAATTATCAACCAATAAGCGATCAAACTACAGGAGTGCGATGCTTTCTTAATAGAAAACAATATTACTGCTATTAATTAGAATCCAATTATCAATAACTTCAGTCACAGAAGAAACACACATAGAGTCTCTACCCAGCAATACTTACCATGACCACAGCGAAGACTTCCTCGCGCTTGGGCTGGACTGTTTCGATAACGGGCTGGGTTTCCGGGTTTTCGGGCTCAGCTAAAGCAACTTCAGTGTCTGTACCATTTGATTTGGGGACAAAAGATAATGTGTGTGGTGGTTTGCGTGAGTTGAGCGTGAGAGAAGAGAGAGAATGTGAGAGGAAAGAAGAAGAAGAAGTAAGATTGAATTTTGAAGAAATGGGGTTTGGATTTTGCTGACTGTGAGACAATTTTGGTGTGAGAGATGAACACAGCGAAAGGGCTGCCATTTTCAGAGCTTTGGGGGGTGACTGTAAACTCTTTTGTTGATTGCTTTTGAGATGAAAAAAGAAATGTCCATATATCCTATCCGTTCTGCTGGTATGAAATGACATATTTGCCCTACGGGTATAAATTATGGGCTAATATTCATTATTATGTATTTGGAAAATACTATATAATTAAAAATTACATTATAATTTATTTATACTTTGAGAAAAATGATTATTACATATAAACAAGAATAAATCATGCATTGGGTAATCAATTTTAATCTACATTTCAGTCCAACTGATTAACTAGGAAGATTTATTAACGAAATATGAAATAAAAATTAAACTTTAATATATACCAGAACTATACATAATAATTGAACACAAGAAAATTTAATATTGAAAAATCATTTGTTTGGGTGGTTCAAATATTTGTAATTTGTAAATAATAATTCTAGATTTTAATGCGATCATTCCCAACTCGGGTTAAAATGTGGATTCATTAACATTTTTTCAAGAAATGAACAAAAGACATAACACCACGGTTTATAAATTGGAATTACCACCCCGAAGGTTATTATATATGATAATGTAGGTAAAATTATTTCAACTGACAATAATGTTAAATAAAAAAAAAAAAGGTTATACTTTCATTTTTTTTAAAAAAGGATTATACTTTTGTTTGTTTTATCTTTTGAGGAGAGGTAAAGTTACTGAATTTGTGGAGAGTCAAGATATGAAGATAGTAGATACCATGGGGCATACAAACTACAAAACGTTATTATGAACTCAAAAATAAATAATTTCACAACAAGATATTTAAATTTCTTTTCACTGAAAAACATCTTTAAAGAATACAGAATAGAAACTTGTACTGACATTCAACTTCACCAATGGCAACAAAAAAAATTAATACATTTAGACAGTTACTTTTCACCCAAAAAGGATAGTATTAGTATATATTCAAGATTGGTCCTACTGAATGTACTAGGTTCTCTCAGTCGTAAAATCTCTTCTTCTAACAAGCGATTTCGTTACTCCTGCACCTCGGTTTTACCTTGCAGGGCATCTGCTAAGTTAAACTTCAAATTGCCTCTCATTGTTCTCGAACCAATCCCCGGGTTACCCTTTCTCATCATAGTCGCAAATTCTCCATAATCTATACGCCCATCCTGCGTATAATTGAAGTACTATTATTATTAGCATCAATATGATCTTTTAAACTAAGCTTAACCGTTTAAAGAACTTACATTGTCTATGTCGATTTCTTTAATAATGTCATCAAGATGAACCTCTCCCAAACCGAACTCCTTACAAGCATTTTGTAGCTCGTCAATGGTAATATAACCACTGCTATCTTTGTCAAAGTAAGAAAAAGCAGCAAGCAAATTTTCCTCCCTTTCCATTTTATTCATATGTAATGTTGCAGCAAGAAATTCACCATAATCTATAGTTCCACTATTGTCAATATCAGCCTGCATGAATTTAAAGAATGCAATCAGCAAAAATTAATTTGGATTGAAATCAAAGTTGAGATTATTTAAATTAATTAAGAAATTAAACATGCATACCGCTTCCATTATTTCCTTGATTTCCGATTCCATTAAGTCCGATCCTACTCTTTTCAAACCTTGTTTCAGTTCCTCAAACGTTATCGTTCCACTGCTATCTGTATCGATCATTTTAAACAACTGTCTTAACCCTCCTATTTCTTCTTCCGAAAGGCTTTCTGCTATAACCTGCATACAAACAAAACAAACATATTTTTCTCAAGAAACTGTTAAAGTTATTAATTATCCCATTTAAAACTTAACAAAATCGGAGAATAAACATACACGTAAGGCCATCTTCTTAAGTTTGTTCATGGCTGAGAATTGCTTTAGCCGCGATAACACTGCAGACCCTAAAGGTCTGTCGGGTGCAACATTGTCATCCACAATCCAAGGATGACCTATTAAATTATTACATAACCAAAATTCATAAAAATTAAATATCAAGCAAACTAACAAGAATCACACAAATTAAGTTAAGGATATCTATATATATATATATATGTGACTCACATAGGACTTCATGAGCAGTAATTCGACTTCTTGGATCTCGTGTAAGCATCTTTCTTATAAGATCCTTTGCACTGTCTGAAATGTGAGGCCACGGTTCAGATTTGAAGTCGATTTTTCCTTTCATTATCTGTTTGAAGATTCCACCGTCGGTTTCTGCAAGTTTTAAGATAAAAGTATTAAGAAGAGAATCAATAAATTAAGGATGTGAAGAAGGGTGATTAATTGGTCATAGACATGCACTTGCCTGCCCAAAAAGGCGGAACGCCACTTAGTAAAATGTAGAGTATAACACCAGCACTCCATACATCACTTTCTTGTCCATAGCATTTGTGCAATACTTCAGGTGCGACGTAGTAAGGACTTCCAACCACGTCGGAAAGATATTGCCCTGAAGAGTAACATTCACATTGAGATCACTTCATTTAAAAGAAGTCAAGTTCATTTTTGTTAGCTGTATTAGACTATTTCAATTGCATTTTCAAATACTAAATTTTCTTAACTATTGATTCTTCGCATAACATTCTATATGAAAATTTATTCATTATTTTGTCACTGAAAGTTCTTTAAAATGAAAGCGAGCTATTTGCAGCTGGACTCTCTCTCTCTCTCTCTCTCTCTCTCTCAAATTATAACAAATTTAAAATTGAAATCCAAGATCAAGTAAACACATACATACCTGGCTTATAAAAAACAGACAAGCCAAAATCAGTAGCCTTAAGCTTAGCATCTTCATGAGGCGAATCAAAAAGAAAATTCTCGGGCTTAAGATCTCTATGCATAACACCTAATGAATGACAACCCTCAACCACCTGTAAAATTGTCTTCATCAGTTCCGCCGCCTTTTTCTCGCTATACTGTCCCTTTTGAACAATCCTGTCGAAAAGCTCTCCTCCCCTGCACAATTCCATCACCAGATGAACAAAAACACTGTCTTCATAAGTCCCTTTAATCCTCACAACATTTGGGTTTTCGGACAAATGGTGCATTATCTGAATCTCCCGCCAAACGTCATCGTAATCTTCCTGGCATAAAAGCTTCCGTTTTGGGATCGATTTGCAGGCGTATTCGATTCCGGTTCCCTTTTCTGTGCAATGATATGTTGTGCCAAATTGGCCTTGTCCTAGTTTCTTGCCTAGGTTGTAATGATCTCTGAGTTTCGGAGTTTCATATGGAAGAACTGCTGAAGATTTTTTGTTCATCGCTCTGTTTTTTGGTTTTCCTTTTCTCCTCTGTTTTAGAAGAGAGATTTTGCTCTTGCTTTCTTTTTTTGACTTTGAGTTGGTGAGAATAGGATTTTGTCTTATGGTTTTTGTTTAATATTTGTAGGAACCAACATTTAGGTGTTTTGGTCAACTTAATCCGGTGGCGTTGACTATTAGGTGCGTCCGCAATACGAACAATTTAGTGCAACTAGTCGATACAATGTAGCGCAGTTTATTATTTGATGCATTCGTTTAATAAAAATATGCAATTGATCAACACAATTTTATGAAATAGATTATTTGGTGCATCCGATCACATAAATAATATGGTGTAATAAACGGACAAGATTTATTTTAATTAGTTTTGTATGTAAATAATTAGATTCACTTTGTTTTGCGCATCTGAAAATTCGTTAGTTGCCAACTTGATACCCACTAGCACTTCTTTGTTTGAAAGTAAATATAATTGTTGTATGCCATCTATACACGTTCAAATATTCTTTTATTTATTTATTTTATTTGGTACCATGTCTTGGGTCGGTTTATATGTAGACAACTTGTATGTTATAGTAGTATATAATTATGTCATGTAGGATATATTTAGGACAAAGAAATTGACTTGAACAAATCCATTTTGCAGACCATATATAGATTTCTCAATTGGGTTATAGACTTTGTACACGCAACAACATTTTTAAATATCCAATGGTGTAGTGTGGAATAAACTAATGTAGAACAAATACGACTTAGACAAAGATTTGAAACCACTTGTTGTGTCCAAACATAAACACAGAAGTGAACTATGAAGATATATGGACATAGTGCATGCGAGGCAATCCTCAATACAGCTGGAGATGTGCCAAACACTCAACACATGTTTTGAACACAATAAGATTACTTTGTTGGGGTTGTCTACGGTTCCTCGAAGTCATTCTTGAGGAATCGTTTTATGTAATATCAAAACCATTAAAAATTTATAATCTTCAATCTTGACCATTTAATATTGTACAAGAGTGTACAATAGTCAATCATTAAAAAAAATTAGTGGACAACATAGGAGGTGATATCATACTTTCTTTAAATAATCTTGTACACTATGAAAATTACCATTATATTTCTGAATCAATTATTAAAAAAAACAAATCAAATTACGATTAGGAACCCATCTCTATCTCTCCCATCTCAATCTCCCTAATATTTATCTCCGGATCGGAAACTTCATCAACAGTTCTTCTTCTTCTTCTTCTTCTTCATGAACTCAAGACCCCCCGAACTTATTTTCTTGCAATCCCAAAATAATCACACAGTGAACACATTATATCTTCTTTACCCAGTTTCTTTAATTCTTTGCAATCTTTTCCTAATCCCATTATTCGTGATCACACAAGATTCGTGTTTTCTGATGATACCCTATTGAATTCATCTTTCTCCACCCTACTGAATTCATCTTGACTTTGTAAAAATTGAAAAAACTCTAATAATTAGATATAATCAATAGATAAAAATCGGAAAGAATGGGAGAAGGGTTTAGTCATTGATGAAGAAAAGAAATTTAGACATCGATGAAGATGAAATTTTTTATTTAGAGCTGAAGGAATTAAAATTTAATTTACTAAACTAAAAATATTAAAAAGGGTAAAAAGATCTTTTTAAATAAAATTTTATCTGTTAGATTAAAACTATTAAAAAGGGTAAAAATATCTTTTTATATGAAGTATCATAAATATGTAATTGTTGTACACGTAAGTATGTGTCAAAATTTTATTGGATGAAACGATTCCTCAAAGAATGACTTCGAGAAACCGTAGACAACCCCTACTTATTTGTTATATAGATTTAGTAAGAAATGTTTTAGATATAATGCAATTTACGTAATTAACCTATTTTGTTGAATTTGTCCCATATATAATTATATATTTTTCACTTATCTCCTCTGTATAATATAATCTCACACTTCCCCCTGCATTAACTGTAAAGTTCAAAACTTATGTTATCGACTGAAATTACAAATGTACAAAAGTAACCTTGAATCCAGATTACACCTAAAAAGATATCAGATAACATGGGAGATTTTGTTTTATAAAATATTATGGGTGGCATTTTGACAATTTGAAATAATACGAGGAGGTAATCGTAGGAAAAATGAGTTTTATGAGATGGGAGTTATTTATTTATACAATATCTCAAAAATAAAGAATGAAATTTATGAAATGAGCAAATTGCGTGCCCAAAGATATAGGAATAGATTAAATGATAAAAATGCTACCTACAAAGAAATGAAGTCTTCTATGGTTATAAAAACTGAATGAAGGATAATATTGAAATAATAATAAAAAAAATTGTTTCTTTTGCCACAGGTCTAACTGTCTAAGGTAGCATCTTCAAACGGAAAACTTAACTCGGGGGAAGGCAACTGAAGAAAAGAATAAAATTGTACAAGAGATGTAAGTATAGTATTAAATTTACAAGGGAGTCAAGTGAAGGATAAAAAATAGTACAATGGATATAAGTGAAATCAACCCAAATATCTAAAACAGGGCAATAGATCCTTTGTACCACAAGTGTGTACCACAAATAAGAACTTGACACATGTATATATGACAATTATAATAATAATGACAATAGATCCTTTGTACCACAAGTGTGTACCACAAATAAGAACTTGACACATGTATATATGACAATTATAATAATTATCATATATACATGTGTCAAGTAATTATTTTGTAATTTTTTTAAAAATACCATAGTTTTATGTTCATATATAATCATATAATGTCAGTGCTTCAATCATCAAAAGTACTGCCTAATGTTCAGAATAGTATATAAAATTTTAAAGAACTATTCAACATCGTTAAATCGGATACACTTCTTATGTGGCTCAAACATGGAAACAAAAAAAGAAACATTTAAATTTCACGTATGAAGTCGTTATACAGTAACAAACGATTAGGGACTGGTTATGAGCACAGAACCAAAAGGATTCAACTCGGACAAATCTCAGAAGTAGGATACTATAGTTATTGACATATTAAAAGAGGGCATTACAAGATATGTAATTCAGAGTCTATAGTGCATATAACAGCTATACAAAGAGCTTTTTATTGGAGAGCATACAAGAAGAGGTAGTGTTACTGATATTAGTAAATGATGATCTTTCAAACATGCATCCCGGGTCCCGAATGCAGGTGGAGAGTTTGACTGGGGACAATCTGAAGCACACCAGCTTGCTCTGCATGCCAAAATTTGATCAATCAGAATCCTAAACAAATTATACTAATCCATAAATTCGAATGGAGATAAAACTTCAAGGAGAACTCTATGTAACCGTAGATTACTATATATGAATGTTAATCAAAGCACATTACAAGGATACGATTTCCAAATTACGCAGTTCACATTCGCAACTTCAACATATTATATATGTGATCATGGACATGTTCTTGTGTACAAATTAATGAAGAACAGCCTTCTTAACTTCTGACAAATATCAATTCACATAGACAAAATTCCAATATGCTAACTGTATAGGGCGAACATCCCTTATATTGGAGAGGAGCATAAAAAAGTGGACATTTACTATCAAGCTAATGTGTCAAGGTCATGAATTATAAGTGTCTAAAGAAAGATTGAATCATATAAAAAAGACCATATAATGAACAAATGGCAAAGACGTTACTCTTCTACAAGCACGCACACATATAAATGATAATAGAAAATACCAGGAAACCATAAGGATATGCTTTGTTCTTGGATATACAATATTTTCCTTGAATCAACGATAGAACATCGAATTTCATTTTTTGTTCATTTTTATTTCACTTATCATTTTTCACATTGAATCCCAAGAACCAAGCATAAGCCTAAACGACAATAGATACAAGAGAACAACACAACTATGTAAAACCGAATTTTGTAGAGAAGATGATATCATGAACAAACTCATAAATATCAACAGGTGTAAGCCAATCATATATCCACTACACTCGATCAGGAAAGTTAAAATCGAAAGCCAGAAGCAAAACAAAACCATCAAACTTACTTGAGAGCTGAGAGACCTGGTCTGGAGTCAGCTTAGCAGAAAACCCACTTGCAGCATGCTTGTAACTATACACCAAAGCCTCCTTTGCAGCATCCTCACTTATATCCCCAAAAATTAATCATAAAATCATGTCAAATGTCAAACCATAAGCACAGAAAATAACCCATTACTACCCATTTCACATATTTGGTACTACCATTTATAACCAAATTATTTTGAGGTAACACATCAGAAAGACAAAAACTCAAACAAGCCCATCAAAATTCAACCTGACCATTTACATTCCACTCATCCAACATCCCAAATCACTGATTTCCTCTTCATATATAATAAAAATTGAATCTTTCTTTACGGTACGTAAAATTAAAAGAAATTTTACCTGCCAAGAACAGAGGTGAGAGTCTTGATATGATAATCTTCTGGCTCTTGACCCTCTGGTCTTTCTGTGTAAACTATGTGAACTTTAGCTTCGGATGATGTAACGGTGGCCATTGATGGGATCAAGAAAAAAAATAGCAATATCACTTGTGCTAGAACAATTGTTGGGAAAAGGTACTGGTTGTTCTGCATCACTTTTTTGCTCTTTTTAACGGAGATTTCAAGGGCTTTTTGGATTTTGGCTTTGGGGATTCTTGTTCTCGGATATTTCCTATTTCTTATGCGTTAAGGAATACGTAAGGGCTAATAAGGACCGCGTTTTCTTTATTCTTTTTACTATATTACCCTTTTGCATTGAAATGATCGAATTTATTTCCTTCAGTGTCACGCCTTTAGAACTTTGTCCGGGTGTTTTGAAGATTTTTTATTTATGCATTAAATAAAGTCCTCTTAATTAGTCTATAGACAGGTGGAACACAAATCAGTGAAGCAAAAAAAAAACATAGTCTAGACAGGTGGACGATCGGAAGTTGTAATGACTTTGCTAGGCGAAGAGTATAAGAAAATATAATACAATATTTGATTATTGATGGGGTGTTACTTACTATTAAAATGCGAAATAATATACTTATTAAAGTTATTTGTATTACTTGGGCTAGTTCGATTGTCTTGATTAGGCTCAAATTGACACAATCGATCCATAAAATCAAGAGCCTTTACATGTTTGGTAAGCCCGATTAAAGTTATATATATTCAAGATTCTTGTAATATTTATTTGGGATTTTTGCACATCACCCCCCAGTTTTTTTCAATTTTTGCACTTTCCCCCCCGAAACACATTAAATGTGACCATGCCCCCTGCTTTTATGTATTTTGTGCACTTACCCCCCCGAAACATCTTAAATGTGACAGTGCCCCCTGCTTTTATGTATGTTTGTGCACTTAGCCCCCCGAAACGTCTTAAATGTGACTGTGCCCCCTGCTTTTATGTATGTTTGTGCACTTATCCCCCCCCCCCAAAACCCCCATACCAAATTCCGGTCAGATTTTCCACCGGAACTAAAGCACCTGCAAAGCACACAAAATTTAAGAGGGCAAAAGGATAATATTACCAGCGGTGCGGCAACGTTCCATATCCAGTTCCAATTCCTAGGTGACTTTATTTTTCGGTGTATATATGTAATGAAGGGGTCTCCATAAAAAAATGAATAAGAAAGCAACAAGAAATGTTGATATTGATTTCTCTAAATCATGAGTTTTGCGTGAGAGAGAGACGATATGAATTTGTAAAATTGTTCATGATTCACTCAATTTCAGTAAATGGAGGAGAAATTGAGCCTAACTGAGATAAACCGTAATTTTTTTTCTCAATTTTAATTCACGTTTTTAACTGATGTTTAGGTTTTGTGGAAAATAATGATAATTTTACCCTTTTGCCCTCTTAAATTTTGTGTGTTTTGCAAGTACTTTAGTTCCGGCGAAGAATCTGGTCAGAATTTGGTATGAGGGGGTGGGGGGGGGGGGGGCAAGTGCACAAACATACATAAAAGCAGGGGGCACAGTCACATTTAAGAGTTTTGGGGGGGTAAGTGCACAAACATACATAAAAGCAGGGGGCACTGTCACATTTAAGACGTTTCGGGGGGGTAAGTGCACAAAATACATAAAAGCAGGGGGCATGATCACATTTAATGTGTTTCGGGGGGGAAAGTGCAAAAATTGAAAAAAACTGGGGGGTGACGTGCAAAAATCCCTATTTATTTTTGTTAGTAGAAGAGTTTTAGAATGAAATGTTATAAAAATATATTACGATTAAATTTAAAAAATATAGTTAACATGTCATATTATACATCAACTACTAATATATAATTAGTAACTACTGAAAAATAATCTTACAATTTTATAAGTAAGAAAATAAATTTTACAATAATACATTCTTTTTATTTTTTGGTAAAAGAGAGCCTCAATTCTAAATTTCACTAGGCCCCTAACATGTCGGGCCAGCCCTGAATGTCCAGAGGCTATGCATTATGTGCAACTGACTGAAATCAGAAGACTTCAAAGACATTTTGTAAAGCTCAGACAGTGAATCGGCTGATTTAGAAGATGAAGTTGGCTGAGAGTTGATGGGATATTTGTTTCCCTTTGCCGAACGACTCAATGCCAACATACTCTTCAAGAGTTTTTGCAGCTGACTCCAAAAATTTGTACAGACATCCGGATTATCGTCTTTCAGTGTTGTTATTTCAGACACAAAGCGTCCTTCAAGCAGGCGTGCTAGGGCAGATTCAAGCAGCTGGCCCACAAGCATCATGATAAATTGTAAGTATTTGTTATATTAATATGTTTATTGCCAACCAATTCCTATATAAATATTCTTTTACAATTAAATATTATTGTAAGAGATATATGATGAATAATGTTCAGCATCAAAAGGTATAAGGAGAGTTGAAACAATAAACATACCGTACTGGAGTGAAGGTAACTTGAGAGGCTAAATGACAAAGCTGATCTATCAATAAGAATATTCAGGTACATCACAGGGTGAGTTTTTGGCCCGTAAAAATCCAAGGACTTCTGCCAATTCCTTTCTGCCAGAGACGAATACTGCTTTACCTTTTGAACCACACTGTTTTCACCTTTGGTCAACCTGTTTTTCTTCTGATCCGGCTCCAAAAACCTGAAGCAGCAATCCCTTTGATAGCAAGCAAGTTGATAATGAGCATAAGCAGCCTCCTGTCTTCGGCACTCACCCAATGACTCGTATAAAGACAAAGCCTCTCGAATTGCATCATTTGCTGATATTCCATGCCTTCTGTGTTCCATCTGAGTTTGACCAAGACTAGAACTAGTGCAATCTTCTAGAGCACCATTTTCATAAACCTCAGCAACAGTATTTTCTCTTGCCAATAGCATGCCAAGCTTCAGATATGTATGAGCATACTGTGTGTTCACTTCATTCTTCAAACTGCACGAGACAGGATCTACATTTTCAGCAAGAGCATGTAGTTCTGTTTTTGCTGCTCCGTAAAACCTGAGTGCTTCACGGTATTTTAGTTTGGCAGTCTCAAGTGCCTGCATATAAGCATTTTGGAAGATGGCATGATTTTTGAGATTTTCCATCTTTGATACCATATCTTCTGCTAATGCACGTCTTCCATGGCCCAAATTGCAGTTGATCAAAATGATATTGGTATGGTCTTCGACTTGTCTAAATGCCTTAATTGCCTCCATGAAAGCAGTTTCTGCTTTGGCCAAATCTTTTCTTTCCAGCCTATTTCGTCCTAGTTCATTGCACACCCATCCTTTCTTTTTAACTATAGATTGTAGTTCTTCTGACCAAGCAGGAAGTCCACTCATAGCTTTTTGAGCTTCTTCATAACAGCTAAGTGCAACAGAGAGAGTATAATCTGCATCCCCAGTTGTAGAACCCCTCACATATTTAAATATACCGCCATTTTTTACTGAAGGTTTTTCTTTGGAAGTAGTTTCTGAAAGAGCATCTCCCCTAGACCCTGCATAAACTGTCTCTGTGGAACCATCAGCTCTTTCAGAGCTGGTAGCTTTGTCCTTCACACTATCTGGAAGCCTACAGATTTTATCACCCTTGTGTTGCTTCACATATTCACCTCCATTACATTTTTTCTCGTACCCCTTCGGTGCAATCTTATCATTAAAATCTCCAGCACGTAGATAGGGTTT
Organism: Penstemon barbatus; assembly: GCA_003313485.2. Classification (NCBI taxonomy): domain Eukaryota; kingdom Viridiplantae; phylum Streptophyta; class Magnoliopsida; order Lamiales; family Plantaginaceae; genus Penstemon; species Penstemon barbatus. The sequence continues at coordinate 19,672,434 of CM064881.1, forward strand.
GTCTCTGCTATATGATTTTTTACTCTGCTTTCTGCCATAACCTGATAAGCGTGCATTTCTGGTACTACTGCTAGCGCTGCTGCCACTACTCGCCCTGTCACTTCGGCAGCTACAATTTATTAAAGAACATGAACTGCAATTCTCATTAAATTGTCCCATCTTTTTCTTGAGCCGTTCCACCTCCTTCAATACTTCAGATGACATTTTCAAGTCCTTGGCGCAGTCTTTCCTTTCTTCTTTCCCAGTGACCTCTTGACCCTTCTTCAAGTAAAATTCAACGAAGACATCTCCAACCAGGGTCCAAGCCTTGGCCCAGAAGAGGTAATTAGAAGACAAACCATCAAAAGTAACACAATCATCACTGGCAGAGGACTCTGTTTTTTCACTTCTATCATTAATTTCCAGTTGGGCCAATGAGCTACGAACCATGGAAGAAATGAAACTATTGTCTTCAGGCATTGATCCATACACCAAACAAGCCAATTCTACAACCTTCAAAGCTTGATACAGCTGGCCGCCATCCTTATAAGTTTGTCCAAGAGCCAAATAAGATTCCCCAAGCAATAAGACAAGTTTCCACAATTTATCATCTATTTTTGATGTTGGAAGCCACTTCCGAATATCACAAATCTCAATGCAGTCAGGATCTCCACAGGCACAGATAGAGAAATCCATTGGTGGAGGTAGATCATCTTCTATTGCACCATTAAGCTCCGACTCTGGTCTAGTTTTTCGTAGTTGGCGTGTCCACCTGAGAGACTTGATGGCTTGAGAAACATGATGTATTGCAGCCATCTTAGAGGCAATTGGATCCCCAACAGTCTGGACCACATGATCCGAAGTTTTCGGCAAATTACAGACCAGAAAATCTTTATCACAACATGACATATTTTGATCTGCCACTGCCGTGTCTGATACCACAGGCATTCCGGGTGAAGATATCTCTTGACTAACTGATATTTCAGCAGACATTTCTTGTTCAACATTTTGCAGACTTCCAGAATTTTTAGGTTGTTCAACCTCCATGACGGGGTGTAAGGCAATATCTTGAATATTTGATGCAGACAACCCACTGATGAACTCATAGGATTCTTCTTCAGCATCAGCAATGGTAACTTCAGATTCCACAGGAAGCACTTGAAACTCCAATTCTTCATTGTAAGTTAAGAGAAGCCTAGCAAATTGCTCGTGGGCAAGTGCACGTACCACCTATTCACCAATCTCACACGGTCATAGCTGTTTTCATACTCTTAATCTAGTGAATAAGCAAATATACAAGAAAAATTCCTCAGTGAAATATCAAAGGGAAACATACTAGATGGTCTGGCTCATCCAGGAAAGTGAGACATTCTTTGAAAAACCTAGCACACCTCGCACTGTTGTTAGATGACTGCAATAAAATATTTATTAGCAAAACATTAGTAGGCAAATAACAAAAGCAACTATCATTACATCATCCCATACCAATGAAAGTGAAAGTCTGTGCGCTATTCGGTATAGTAGAGTACCCAGGGCAAGTATGGAATCACTTCTCCCTCTGTAAATAAATGATGGCAAAGAGCTAGAGCTATCATGACAACTATCAGTGGCATGGTTCTTGGGAATGACGGAGAGATCAAACAGTTGGATGACATCCTCTCCAGCACTTCTATATAGCTGCCATAAATAAATTATAGAAATGAGAGATGATATGACCAGTATCAGAACTTCAAAGAGGGCAGTCTGCAAAAAGAACTTTTACCCAGTAAGCACCGGGGTCTTGCTTGCAGTTCTCCTGAAGGAACCTCATAACCGAAAGGCCGTTTTGTTGGACAACATGGGGATGAAAAGCAGGAGTTCCATCATCAGATATGCCCTTTAGTAGAAAAATATCATCAGTTTTTAAAAGCTCATAACCTTGAACTACACCATCCTGATGATAGCAGATGGCAAGTTCTGGAACACTAGCCATAAAGTTGTCCAGCCAAGCTTCAAGCCAGGTCAATGGGGTGACCTGTAAACATCTTCAGATAAGTACACAGAAACTGGGAGGTGTTTTCAACTTAAATAAACAAAGAAAGAGGGGTGAATAAGCAGAAAACAACAACTCCAAATTGAAAGTTAGGTAGCCACCTTTCGTGAGACATCCCATAAATGCAAACTAACAGCAACATATTTTTCATTGCTAAAAATGAGTAGGTCACTACCCAAAAGCATACGGAAATTGTGAAACTGCCAAAGCAACACCCTTAAGAACCCATCATCACCAGTGTTTCTATACTTGTCGGATTCTTGCACTGGGCACCTTGGCTTTTCTTTAACTTCTGAGACCTTCTTGACAGCTTCACGACCTTTATATCTCTTGTTCTTCTTCTTTTCCCAATACAAATTTTCCTTTTCATCTTGTGGGAAATCTTGATGATGGACATATCCTTCCCCTTGAGCAATGCTGTCACTCTCCCTATGAGACGCATGCCCTTGTTTTGGACGGTTCGTGGATTCAAGTGGCCTCTCACTTGGCATGTATTTGTCGCGATAAATTGATGATCTGTACTGTTCATTTGATGAAGTACTGTGACTTGGTGGGCAGTCACAAGCCTCCATTCTTACCGAATGCATAGCAAAATTCAAAAATAAGGACTGATCTACACATTTTGGCTGACGGCTTTGTCTTCGAATAAGTTTTTCTCCCTCTTCAATATCAGGCCTGTGCCATAAAATATTTGAGAACAAATGCATTCAACAAATAGAAAACTCTGTAACGTATAAAATCATACCCAGCATTTAGGATAAGTGTCTGTCCAACACGGTGAACTGCTATGGACACTCTGCTCTTGGAGTATGGTATTTTAAAAATTTGTTTCAAGATGTCAGCTGGGGCAATTACGTCTATCTCATCACCATACTCTACCAAACCAGATACAGCAAGTGCTTCACCTTTCCTTCGAAGAGTTGACATGATGGGGCCACCTTGCCATGGTGCATCTGCCAGAAAAGTGAAAGAGAAAAAATAGAATGCAGCTTGTGAGGATTGATACAAATTAGCCCCAAAAGATTTTGCAGAATTAACCTAAAAATTTATTAAAGCAAGCCCTTCAAAATTTGCTCTTTTATAAGTAGGTGGCAACATTTCTTTTTTTTTTTGGGTTACAAGGCAACATTTCTTTTAAACATGGGGAACTTGACCAATTCAAATTCATGGGGAAAACTTGCTGAATGTCCATAATATGGGAGAGTAGCTTCCTGTCATTGTGGAATGGGATATTTGTTTGTTTGATATGAAAACTATCATCTACAGTGTTACTATAAAAGAGCAGGAGCAGACACTTAAACCAGAAATGGCAACTTTAGCTGATAGGTAAAAGATCAGTAGAAAATCAAAACATGAGGAGACGGGAGGTGTCCCGGAAATCTCAGAATTATCTATTTCAAATATCCGGAAGCATACCAATAAGAACATATCAGATATGATATGTCATCACATCCCCTATCAACCTGAATAATAGGCACTCACCACAAGTGTTGGACAATGATTCTTTTACCCTAATTCCAGCATCATTTTTGGAGTATTACAACAAGCTGAATTGCATGTGTGTATTTTGTATTTTCGGGTGGGCATGGACAAAGGATAAGATTCTTAAATGAAAATAATTATATAGATGAAGACAATAATTACCTCCACTTGACTTTGACTGTGCGGCCGCAATTGGGAGAATTTTTTCTGGAATACTAGAGAGTAAAGGAAGTGCATTCAGATCTGTTTCTGTCGGAATCATCCGATACATTGGAGCTTTTTCCCTATAAAACAACACCATAGCTAATAAATGACAGACTCTAGCCGACATTCACAATTATAAAAGATGAAATATAATGAAAAACAAATCAAAAAATTCTATAAACGAAGAATCTATGCAGTTGTTCAGTAATTTGTACTTGCTGTTCATGGAACCTTCTTCCGCCATAAATCCTAAAGTTATAGTCTACTGACATACTATTGCAAGGTGCCAAGACATTAGTAAAAACTATCAACTTATCACTCACGCACACACACAAACACAGAAAGCACGCCTAACACATCATTCTCAGAGAAATAATTAAGATGCGCGAAATGACAAAATATCACCCTTCAATTCCTCTTCTAAAGCTACAATTTACCAAATATCCATACACAAAATCATATGCAGCCAATCAATCAGCTCACCTACACATTTATTCCAAAACTTGAGCAACAGAGAGTTCAAAATTTCATCAGATAGTAAAACTGCAACGTGCTAACAATTTTTTTTAAGTCACAATTATATAGGTAGGAAGTAGCATGCGAACCAGAAAACAGAATTGCAATAACATACGTATCGTTCGAGGGAACAAGGGCGGCAGAGGAGAAATCTTGAAATGCTTCGTCAGTTGTAACCGGTATTGTTCCGCATAGAAATCCAACGGGCTTCGGGCTCTCGATTTCCAGTCTCCCCACGCACTGCAACTCCCTCGAGCCCGATCCTTGTTTCTCCATTTATTAAAGGTTTTTCTATGAATATTCTCCAATACTGTGTGGTTCAGCGAGGACAAAGATTGTCTGAAAATTGTAGAAATTCTTCAGCGGGGAGTGAAGGAAATTGGGTTTTGAATTTTCTTCTCGAGTGTTCAGAAGTTCAATGGTAGAGACTACCTATTTTTTTTTTTTTTTTTTCGTAAATGACTACCTCCGTTTCTTTACTCTGAAGTTTTGTGCAGTTTTAACGTGATGGGCCTCCGAATAAAATCTTTATTAGGATAGAGGATCACTGAAGTGATCGTTCATGGGCCTAATTGTTGGGTTTACACAAGAGCTATATTATACTAATATAAAGAGTCTACTGGCCCACAAATATGAGTAAAGCAGAGCCAATTAATTAAAATTAAAATAAGGCAAAATTGCAAAAATCGTCTCAAACTAATCACTGATTTTGGATTTTCGTTCCAAACTATTTAACTTGGCGAATTTCGTCCCGTAATTTAATAATTTTTTGGAATATCGTCCCACCGTAATTATAAGACGAAAATTGCGCATTTGCCGATGAATTATTACATGGTTGCTTAAGTGTCATGACATGGTAAATTTTAACATAAATAATTATATAATATTGCAGAGTTCGTCCCAAACTAATTACAAGATTGAACCGTCATGACATGGTAAATGATCATTTCCATTAAATTAAAAATTTAATATTAGGACTAAATTCATACAAAATGATAAATTATGGGATGAAATTTGGTGAGTTGATATAGTTTGGGACGAAAAATCAAAATTAGTAATTAGTTTGGGACGATATTCCCAAAAAATATTAAATTACGGGACGAAATTCGCCAAGTTAAATAGTTTGGGACGAAAATCCAAAATCACTAATTAGTTTGGAACGTTTTCTGCAATTTTACCTTAAAATAAAGGATAGTTTAGTTGTACTAATTTTCCGAAATTAAGTCAAAGAAACATGATAGCACATTCGTATTTTAGTCAAAATTGAAGTGGACATATATAAATTTCATGTAGATATATTATCTAGTACTACTAGTATTGATCCTTCCCTATAGACTACATTCCCTTCTTTTCTACTTATGGTAACATAATTTCAAGTCCTAATTCTCCTTAAAGCAATATAAGCCAACAATCTGTAACCTACAAACATGATCAACAACATCCCTACACTCATCACAGGCTGAATCTGCCCTTTAATATCTTCATCAACAAATTTGCAAGTGGCTCGATCATGTCCCACAGACGAGCAACCGAGCAACGAGGAGACCCGTCGCCCATCTCCGTATTGAACATTGATAAGAAGTCTATACCCGTAAAACGTCGTAGATACGTACTTTACCCACACCATAAACCACGGCACTTTGTGCACATAGTACCCTCCAGTCAAAACAAAAGCCAGCATTGTGACAGTGACCACAGTTGAAGCTTGCTTAGCATCCATTATCAAAGCACCAAAAGCGAGTCCAAGACCTTGTGACACGAGCACGTAACCAAGCACCACAATCAACGTCAGTGTAAAAGCCGAGAATTCAGGATTTAGGCCAGCCATCCAGTAAGTTATGGAAATGAACAATGTGGGAAGAATAAGTTCCATTGGGAGGTCACCCGTGATTCTTGCCATGAAATAAGACGACAATGTGTACATACCAGAAGCCCTTTCCTTAACAAAGATAGCTCGTTCTTGAGGAAAAGCGAACACCGCGTTTAGTGAGGAGAAAACTCCCCAGAAGATGGAGATGAAGAAGAGAAGGCCAAGATGATCTTGGACATCTTTATAATCTGAATGCCACCACATAAAACCGGCTAGTAATGAGGCTGTGATTACTTGAAAAACTCTTAGAGAGTTGAAGGTTTCGTGTTTTCTCTCCTTGAGGTTTCTTTGGAGTAGGATGCTGAATTCATTGCACCAAGTGGAGAAACTATTAGTGTATACGTAATATTTATTCTTCTCATGATTACCAATGATTGTTCTGTCTTCCGACACTGTAGCTGGGGCATTGACACAAGCAGTCTTTACCTTGGGGGCAAGTAAATCGTTGTAAGAGGATACGAGGGCTTGCCGCACATTAGGCTTCTCTTTTTCACTGGCATTATCTAGCTGACATACTCCTACACTCAAAAAGGAGAATTTAAGTTAACACTTTGTCTTACTTTGATGACTAATTGAATCAACATTTCTACAGAAAGTATTCATATAATACCACCATCTTCTTATTTGAATTGTATTCTACGTAAGATATGTTGTCACCTTTTCCATAATCCACATTTCCATAAGATTTAGGATAACAAAATACCACTTAATGTCATTGTTTAATGCTCTAAACAGAACAACCTTAAACAAACAAACAAAAGATTAACAAGTCAAAATGCTCTCCAGTGCAGTTCCCACCAATCTATTCTTGAAAATGAAAAGGGAAAAAGGACAGAAAACTAAACCTTTAGAAAATAATGCAAACACTCTAATACTGATAAATTACCGATGGAGTCTGTCTGTTGATCAAGACACTAGCCCTAAAGGCCTAAACTATTCAACATGGTGGTAATATCAACTGTAACTTAAAATATCACATGTTGTGCAGATTTGGGACAGCATCAATGTCAGGACTATTATCATCAAGTTGCAGTTTCACAATGGTCTTTGCACAACTTGCACATATCGTCAAGCAAATATGAACTACAAGTTCAAAGCCATAAAAGTTTTCTGTTTGTTTCACTTTTTGCAATGCAAAATTCCAAAAATGCAGGTTGGCCCAAATTAATGTCGACAATATATATGAGCTAAAGTCTAAGGTTGACGTGAAAAAATCACTTTTTCATATTATTGCAAGGGTCCAGCTGAATGAGTTGGAGGTGGGGAGGCCTATTAATGTTGAAAATATATATCTGGTGGGGCTCAAGGGCAAGACTTGACTGGGCTAGTACTAGTTTTTTTCTTGGATTAATATGAAATGGCTATAAGTATTACATGTTGGGGGGCCCAAAATCTTGGTCCCTAGGCAAACTGCTAGGGCCCAAGTCGGCCCTGTTTAAAATCACACAAGTCATAAAAATCCTACTATTTAAAAATACGGTCGTTAATCGAGCGGATTTCAATCTAAATCTGTTCGAATTTATTTTGTATTTTAATTTGATTTGTGATTCTGTGGATCTAATCGGATTATAAAACTCCATAATCCAAAACATGTGGACCTAATGTACATTTAGGACGACAATAAATATTAAAATTATATATTTACATAATATTTTATAAAAATAAGTAATTTTATTAATATTTTATTATCAATTTTAAGAGATTAGTAGTTAATAACTCGTTCATAAATTCATATTTATGCATATTTAATTCTAAAAATATGAATATTAATAAAGAAAGTTTTAACATGTGAGCTAAATTAAATAAAATTGTAAAGTTAACCAACTAGTTTTAGAAAAAAAAAATACTAGTAAATTTTTTTAAAGTAAAGATTTTATTGAATCCGAAAAAGATCAATATCAGATCAAATTCGACCAAAATTAATCGGACTCGAGAAATTTATATATAAACAATATCCAAATTCAGATCGAATATGATCTGAAATAAATGAAGCCAGACCTGGATCGAGCTTGATCCGACCCGACTCCGACCCATTGACAGCGCTAATTAAAGTTAAACAACTAGTAGTTACCTCTCACCTAGTACATCCATAACTAGTTTGACCATAGTCGAATTCCGTTCCATCTTCATTCTTTTTTATTTAAGGAAGGATTCATATGTATGGCCCTATTTGGAAGGGTTTTGGTTCGATTTTGTTGGGTCTTGAATTTATAAAAATGACTACGGTGATTTCGATGAACCATTAAAACCCCCATTAAATTAGGTTTTAAATATTGTGTTTGTAATTTTTGAAAAAGGTAAACCCCAATTTGTATTAGGGAAAAAAATAGGTGGTAAGTGTCAACGTAATTTTATAGAGTTCGATGGTGGGGGGAGGAGAATATATATGTAGTAAATGATAAATCACAGTTTTATAGGTTTTAATAGTTTGAGTATTTTTTTTCTATATAATTACGTGATGAGTTTCATTAATCTTATCAAACTCTATCGAAAGAGCTCCAACTAAATTACGCAATACTCGTAAGACCGGGTCAGAACTCATCTACATCAACCTTGTATGTCTACTATTTGATTAAACAATCGAATTGTTATCAATTACTATAATATAAATTAATAATTTTCGGGAAATATATAATAGTATGATACTATTTATAGAATAATAAAAATTCAAGCAAAGCATGATGAAAGTAGAAACAAGAAAGACGTCGTACCATTAGCGAGATCAAGCAGGAAATCAGCAGGATTCATGGCAAAACTCGGCGAGAAACCAACCCTCTCGAAATACTCCATAGCCTCACTACCTTTGCCAAAATATATGCACCTCCCTTCCGACAACACAAGCAAATCGTCGAACATCTGGTACACGCGGCTCGAAGGCTGATGCACCGACGTCACCACCGTCTTCCCCTTCGCCGCCAGCCCCCTCAGCGTCGCCACCACCCTATACGCCGCCGTCGCATCCAATCCCGACGTGGGTTCATCCAAAATCAACAAACTAGGATCTACCAGCATCTCATAACCTATACTCACTCTCTTTCTTTCTCCCCCAGAAATCCCACGTATAAAATTGTTCCCAATGTTCGTATGCTCACATTTTGATAAACCCAATTCGATTATCACCGATTCCGCGACGGAGATTTTTTCCTTTTTCGATACCCAACTCGGGAGCCTCAACAACGAACAAAACACAAGGGTTTCGCGGACTGTTAAATTGGGGTACAATACGTCGTCCTGTGCTACGAAACCGGTTCTTTTTATAACCGATTTTGTTAGTTTCCGGTTATTGAAGAGAACCGTTCCGGTCTGACCGTGTGTATGGTGGAGCCGACCCATGATTATGTTGAGGAGGGTTGATTTCCCGCTCCCTGAGGGGCCGAGGATAGCTAGGATATGTCCTGGTGAAGCCATGCCGGTGATTCCGTTCAATATTTGATGGTGGTGAGTCGCCGAAGATGGGTTTTCCACGTCGGCTGATGGGGGGGAGGCGCCGCCGTGGAACATGTTTGTTATGGCGGTGGTTGTTAATTTGGATGTGGTGGAGTCCTGGAGTTTTACTCTGTATGAAACATCGAAGAACTGCAAATCATACCAAATGACAATAGTCTTCATCAGTCAACGTATTTACTAAAAAGGTCAACCTTTTGATTCAAAATACACATAAACTTTTAATTTCATACTGCCATAATAAGACCACCTAACTTATAAAATATTAGACAAACAATAAAACAGAGTCAATCCTCTGTTTGAATATGATAGTTTTCATTCTGGAAATTATTTAACCAAATTATTATTAAGTCCTAAAATAAAGAAAATTTACCTTGAGGGTGATTGGGGAAGAATTAGAGTGGAGGTGATGGGAGGAATTGGGATCTCTAGGAGAGTATTCTTCAGCTGCTTCACCGGACATTTTCTTTTTCTTTCTGTTAATTAAAAAGTGAGATGAAAGATATTTATTTCAGTATTGGACGTTAGGCAAATATATAGAGGAAATGGCAAAAAGACTAAGTGTGAAGCAGTAGAATGGGGAACATAGAGAAATTAAGAGTTCAAGGGCAGGCTATTTATAAGGTTTGCATTATTTTGTAATGCACAGTTAATCTGGTGCGACGCATATATTATATTTATCACAGTTGGCACAAGATAAAGTGTAAATAAATCTTAGAGTTAATATTTTCTTAAATTTAAGAACTAAATATAATTTTTTTTATAACCCAGGTGTCCAAGCTTACACTAGACTAAATATAATTTTTTGTTTCATTTCATGCAGCAATTGCACATAATAATTTTTCCTACATGTCCAAATTAAAACTCTTTCATGACACTAACAATTATGTTTCCGCTGCACATATAATATGGGGGTGCTTTTGATCGGGAAATTATGTTCCTTCGCCTAGCCTCATTTTAAAAAATGTATTTTTATCGAAAAACTAACTAATTAATACACCATGTCATGCAAACTACATCATTAAATAATTTAACACTTATGTGACGAGCGTATGGTGTAAGATATTTAGTTATTTTTAGGCATTTGATTTTGATATTTACATAATAAAACAGTTTTGAACAATCAGGGAGTCATTTTAAATTGGCAGATTCCCTAACGGATTCAATGTATGTGAACGTTTCCCGTGGCTGCTTTATTATGAGAACATTGTGTAAGATATTTAGTTATTTTTAGGCATTTGATTTTGATATTTACATAATAAAACAGTTCTGAACAATCAGGGAGTCATTTTAAATTGACAGATTCCCTAACGGATTCAGTATATGTGAACGTTTCCCGTGGCTGCTTTATCATGAGAACATTGTGTATTAATATATATTTACCTCAATTCGATATCAAATATTATCCCAAATCAATCATCATCATCATCATACATTATATATTTTTATAATTTGAAGGGTAAATTTTGACTTCAATTGGTCACTTATGACCAAATACTAATTTTCAATATTTTTTAATTTCTTTTATATCTTGAGCAATTTTATTACTGGTTACTAATTGATTAATGTAATACAATTATTAGCTACATTAGTTCTTCTAAAAACAATTTCTAAATCTGCATAAACACATTTCCATATTTTGTTAAAATATTTTAATCAAATTAACTCGATTAGCATTTTCATTTAGTACATTCACTATGCTTATTATGATTATTAAATATAATTTTTTCTTTCTTTCATTATAACTAAATAAATTTAATTCAATAATGATATATTATTTAAAAGGAAAGAATGTGTATTTTCTTTTATCCATATATATATCTATATAAATTTATTTGAAGTGAGTGTTTAATTCCGAAAATAATTATAATTATATTTTTATTACGTGGAAATAAGTAGATTATTTTGTAGAATGGGAAACATAGAGAAATTAAGAGGTTAAAGGGCAGGATATTTATACGATTACATTATTTGTAATGCACTGTTAATGTGGTGTAGCACGAATATTATATTTATGAAATTTAATTTTGACACAAGATACACGGTAGATAAATTTTAGAGATAATATTTATTTTGAAATTAAAGAGTAAATATAATATTTTCTTGGATTTCGGGCAACAATTGCACAAAGAAATTTCCTATTTGTCAAAATAAACTCTTTCATATATGACACTAACAATTATGTTTCCGCTAACACGTAGTATTATTATATATGGTAGTGCGTTTGAACATATAGGATAATATATTCAGGATCGTAAATGTGACTTTTGCTTTAATTTCTTCTCTTTCTTACTTGAGAAAGAGAGATATAGATGCGCACTACATACCCATTGCGGGAGGAAATGAAAATTACATTGATTTTTTTTTTTTAATATCTACATATATTTACCGAATGAAACACGTCATGTGGTGCAGGAGTTGTTTGTTGCTTCACTTTGCATGTTGCAACATTGTAGTTTTGGAGGATCTTTATGTTGACTGTGACATGTGTACATGGTCATGTAATTTACTTACATGGTTCCACCACCTTTCTTTTTAATTGATTATTAATTTAGGGGGTGCATCAGGAAATGAAAAATATATTGAAACAATTTTAAACACATACATATATCTCTAGAATGAGACACATCATGTGGTGCATGAATTGTGTGTTGCTTCCATTTGCATGTGGGCGACATCGTCAATTGTGTGTTGCTTCCGTTTGCATGTGGCGACATCGTCAATTGTGTGTTGCTTCCATTTGCATGTGGGTCATCGTTTTGGACGATATTTATGTTGGTTATGACATGTATACATGTTCGTGTAATTTACCTCCACGGTTCCACCGCCGTTACTTTTAAGATTTATTAATTTAGTGGGTATCTCTAGAAAGAAATTTTGGGTTTGGATTCCAATTGGATTTCAATTGGGGATACGTCTCTGATTACAATTCGGCCGCTCATCATTCGTCTTCTTCACCGCCTTCACGTGCTCATTTTTGCATAGGTGTGATTTATTAGCTGGGATGAGTCATTTAATCTTTTGGCAGGCGATGCTCCATGTCCTTGGCTCCAATGATGCAATTTAACAGATGTCATATATAATTTTTAAGTTTATCATGTTATCAAATGCATAAGTTCTCCACAAAAAAAAAAAATTTATGTTTTATCTTATATTATATTTTCAAGATCTTTTATTTATACAAAATAAATTTATTTATCTTTTTGTGAGATGAAAAATTATTTATTAAACCATTTAATCACCAAATAAATAAATTATATAATTCGTGCATAGCACGGGCCAGAATTTAATTGAATTTTAGGAAGGGGATTTCTCCTTGATTGGGTTATTCAGATTAACGTACAAATTTTTAGCCGCTCTTCATTCATCTTTTCCACCGTCTTCACGTGCTCATTTTTTCCTAGGTGTGATTTAGTAGTTGGGTTGAATCATTTGATACATTGGCCGCCGATGCTCCACGTCCTTGGCTCCAATGATGCAATTTAATAGATGTCATATATATTTTTTAAGTTTATCATGTTATCAAATTCATAAGTTCTCCACAAAAATGGAAAAAAATTGTTTTATCTTAAATAATATTTTCAAGATTTTTTATTTAGGCAAAATAAATTTATTTATCTTTTTGTGAGAAGAAAACTATTTATTAGACCATGTAATCGCTCAATATATAAATTATATGATCCGTGCATAGCACGGGCCAGAATTATGAATTAAAAGTTATCATTTTCGGAAAAAAGAGACCTTTTTAATCCATCAATTGCGGTATCTCTAGAAAGAAATTTTGGGTTTGGATTTCAATTGTATTTCAATTGGGGATACGTCTCTTATTACAATTCGGCCGCTCATCATTCGTCTTCTTCACCACCTTCACGTGATCATTTTTGCATAGGTGTGATTTAGTAGCTGGGATGAGTCATTTAATCTTTTGGCAGGCGATGCTCTATGTCCTTGGCTCCAATGATGCAATTTAACAGATGTCATATATAATTTTTAAGTTTATCATGTTATCAAATGCATAAGTTCTCCATAAAAAAAAAAATTATGTTTTATCTTATATTATATTTTCAAGATTTTTAATTTATACAAAATAAATTTATTTATCTTTTTGTGAGATGAAAAATTATTTATTAGACCATTTAATCGCCAAATAAATAAATTATATAATTCGTGCATAGCACGGGCCAGAAGTATGAATTAAAAAAATTTCATTTAGCAAAAAAAAAAAAAAAAAAGGCCTGCATAATCCATCAATTGCGGCAGCTCTAGGGAGAAATATTGGTTTTGGATTTAAATTGGATTTTAGGCAAGGGAATTTAATATGATTTATCAATGAAGTTGCGGCAACTATGGGAAATTTTGGGTATGGATTGAATTTAATTGAATTTTAGGCATGTGTTATCCAGAGTAACGTACAAAATTTCGGTCGCTCCTCATTCGTCTTCTCCACCGCCTTCACGTGTTCATTTTTGCCTAGGTGTGATTTAGTAGCTGGGATGAGTCATTTAATACTTTGGCCGCCGATTCTCCACATCCTTGGCTCCAATGATGCAATTTAACATATGTCATTTATAATTTTTATGTTTAGTATGTTATCAAATGCATAAGTTATCCACAAAAATGAAAAAAATATGTTTTATCTTATTATAATATTTTCAAGATTTTTTATTTATGCAAAATAAATTTATTTATCTTTTGTGAGATGAAAAACTATTTATTAAACAATATAATCGCTCAATAAATAAATTGTATGATTCGTGCATAGCACGGGCCAGAATTATGAAATAAAAATTTTCCCTTTTGAAAAAATAAATATCTTTCTTATTCTATTAAAAGCGGCATCTCTAGGGAGAAATTTTGGTTTATTTAGTTATTTTTAGGCATTTGATTTTGATATTTACATAATGAAATAGTTTTGAACAATTAGAGAGTCATTTTAAATTGGCAGATTCCCTAACGAATTCAGTGTATGTGAACGTTTCCCGTGGCTGCTTTATTATGAAAACATTATGTATTAACATAAATATTATCCCAAATCAATCATCATCATCATACATTATATATTTGAAGGGTGAATTTCGACTTCAACTGGTCACTTATGACCAAATACTAAATTTCAATATTTTTCAATTTTTTTTATATCTTGAGCAATTTTATTACTGGTTACTACTTAAATAATGTAATACAATTATTAGCTACATTAGTTCTTCTAAAACAATTCCTAAATCTGCATAAACACATTTCCATATTTTGTTAAATTATCTTAAGCAAATTAACTTGATTAGCATTTTCATTTAGTACATTACTATGGTTATTAAATATAATTTTTTCTTTCTTTCTTCATTATAACTAAATAAATTTAATTCAATAATAATTTTATTTAAATGGAAAGAATGTGTATTGTCTTTTATCCATATATATCTATATAAATTTATTTGAAGTGAGTGTTTAATTCCAAAAATAATTATAATTATATTTTTATTACTTGGAACTAAGTAGATTATTTTGTAGAATGGGAAACATAGAGAAACTAAGATGTCAAAGGGCAAGATATTTATACGATTACATTATTTGTAATGCACTTTTAATGTGGTGTAGCACAAATATTATATCTATGAAATTTAATTTTGACACAAGATACACGATAGATAAATTTTAGAGATAATATTTATTTTAAAATTAAAGAGTAAATATAATCTTTTCTTGGATTTCGTGCAACAATTGCACAAAAAAATTTCCTATTTATCAAAATTAACCCTTTCATATATGACACTAACAATTATGTTTCCGCTACACGTAGTATTAGATATAGTGGTGCGTTTGAACATATAGGACAATATATTCAGGATCGTAAATGTGACTTTTGCTTTAATTTCTTCTCTTTCTTATTTGAGAAAGAGAGATATAGATGCGTACTACATACCCACTGTGGGAGGAAATGGAAAAATACATTGAATTTTTATTTAATATATACATATATTTCCCGAATAAAACACATCATGTGGTGCAGGAGTCGTGTGAGGCTTCACTTTGCATATGGCAACATTGTCGTTTTGGAAGATCTTTATGTTGATTGTGACATGTGTAAATGGTCATGTAATTTACTTACACGATTCCACCGCCTTTCCTTTTAATTGATTATTAATTTAGGGGGTGCAGCAGGAAATGAAAAATATATTGAAACAATTTTAAACAAGTACATATATCTCCAGAATGTGACACATCATGTGGTGCATGAATTATGTATTACTTCTGTTTGCATAATGGTTCCACCGCCTTTCCCGAATGACTTTTTCTTTAATTTCTTCTCTTTCTTACTTGAGAAAGAGAGATATAGATGCGCACTACATACCCACTGCGGGAGGAAATGAAAAATACATTGAATTTTTTTAATATATACATATATTTTCCGAATGAAACACGTCATGTGGTGCAGGAGTTGTGTGTTGCTTCACTTTGCATGTGGCAACATTGTCGTTTTGGAGGATCTTTATGTTGACTGTGACATGTGTACATGGTCATGTAATTTACTTACACGGTTCCATCGCCTTTCCTTTTAGTTGATTATTAATTTAGGGGGTGCAGCAAGAAATGAAAAATATATTGAAACAATTTTAAACACATACATATATCTCCAGAATGAGACACATCATGTGGTGCATGAATTGTGTGTTGCTTCCGTTTGCATGTGGGCGACATCGTCAATTGTGTGTTGCTTCCGTTTGCATGTGGGCGACATCGTCAATTGTATGTTGCTTCCGTTTGCATGTGGGTCATCGTTTAGGACGATATTTATGTTGGTTATGACATGTATACATGTTCGTGTAATTTACCTCAACGGTTCCACCGCTGTTACTTTTAAGATTTATTAATTTAGTGGGTGTGACGTGTAGGAGTTGTGTGTTGCTTCACCTTGCATGTGGCAACATTCTCGTTTTGGAGGATCTTTATGTTGATTGTGACATGTGTACATGGTCATGTAATTTACTTACACGATTCCACCGTCTTTCCTTTTAATTGATTATTAATTTAGGGGGTGCAGCAGAAAATGAAAAATATACTGAAACAATTTTAAACACGT
The DNA here is from genome assembly GCA_003313485.2 of Penstemon barbatus. Lineage (NCBI taxonomy): Eukaryota > Viridiplantae > Streptophyta > Magnoliopsida > Lamiales > Plantaginaceae > Penstemon > Penstemon barbatus. The sequence continues at coordinate 19,689,039 of CM064881.1, forward strand.
ACATATATCTCCAGAATGAGACACATCATGTGGTGCATGAATTGTGCATTGCTTCCGTTTGCATAATGGTTCCACCGCCTTTCCCGAATGACTTTTGCTTTAATTTCTTCTCTTTCTTACTTGAGAAAAAGAAATATAGATGCGCACTACATACACACTGCGGGAAGAAATGAAAAATAAATTGAATTTTTTTTTAATATATACATATATTTCCCGAATGAAACACGTCATGTGGTGCAGGAGTTGTGTGTTGCTTCACTTTGCATGTGGCAACATTGTCAATTTGGAGGATCTTTATGTTGACTGTGACATGTGTACATGGTCATGTAATTTACTTACACGGTTCCACCGCCTTTCCTTTTAGTTGATTATTAATTTAGGGGGTGCAGCAAGAAATGAAAAATATATTGAAACAATTTTAAACACATACATATATCTCCAGAATGAGACACATCATGTGGTGCATGAATTGTGTGTTGCTTCCGTTTGCATGTGGGCGACATCGTCAATTGTGTGTTGCTTCCGTTTGCATGTGGGCGACATCGTCAATTGTATGTTGCTTCTGTTTGCATGTGGGTCATCGTTTTGGACGATATTCATGTTGGTTATGACATGTATACATGTTTGTGTAATTTACCTCCACGGTTCCACCGCTGTTACTTTTAAGATTTATTAATTTAGTGGGTGTGACGTGCAAGAGTTGTGTGTTGCTTCACTTTCCATGTGGAAACATTCTCGTTTTGGAGGATCTTTATGTTGATTGTGACATGTGTACATGGTCATGTAATTTACTTACACGATTCAACCGCATTTCCTTTTAATTGATTATTAATTTAGGGGGTGCAGCAGGAAATGAAAAATATATTGAAACAATTTTAAACACGTACATATATCTCCAGAATGAGACACATCATGTGGTGCATGAATTGTGTATTGCTTCCGTTTGCATAATGTTTCCACCGCCTTTCCCGAATGACTTTTGCTTTAATTTCTTCTCTTTCTTACTTGAGAAAGAGAGATATAGATGCGCACTACATACCCACTGCGGGAGGAAATGAAAAATACATTGAATTTTTTTTAATATATACATATATTTCCCGAATGAAACACGTCATGTGGTGCAGGAGTTGTGTGTTGCTTCACTTTGCATGTGGCAACATTGTCGTTTTGGAGGATCTTTATGTTGACTGTGACATGTGTACATGGTCATGTAATTTACTTACACGGTTCCACCGCCTTTCCTTTTAGTTGATTATTAATTTAGGGGGTGCAACAAGAAATGAAAAATATATTGAAACAATTTTAAACACATACATATATCTCCAGAATGAGACACATCATGTGGTGCATGAATTGTGTGTTGCTTCCGTTTGCATGTGGGCGACATCGTCAATTGTATGTTGCTTCCGTTTGCATGTGGGTCATCGTTTTGGACGATATTTATGTTGGTTATGACATGTATACATGTTCGTGTAATTTACCTCCACGGTTCCACCGCTGTTACTTTTAAGATTTATTAATTTAGTGGGTGTGACGTGCAGGAGTTGTGTGTTGCTTCACCTTGCATGTTGCAACATTCTCGTTTTGGAGGATCTTTATGTTGATTGTGACATGTGTACATGGTCATGTAATTTACTTACACGATTCCACCGCCTTTCCTTTTAATTGATTATTAATTTAGGGGGTGCAGCAGGAAATGAAAAATATACTGAAACAATTTTAAACACGTACATATATCTCCAGAATGAGACAAATCATGTGGTGCATGAATTGTGCATTGCTTCCGTTTGCATAATGGTTCCACCGCCTTTCCTGAATGACTTTTGCTTTAATTTCTTCTCTTTCTTACTTGAGAAAAAGAAATATAGATGAGCACTACATACCCACTGCGGGAGGAAATTAAAAATAAATTGAATTTTTTTTTAATATATACATATATTTCCCGAATGAAACACGTCAAGTGGTGCAGGAGTTGTGTGTTGCTTCACTTTGCATGTGGCAACATTTTCGTTTTGGAGGATCTTTATGTTGACTGTGACATGTGTACATGGTCATGTAATTTACTTACACAGTTCCACCGCCTTTCCTTTTAGTTGATTATTAATTTAGAGGGTGCAACAAGAAATGAAAAAAATATTGAAACAATTTTAAACACATACATATATCTCCAGAATGAGACACATCATGTGGTGCACGAATTGTGTGTTGCTTCCGTTTGCATGTGGGCGACATCGTCAATTGTGTGTTGCTTCCGTTTGCATGTGGGCGACATCGTCAATTGTATGTTGCTTCCGTTTGCATGTGGTTCATCGTTTTGGACGATATTTATGTTGGTTATGACATGTATACATGTTCGTGTAATTTACCTCCACGGTTCCACCGCTGTTACTTTTAAGATTTATTAATTTAGTGGGTGTGACGTGCAGGAGTTGTGTGTTGCTTCACTTTGCATGTGGCAACATTCTCGTTTTGGAGGATCTTTATGTTTATTGTGACATGTGTACATGGTCATGTAATTTACTTATACGATTCAACCGCCTTTCCTTTTAATTGATTATTAATTTAGGGGGTGTAGCAGGAAATGAAAAATATATTGAAACAATTTTAAACACGTACATATATCTCCAGAATGAGACACATCATGTGGTGCATGAATTGTGTATTGCTTCCGTTTGCATAATGGTTCCACCTCCTTTCCCGAATGACTTTTGCTTTAATTTCTTCTCTTTCTTACTTAAGAAAGAGAGATATAGATGCACACTACATACCCACTGCGGGAGGAAATGAAAAATACATTGAATTTTTTTTTAATATATACATATATTTCCCGAATGAAACACGTCATGTGGTGCAGGAGTTGTGTGTTGCTTAACTTTGCATGTGGCAACATTGTCGTTTTGGAGGATCTTTATGTTGACTGTGACATGTGTACATGGTCATGTAATTTACTTACACGGTTCCACCGCCTTTCCTTTTAGTTGATTATTAATTTAGGGGGTGCAACCAGAAATGAAAAATATATTGAAACAATTTTAAACACATACATATATCTCCAGAATGAGACACATCATGTGGTGCATGAATTGTGTGTTGCTTCCGTTTGCATGTGGGCGACATCGTCAATTGTATGTTGCTTCCGTTTGCATGTGGGTCATCGTTTTGGACGATATTTATGTTGGTTATGACATGTATACATGTTCGTGTAATTTACCTCCACGGTTCCACCGCTGTTACTTTTAAGATTTATTAATTTAGTGGGTGTGACGTGCAGGAGTTGTGTGTTGCTTCACTTTGCATGTGACAACATTCTCGTTTTGGAGGATCTTTATGTTAATTGTGACATGTGTACATGGTCATGTAATTTACTTACACGATTCCACCGCCTTTCCTTTTAATTGATTATTAATTTATGGGATGCAGCAGGAAATGAAAAATATATTGAAACAATTTTAAACACGTACATATATCTCCAGAATGAGACACATCATGTGGTGCATGAATTGTGCATTGCTTCCGTTTGCATAATGGTTCCACAGCATTTCCCAAATGACTTTTGCTTTAATTTCTTCTCTTTCTTACTTGAGAAATAGAGATATAGATGCGCACTACATACCCACTGCGGGAGGAAATGAAAAATACATTAAATTTTGTTTTAATATATACATATATTTCCCGAATGAAACACGTCATGTGGTGCAGGAGTTGTGTGTTGCTTCACTTTGCATGTGGCAACATTGTCGTTTTGGAGGATCTTTATGTTGACTGTGACATGTGTACATGGTCATGTAATTTACTTACACGGTTCCACCGCCTTTCCTTTTAGTTGATTATTAATTTAGGGGGTGCTGCAAGAAATGAAAAATATATTGAAACAATTTTAAACACATACATATATCTCCAGAATGAGTCACATCATGTGGTGCATGAATTGTGTGTTGCTTCCGTTTGCATGAGGGCGACATCGTCAATTGTGTGTTGCTTCCGTTTGCATGTTGGCGACATCGTCAATTGTATGTTGCTTCCGTTTGCATGAGGGCGACATCGTCAATTGTGTGTTGCTTCCGTTTGCATGTTGGCGACATCGTCAATTGTATGTTGCTTCCGTTTGCATGTGGGTCATCATTTTGGACGATATTTATGTTGGTTATGACATGTATACATGTTCGTGTAATTTACCTCCACGGTTCCACCGCTGTTACTTTTAAGATTTATTAATTTAGTGGGTGTGACATATTTGGTTATTTTTAGGCCTTTGATTTTGATATGACATAATGTGACAATTCTGAACAATCTGGGACATATTAATTTGGTTGATTCCCTAACAGATTCAGAGTAGATGAACATTTCTAGCGGCTATTTTATTATTAAAACAATGTGCAAAAATGTATATTTACTCCAATTCGGAGATAAATATTATCCCAAATCAGTCACCATCATCATCATCATACATTATATATTTGAAGGGTGATTTTTTACTACAATTGGTCACCTTTGAGCAAATACAAAATTTCAATTTTTTTTATTTTTTTAAACTCTTGACCAATTTTGTATAGGGTACTAGATTAAGTAATGTTATACATTAGCTAAATTAGTTCTTCCGAAAACAATTCTTATATCTGCAAAACCACATTACTTATTTTGTTAAAATATTTTAAGCAAATGAACTTGATTAGCGTTTCATTTAGTGCATTTATTATACTTATTATGGTTACGTAATAATATTTTTTTCTTACATTAAAACTAAATAAACATTATTCAGTGTTTATTTTGTTTAAAAGGAAAGAACGTGCATTTTCTTTTTTTCGTTATCATTTGTATAAATTTATTTGAAGTGAGTCTTAAATTCCAAAAATATTTAAATTTATTTTTGTACAACTTTGAACTATATATATTATTTTGTAGAATAGGGAATTTAGAGAAATTAGGAGGTCAAACGGCATGCTATTTCTACGGTTTACATTATTTTGTAATGCACTGCTAATGTGGACACGTAGATTATATTTATCAAAGTTAATTTTTGCACAAGATACACGGTAGATAAATCTTAAAGTTAATTTTTTTTTCAAATATGAACTAAATATAATCTTTTATTGTGTTTAGTGTATCAATTGTAAAACATATTTTTTCCTACATATCAAAATTGAAACCCTTTCATGACATTAACAATTATTTTTCTGCTACACAAATAATATGGTAGTGCATTTGAACCTGGAAATTATGTAGTTTCCATAGTCTCATTTTCAAAATGAATTTTATTGAAAACCTGACTAATGCACCACAATATACAAAAAAAAATACATTAAATAATCTAGAATATATGTGAGGATCGTGTCACTTAAACCAAAAACTAAGTGTCTTTTCTATTCCCAATCGCGCACTATGTACCCACTGCGGGAGGAAATGAAAAATACATTGAATTTTTTTTAACATATACATATATTTCGCGAATGAAACACGTCATGTGGTGCAGGAGTTGTGTATTGCTTCACTTTGCATGTGGCAAAATTGTCATTTTGGAGAATCTTTATGTTGACTGGGACATGCGTACATGGTCATGTAATTTACTTGCACAATTCCACCGCCTTTCCTTTTAATTGATTATTAATTTAGGGGTGCAAGAGAAAATGAAAAATATATTGAAACGTCTCTGATTACGATTTAATTTGATTTATCAATGAAGTTGCGGCAGCTCTGGGGAATTTTGGGTTTGGATTGAATTTTAGGCAAGGGATTTTTCCTTGCCTAGGTTATTCAGATTAACGTGCAAAATTTCGGACGCTCTTCATTCGTCTTCTCCACCGTCTTCACGTGCTCATTTTTGCTTAGGTGTGATTTAGTAGTTGGGATGAGTCATTTGATACTTTTGCTGCCGATGCCCCACGTCCTTGGCTCCAATGATGCAACTTAACAGATTTCATATATATTTTATCATGTTATCAAATGCATAAGTTCTCCACAAAAATGGAAAAATATGTTTTTATCTTAGCATAATATTTTCAAGATTTTTTATTTATGCAAAATATATTTATTTATCTATTTGTGAGATGAAAAATTATTTATCAGACCATATAATCGCCCAATAAATAAACTATATGATCCGTGCATAGCACGGGCCATAATTATGAATTAAAAATTTTACCTTTAAAAAAAAAAAAGACCTGCTTAATCCATCAATTGCGGCAACTCTAGAGAGAAATTTTGGGTTGGGATTTAAATTAGGCAAGTGGATTTTCCTTGACGTATCAATGAAGTTGCGGCAGTTCTGGGAAATTTTGGGCATGGATTGAATTTAATTGAATTTTAGGCAAGGGATTTTTCCTTGCTAGAGTTATTCAGATTAACGTACAAAATTTCGGGAACTCCTCATCCGTCTTCTCCACTGTCTTCACGTTTCACTTGTTCATTTTTGCCTAGGTTTGATTTAGTAGCTGGGAAGAGTCATTTGATACTTTTACCGGAGATGCTCCACGTCCTTGGCTCCAATGATGCAATTTAACAAATCTCATATATATTTTTTTATGTTTATCACGTTATGCATAAGTTCTCCAAAGAAATGGAAAATTTATGTTTTGTCTTATTACAATATTTTCAAGATTTTTTATTTATGCAAAATAAATTTATTTGTCTTTTTGTGAGATAAAAAAATTCTTTATCAGACCATATAATCGCTCAATAAATAAATTTTATGATCCGTGCATAACACGGGTCAGAAATATGAATTAAAAAATTTTCCTTATAAAAATAAAAGACTTGCTTAATTCATCAAAAACGGCAGCTCTAGGGAGAAATTTTGGGTTTGGATTTCGATTCGATTTTAGGCAAGGGGATTTTCCTTGCCTTGGGGATACGTATATTATTACAATTTAATATGATTTATCAATGAAGTTGCGGCAGCTCCGTGGAATTTTGGGTATGGATTGAATTTAATTGAATTTTAGGCAGGGGATTTCACTGGGTTATTCAGATTAACGTAAAAATTTTCGGCCGCTCCTCATTCGTCTTCTCCATCGTCTTCACGTGCTCATTTTTTTGTAGGTGTAATTTAGTAGTTGGGTTGAATCATTTGATACATTGGCCGCCGATGCTCCACGTCCTTGGCTCCAATGATGCAATTTAACAGATGTCATATATATTTTTTAAGTTTATCATGTTATCAAATTCATAAGATCTCCACAAAAATGGGAAAAAAATTGTTTTATCTTAAATAATATTTTCAAGATCTTTTATTTATGCAAAATAAATTTAATTATCTTGTTGTGAGATGAAAAACTATTTATTAGACCATGTAATCGCTCAATAAATAAATTATATGATCCGTGCATAGCACATGCCAGAATTATGAATTACAAGTTATCCTTTTCGGAAAAAGAGACATTCTTAATCCATCAATTGCGGCATCTCTAGAAAGAAATTTTGGGTTTGGATTTCAATTGGATTTTGGGCAAGGGAATTTTCCTTGCCTTGGGGATACGTCTCTGATTACAATTCGGCGCTCATCATTCGTCTTCTCTACCGCCTTCACGTGCTCATTTTTGCCTAGGTGTGATTTAGTAGCTGGGATGAGTCATTTGATACTTTGGCAGCCGATGCTCCATGTCCTTGGCTCCAATGATGCAATTTAACAGATGTCATATATAATTTTTAAGTTTATCATGTTATCAAATGCATAAGTTCTCCAAAAAAATGGAAGAAAAATATTTTTTATCTTATATAATATTTTCAAGATTTTTTAGTTATGCAAAATAAATTTATTTATCTTTTTGTGAGATGAAAAATTATTTATCAGACCATATAATCGCCAAATAAATAAATTATATAATTCGTACATAGCACGGGCCAGAATTATGAATTAAAAATTTTCCATTTCGAAAAAAAAGGCCTGCTTAATCCATCAATTGCGGCAGCTTTAGGGAGAAATATTGGTTTTGGATTAAAATTGGATTTAGCAAGGGAATTTTCCTTGCCTTGGGGATACGTATCTGATTACAATTTAATATGATTTATCAATGAAGTTGCGGCAGCTCTGGAGAATTTTGGGTATGGATTGAGCTTAATTGAATTTTAGGCAAGGGATTTTCCCTTGCCTGGGTTATTCAGATTAACGTACAAAATTTCGACCGCTCCTCATTCGTCTTCTCCACCGCCTTCACGTGCTCATTTTTGGCTAGGTGTGATTTAGTAGCTGGCATGAGTCATTTTATACTTTGTCCGGAGATGCTCCACGTCATTGGCTCCAATGAAGCAATTTAACAGATCTCATATATATTTTTTAAGTTTATCATGTTATCAAATGCATAAGTTCTCCAAAAAATGAAAAAAAATATACTTTATCTTATTATACTATTTTCAAGATTTTTTTATTTATGCAAAATAAATTTATTTGTCTATTTGTGAGATAAAAAAACTATTTATCAGACCATATAATTGCTAAATAAATAAATTATATGATCCTTGCGTAACACGGGCCAATAACATGAATTAAAAATTATCCTTTTCGGAAAAAAAAAAGACCTGCTTAATCCATCAATTGCAACAACTCTGGAAAGAAATTTTGGGTTTGGATTTCAATTGGATTTTAGATAAGGGAATTTTCCTTGCCTTGGGGATACGTCTTTGATTACAATTCGACTGCTCATCATTCGTCTTCTCCACCGCCTTCACGTGCTCATTTTTGCCTAGGTGTGATTTAGTAGCTGGGATTAGGCCTGAAAATCAAACCAAGCTACTCGATACTCGACTCGAGCTCGTTCGAGCTCGGTTCGTCACACTAATCAAACAAGCTTGAACATATTTTTTCGTTCGATAACTTTTGAAGCTCGGCTCGAGCTCGACTCGATAAGCTAAAAATTAAAAAAATACATGTAAAATATCAAGCTACTCGATACTCGGCTCGAGCTCGTTCAATAAAAGCTCGTTTGAGCTCGGCTCGATTGAAAATCAAACCAAGCTCAAACACAAAATTTCAAGCTCGATAAAAATCAAACCAAGCTTGAACAGTGTATCGTTCGGTACTACTCGGTTCGATTACAGCCCTAGCTGGGATGAGTCATTTGATACTTTGGCAGTCGATGCTCCACGTCCTTGTCTCCAATGATTCAATTTAACAGATGCCATATATAATTTTTTAAGTTTATCATGTTATCAAATGCATAAGACTCCACAAAAATGGAAAAAATATATTTTTTCTTATATAATATTTTCAAGATTTTTTATTTATGCAAAATAAATTTATTTATCTTTTGTGAGATGAAAAATTATTTATCAGACCATATAATCGCCCAATAAATATATTATATGATCCGTGCATAGCACATGCCAGTATTATGAATTAAAAGTTTTCCCTTTCGGAAAAAAAAAACCTACTTAATCCATCAATTGCGGCAGTTCTAGGGAGAAATTTTGGGATTGGATTTAAATTGGATTTTAGGCAAGGGAATTTTCCTTGCCTTGGGGATACGTTTCTGATTACAATTTAATATATTTATCAATGAAGTTACGGAAGCTCTAAAAAATTTTGGGTATGGATTGAATTTAATTGAATTTTGGGCAAGGATTCAGATTAACGTACAAAATTTCGGCCGCTCCTCATTCGTCTTCTCCACCGCCTTCACGTGTTCATTTTTGCCTAGGTGTGATTTAGTAGTTGGGATGAGTCATTTGATACTTGGCTGCCGATGCTCCACGTCCTTGGCTCCAATGATGCAATTTAACAGATTTCATATATATTTTTTAAGTTTATCATGTGATCAAATTCATAAGTTCTCCACAAAAATGGAAAAAATATGTTTTATCTTAGTATAATATTTTCAAGATTTTTTATTAATGCAAAATAAATTTATTTATCTTTTTGTGAGATGAAAAAATATTTGTCAGACCATATATCGCCCAATAAATAAATTATATGATCCGTGCATGGGCCAGAATTATGAATTAAAAATTTTCCCTTTCCGAAAAAAGGACCTGCTTAATCCATCATTTGCGGCAGCTCTAAGGAGAAATTTTTGGTTTGGATTTTAGGCAAGGGAATTTTCCTTGCCGTGGGGATACATCTCTGATATAATTTAATATGTTTTATCAATGAAGTTGCGGTAGCTCTGGAGAATTTTGGGTATGGATTGAATTTTAGGCAATTTTTCCTTGCGTGGGTTATCCGGATTAACGTACAAAATTTCGGCCGCTCCTCGTTCGTCTTCTCCACCGCCTTCACGTGTTCATTTTTGCGTAGGAGTGATTTAGTAGCTAGGTTGAGTCATTTTATACTTTGGTCGCCGATGCTCCACGTCCTTGGCTTCAATGATGCAATTTAACAGCTGTCATATATATTTTTTTAAGTTTATCATGTTATCAAATGTATAAATTCTCCACAAAAATGGAAAAAATATGTTTTATCTTATTATACAATTTTCAAGATTTTTATTTATGCAAAATAAATTCATTTGTCTTTTTGTGACATGAAAAACTATTTATCAGACCATATAATCGCTCAATAAATAAATTATATGATCCGTGCATAGCACGGGCTAGAATTATGAATTAAAAATTTTACCTTTTGAAAAAAAAAAAAACTGCTTAATCCATCAAAAGCTGCAGCTCTAGGGAGAAATTTTGGGTTTGAATTTCAATTGGATAGGCAAGAGAAATTTCCTTGCCTTGGGGATACGTCTCTGATTACAATTTAATATGATTTATCAATGAAGTTGCGGGCTTGCGGCAGCTCTGGGGAATTTTGGGTATGGATTGAATTTAATTGAATTTTAGGCAAGGGATTTATCCTTGCCTGAGTTATTCAAAGTAACTTACAAATTTTTGGCCGTTCTCATTCATCTTCTCCACCGCCTGCACATCGTCATTTTTTACTAGGTGTGATTTAGTAGCTGGGATCAGTCATTCGTCCTTGGCTCCAATGAAAAAAAATATGTTTTATCTTATTATAATATTTTCAAAATTTTTTATTTATGCAAAATAAATTTTAAATTTATTTATTTTTTTGTAAGATTAAAAATATTTATCGGACCATATAATTGTTCAAAAAATAAATTATATATCCGTGCATAGCGCACGGGCACATGCTACCAAGAATTATGATTACGCAACGGGGAGAGAATCCAATTTCGAACTGAATTATATTCTAATGAGAATAGGCTCGGAGACCAATCGAAGTTTTAGTTTGGGCCTATTATGTTGTTGATATTGGACCTAACCCTGAAGCTGCTAAATGCTAAAAAAGAGCTGCCGTTAGGGTTTAGGGATCCTTATAGCCCAAGTGAGATCTTCTTGGCCCAATTCATTTAATAGTGTACTACTACATCACAGCAGGGAATCCAATCTTATCTTAACAAATTACTATTAATAGTACAAAAGACAAAATATGATCACGAGTGCAAGAATTTTAGGGATCACGTACCAAATAGCTAGCTTTCATTTCTTTAACTCTTAAGTTTTAAAACCGTAGATTAAAATTTTCATATTTTTCGTCGAAAGCATTGAAAAGTTTTCATTTTTCAATCAAACGAAATGAAAAAAAGATATAATTTCGAAACTATTTGTTTGCCTTAGAATCTGTTATTTTTCTAAATTTAGTAAGTTTTTCTACAATTTTTTCTTAGTGTTTCCAAAACATGTCGTGTTTATGTTGCATGTATGTATCAATTGACACAACTATAAACTGACACTTAATTAACTATGTTATAATATCAAAATATATCACGTCGATAAATAGATATAAAATTGATTCTGAAGCATATATGGTTTATGTGAAGAAATTTAATGCTAATAAATAGTAACGTATAAGGTATTTGATTACATTCAAAATAATGCGTGTCTAAGTTCTAATTAATCCAAAATATTTGATTACATTTAAAATAATGTGTGCCTAAATTCTAATTAATCCAAATTACTTTATTTTATATGTCCGCTCACACGACCATGCATGGGCCGAGCAGCACCGAATCAAATGGTAATATACAAATGGTACATCACGTGCACGTTGGCACTTTGCAGCACAGGGAATGTGCATTTTTGTCACAATCTTATTTCATATTTCATATTCAAGACTTTCAAGTCATATTTTTTTCATCTTTCAAGTCACATTAATTTCATGTCAACAAATTATTAATCTACTTATACAGAAAATTCTCCTTCACAAATTTCCTTTTTTATGTGCCAATCTCCTTTACATTGGATCTTTTGAAGTCATGCGTGTAAGCGATAATTTCTTTTAATTATAGTCAAACAATAAATTAGGAGGTATGACATATAACATTATTCAAAACGTAACCACGTTCCTATTCAATTGTGAAATTTTCACATGACTAAGAGGCCGTTTGGCCCCACGATGCAAAAATCCATTTCAACGATTGGAGCCCAAACGTGAAAGTCAAGACTGTTTGGCCAAAAAAATCTGCGGCAACGTTTGCTTCTCCATCACCACAAAATCACGGTCCAAGAGAAGCGAGAAAATGGTTGCTTCTCTCAACGTGAGATTGATAGTTAAGGGAAAATCTCTAATGTACCCTTTCATTTACATATTAGAATTACAGGTCTTTTCCATTTTAATTCTTGAAATATCATAACTATTATGATTTATGGTTGAAAAATGATTTGAAAGAGTATTTTTTTTGACAAGTGTTAGACCCAATTACTGGTGTTAGAATCAAATCGTCATGGTATTTTTTTAATATTAATTTTTTAATTTAAAAAAATCATAAAATAGTTAAGTTCTCTTTCTAATTTTATTATCCTTTAATTATAGTCTCTTTTTATTTTATTTTTTATTTTTAATGAATATTAATTTGACTGTATTCTTTGACATATATGTAAGGTTAGTTTTGTAAATTATATGAGAATCTACATTTCTATAATCAATTTTGGAAAGTGGAAACCAAACGCATAATCAATTCTATTATAAGTAATTCTCTTAAAAGCAATTATATTATAATCAATTATTCTAAAAGCACTTACACAATCGCTAGGCCAAACTCACCCTAAGTGACTAACATCAATAAAGAGTTAGTCTCGAACTAAGTAGATTAATGGTTCTTTTGGAAATAAGTATTAATTTATACACGAAAACGTCTTCAAACAAGTTTCTTGTAAAGAGAAAACGGCATGCATTAATAGTCTTCATGACATGGTATAAATCCTTAATAAGATTTTGTAAAATTATCGATCTCTAATTTTGTAGAGTAATTAGAAACGCACGATATCATATAGTGTCAAAAATAATGTATGAGCTTATATTTTAAAGAGGAAAAATATTTTTGATGTCAAATTTTAGTCCAAAAAATATATTTGATATCAAGCTCTTTAGAAAAATATATTTCATACCATGATTCACACCCTCTTGATACATCTAGTTTTTCTAATCAATTTTCGGACGGAATTTAGCACGTGTACGTTAAGTTAATAATGGTAGGTCTTTAATTAAAGTCCGTGGTTGTTTTCCCTTTCATTGTCAACTTAACGGTCACTTGAGCGGCACGTGCTGAATTCCGTCAAAAAACTGACGGCATGAAATGTCTTTTTTCGAAAGAATTGATACCAATTATATTTTTTGGACTAAAATTTGATATTAAAAGTGTTTTTTTCTCTATTTTAAATGAATATTAATCACTTCCATTTAAAAAAAAAATTAATACTAGACGCATATGTTTATGCAGCACATACACAAGAATATTTATTTTCTTAATTATGTGGCAATTAGTACTATATTATTCAATCTTTCGTGTAATAAAGAGAAAAGAGAAATCAAATTAATTTATTTCATCACATCATATATAGTAGGATCATACACAGTCGGGCATGAAAAAAATCCTCTATGTTTTCCTAATATAAGAGCAAAATTGACCCTTAATAGGTTGTTAGCCACAACGATCATGTCCATGTAATGCACTCAACTACTCTCTATGATCTATTTCTACCTATAGGCTATAGCCCTCATAATATATGGGCAATAATGAAAATATCCACATCATACCTTACTCCATTTCATATTTCATTTCCCCTTTGGTCCCCTCTTAATTTCAGTCCTTTTCATTGTGACTTGAGGTCCTTTTATTATTTTATTTTACTTATATCATTGTCATTCCATTGACAATTGTTTTGGTCTTCAATTAATCTTGCACATATATTGGCCACAAAAACTCAAAGCAAAGGAAGTCACATACCAAAACTTAACAAAATATACTAAACACATCTTCTATCCCCTTCAACTCCAAAAACCAATGTCTTCTAGTCCTCCAACCTTCACAAAAAGCCACCCTCAAATTCTCCCAATTGAAGAAGAAACACATTTTTCCACACCAATATTATTCCGGCCGGTTGTTCGTAGGACACCATCGTTTTCATGGTCGTCTTCACCATCACATTCTTGCAATTCTTCATTTCGATCATCATCATACTCTCTCAACGAGGAATGCTCACCATTTACTCCAAGCACACCTCTCAAATTCAAAGGAATTCCATTCTCTTGGGAACGAATTCCCGGAATCCCAAAGCAACAAGGTTGTAAGAAGAAGGAATCTTCAAAGCATCTTCTCCCATTGCCACCGGCCGGAAACTCCAACTCCGCGAAGAAATTGCAAATTCAAGAAGAGATATCTCCTAAGAAAAATCATCTTAATAGCAATAGGTTTCAAAGGGATCCATTTATTGCAGCACTTGAGGAATGTTCCAAGGATAAAGACTATGATCATGGTACAAATTTTGGTAGCTCTAAAATTGCAAGGACTCTAAGTGATAGGTTTGGATTCATAAACTTGTACAATTCTTGCAAGAGAACTTGTGCAGTTTCAGAATCAATGGTGTATCTCCCAACAAGGAGAAGGCAACATTATCTTCTTAATCCTCGTTCGAGCTAAGTTCGTTACCGCCATTGACTGAATAATCTCAAAATTAACTATAGATAAGTTTTAATTATCACTTCTATATGTTCATGTATTCTTGAGAATTACTACTTTCAATCCTGGTTTACTTTTTGTGTGTGCTTTTATTTAGTTTTGATTGTTAATGCAAGAAAATGTTGGACAAACCAATCTGTACCCCATGTCATGTTGTAGCAAGCTAAGTAGTTTAATTAATGTTTATTTGAATTTTATTAGCTAGAAATAAGTACCAATTTCTTTTTTTAGTGCAGAAAAAAAGTACTGCAGTACTGTTTGTCTTATATGTAGACCGTATGCAATTGCAATCTACTTAAAATTTAGTATCCTTCTGGACACCATGTGATTATTTGGAAGTATGAGTAGAAGTTACAAAAACCCATGTGAGAGTAAGTAATAACAGGATTGAGAATTAAATAGGTGTACTCTCAAAAAACACAATTAATTTAATATATACTCTCAATTATTTTGGGGTAAATGCAAAATACTCCTTTTGTTATGCTATACCTGCAAGAAATTACCCTGTAAAATTTCTATTGCGTCAAATTTCTTTGAGTTTTAAAAAACCTTGCAAAAAATACTCAACTTGTAAAAAATAGGTCGGTTTGGATCGTCATATTTCAAGAAATAAATTTTAAAACACTTCAAGTTGATCCATACAACTTCACGTAATATATTTTTAAATAATTTCTTGAAAAATATCGATAAAAAATGACCTATTTTTTACAAATTAGGTGTTTTTTGCAGGGTTTTTGAAAACACAAGGAAATTTGACGCAATAAAAATTTCGCAAGGTAGTTTCTAGCAAATTTAGCATAACACAGGAGAGTATCTTGCATTTTTCTCAATTACTTTTGTATCAATATTGAAATTTTGTTTAAATGATTATTAAATTAATTGGGTTTGAACAAGTATTACTGGAGCTTGACAATAGTCGAATTATCTTCAAAAAATTTACATATATTTTGCCAATCTTACTTATACAAGTTCAAGATAAGAAACTTGAGTCGGAAACATGCACTACACAATCACATCAATACTAGAGCAATTTCATATGCAATACTCACTCCGTCCCTTTTCAATTTCTTGCTCTCTTCAGTTTGATGCGGAGTTTTAGGTAAGAGCTTAAATAATGAAATATTTAAATATTTTGACATTTATATCATGAAAAGAAATAGTTGGAGAATTAATGAAATTTTGATATTTGAATTACTTTGAAACTTCTCACTCCCGATGAAAAGGAAACCAAGTAGCGTATTCTTTAGCTCGTTTAATTAGCTAGCTTAAATACTTTATATCGCTATATTGAAATTGTCTAGCACCATCATGGATTTTGTAATTGGTGACTTAGTCAATATATAAAATCATTTGTTTCTGGAAAAAAAAAAAGGGTATGAACCCCTTAGAATAAATCCGTCTTTTTTCTCGTCGTGGAGCCTAACTTCAATGGAATATCTTTTAATTAATATATATGTTACATTTTGGGTTACATAATGATGAAAGTTTTAGTGGCCATTTATTTGGGGCATATTTAATTTATGTACTAATACTTAAGTGCCGAAAGAAGCTCCGGCCGGAATGATGAGCAATAATAAGGTAGCTTCTCCACTAGCCTCCCCTCTCCCCCACCCCCTTAAATAAATTAACATAAACGTGTTTGGTTGCTAGTTGCTACTACTCTATGCCAAAATGGGTGACGACTTTAACCTTGATCTTTCATTCTTTATAAATGAGAGGAAGGGATGGAGGGACGAACGTTAATTTTCCAACCCAGTCCGACTTTACTGGATCCATTCGTGATCCAAATCAAATTTATCTCTTTAATTTGAGCCATCGATTGCCCAAATCCAACTCGACTTGTTCAATGCTAGACTACGAATAATTGTTACATATCATACAGTCATACAACATTAATATGTGAAAATCATGAAAAATAGAGGATAATAAAGTGCAATTAAATTAAAATTACATAACTTAAGTGATTCATTGCAATTGGAAACTCCATTATACATAAATGAATTGTGTTTGACGTGAAGTCGATGTTCTTGTGCGAAGGTTAAATTAGTGCGTAATTCCTCAAATTAAATGTCAAAAATTGTTAGATAGATGTGGGAACTGATCAATCGCTCAAGAAATGTCAAATTAAGATAGATCAAATTCCAAATTAATGATTAATGTAGAAAGGTCCGATCTTAGTAAGTCTTGAATTGTGTGCCTTGGTATTAACTGATTTTGCTATTTATAGGCGAAACCTGCGGATTGATCCATCTATCTAGAAGCTACATGAGTCGATTTATTAGGGTGACGTCAATGACCATGATCGAGATGTTATGATGTGCCTTTATTCTCAACCATCGGATGCTCAAAACCTTTAATATTTTTTTTTATCAAGAGCCTTGGTCGATCAGAGTTATGAGCTAATGTAGTAGATCAATCGATTGGAGATCAAGATATCCGATCGAGAGCAACGAAGGATGGTCCATTGTAATAAACTTGATCCAGATTGATTTGATCATCAAGTCGATTGGGGCAGATTTACTGTAGACTACTATTCAACTCTTTTTTTTTTCCAGATTGCATGTGAATACATTAATACATCAATGATCAATCATCATGAATCGTGACATCAGAATATTTTCAATAATTACTAAATTACAAAGATAAATTAATTATAAAAACTAGTAATAAACTAGAAAAATACTCAAACAAGTAAGAATCGAACCAAAGGACTCTTGATATTGTGACCTCAACCCCATCACTATATTACGGTCTCATTGGGCAAATTAATTTAACTTTTTGTATACACATCATAGGCACATGGACGGTACGAATATATATCCTCATATTCAAATCGTCACTAGCTACATAAATTATAAATAATTTTTCCATCAAATTATTTAATATGCTTGTATAGTTTGCCGACAGTTAAATAAGATGATTCTAGGTCTGAATAGCTCTGCAGTAACGTTGTAGTTTCTTTTCTATCATCGGTTAGAGTAATAAATGCATAAAACTTGAAAATCAGTTCGTTTGGTCTTACTTCATCTCATATTTATTGCCAAAACTATTAGGCTTGTACGTACTGATGTTTACGAATTGTCAGGCTGCGCGCGAGTAAATGCATGCACCAATTAATTACAAGTCACCAACCAATATATAGAATTAAGAATGATTTTGTTGTAAAATAATCTTCCAAAAAACTTATATATATATATATATATATATATATATATATATATAGAAATTTCATATGAACTTGGATTCAAATCTAAAATTAAAATATGTACGTCACCAAATTTAGACGTAAGCCACCTAAAAAAGATAGAGTTGATTCGGAATAGAGGATATATGCAGGATGTACAATAGTACTAATTTTTTAAGTAAAGGCCACAAGATTTTTTTTGGAAAAAAATAAAACAGGTCCAATAATGTAAGAAACAAACAACTATATTAATAATATCTTCAAGAATTATTTTACACCTAACCCTGGGGATTCTGGTTGACTTTCAATAACATCGTTTATGACGCATAGTCCGTTTTCAATAAAAAAAAAATAGTATTAATTTTTCCTATGAAATTAATTTATGGCCATCAATGATCATCCTATCATTATTAAATAATGTTCCCTGCTTATTTTTTTAGAAAATCAAATAAACTTACTTGTATACTCCGTTCAATCGCCACAAGTAGAACAATGGAACCAGCTTTTTCCTGACATATCTTGCACCTCAAGAATTGCATATGGAAAATTCTTCCACGGACTTGGTGTGGTCCAGAATTTTTCTTTCTTTTTTATTTTTTTTTTCTTTTCTCTCCTTCTTTTCCTTTTCTTTTCTTTATTAATAACTAAAATTGTCTTATACAATTAAATTTTTTTGACATATTTTATGTTGTAAATTTATAATATGATGTTTGTTTCTATCAAAATTATTATTTGCATTTTCCACGCGTTATTTCTTCTTTAAAAATATTTAATGTTTAAATTAATTCTATAAAAAAAATATCAATCTTAATTATTTCATAAATTATAGCACAAAATGACACAATGAATTTGCAAATTCACATCTTTGGAAATAAATATAAGTATAGTTAGAACAACATTGAACGATTACGAAAAATACATAATATATATAAAAAAACTAGCACTACAAGAAATTTTCAGTTTTTGCATATATTTTGTGAAAAAAAATGTTAATTTTTTCACAATAACAATAGTGACAAGTACAATAGTGATAAAATATATTTTTAAACTGTCACTAATGGCTATTTGGTAAGAAGTTAGTTATCATTATTGATAATTAGTGACACCCTTTTAAAGACACACTACAAGAAAAATGAATTTTAGTGATAAAATATTATGTGACATTGTTGAAATTATCATATTCTACATATATTTAGTAACAAAAATATTAGTTTTGTCACAATAAAAATAGTGACAAGTGCAATAGTGACAAAATATATTTTTAAGTTATCGCTAATGGCGATTAGTGACACATGTGTGGAACTTAAATTGTCACTATTGACAATTTGTGACACCCTTTCAGTGATAGCCTAGTGACAATAAATATTGCCATTATAATTTAGTGACAACTTTTTAGTTGTCACTTTTGGGGTATCATTAAATGTCTGATAACTTTTTCACAACTCTCGTCACTAGTATATCTATAAATATCACTTTAGTGACAATATATAATTTTTTGTCACTTTGTCTTTTACTATTTTGTAATTGAAATTTAAATTTTTTGTAATTACAACTTAGTAACAATAAATATTGTCACTATAATTTAATGATGTTTTTTTGGTTGTCATTTTTTGGGACGTCAGTAAATCTCAATAGTGACAATATTTTTACATTTCTTGTCAATAATGTGTCTATGTACATCATTTTAGTGACAATATTTAAATTTTTGTCACTTTGTCATTTAATATTTTGTTACTAAAATTAAATTTTTTTGTACAATATTATTTTGATAGGAACAATATATTACTATAAGTTTGCAACAAAAATATATAGATATGTTTGATTTGTGTAAAAGATATTTGTTATAAGAAAGAAAAATTAAAGAAAGAAAAATTAAAGAAAGAATGAAAAAGAAAAAAAAAATGTAGACCACACGGTCTAGGAGTTAAACTCCTAGACCTGGTCTACTGAAGAATCTCCCATTGCATATTAATTATATACTTCATTCGTCCCATTTTTATTTATCCCTCGGTACAGTTGACTGGTCAATTAGACTAAATTTATATTTTTATAATAAAAAATTAATTAATATAATTTACTAATAAATTAATAATATTACATGACCTCATATATATTAATATTTAAAAGGCTTAATACATCAAGTTTGACCTAATACTTTAACTAATGGAATAAAAATTATGGAACGGATGGACCGATGGAGTAAGATATTGTTTCCAAATATAGTGCCAGAATCTTGTTCATCGATTTCATATATACGTTCTGTGCGTATACTTTGGTAATGGGCTATTATTTATATATACATTTTATTTATAAGCTGGAAATTTTTGAAGTGTAAATAAGTTGAGTTTCACTCAAAGGAAAAAAAAAAAAATAGAACAAATTGAGCTGTATAAAAACACTTTTTTTTTTTGGTTAATAAAATTAGAGATTATGTGGTTAACTTCAGCTTGTCGACTGTTAAACATGTTACAACCAAATATGTTCTCGATTATTTAGTCGAGTTCGAGTAGCTTGATATGTATACTTATCATCTTTAAATTAACTTATAAAGTCAAGTTTGCACTAAAGTTTGGAATTATTAAACGATAAATATTGTTGAATCTTGATTTGTTTTGTATGTTATGCTGAGTACGTTCAACTGCCAATATTCTTTTATGAAGGCAAACAGTTAAATTTAAATTTTACGCAAATTATCTCCCCAATAACTAGTAGTAATTATGATGTATAAATGGTTGCTTAGTTATTAATTTATATTTTATAATTTCATATTTGACTGATATGAGAATCAACATGTGATTGATTTAGTAGAAGAGATTAGTCACTACAAAATAGCGGACTCGGATTCGAATCTCTGTTGAGAGAGGTAACCACTTAATATGTCCAACCCGTCTAAAAAAAATTAAACAATAGAAAAAAAAAAAGTTATGGATATGAGATATCTGATATATCTTTGTTGATTTTGGGCCTGTCTAGATAGACCTCTCAAATTTAAAAACTGGGATCTTATCTGATAAATTTCATATTAGGCCCAACCACATCCTTCTTGCCTTGAGTAAAAAGTTATACAAGTAGAAGAAAAAAAAGAAAAAGATAAGGAGTCCACGAATTACCAGACCAAATCATAAGCCCAATATATTATACAGTACTTGCAGGATCATCGGGCTAACTGCTGTGCTGTCAAACGGGTGAGAGGATATATTAATTTAGGTAAAAATTAAGAAGATTCTCTATCTAAGGTCTAATTATAAAAATAATTCTTTATTCTTTAAATGATCGAATTTTGCCTTTAAGTATTATTTGTAATGTTTGTAATATTTTATAAATGTTAAAAATTGGATGCATATTGTTATATTTTATAAATTATAGAAGTGATAATTACATATTTAGCACCAAAAAAATTTATAATTTCCATAGTCTTTAATAAATATTGCAAAAAAAAAAAAAAAGGTATTTACATATTTATTATCAATTTAAATTGTGTAAAAATAAATTAAATAGAAATGTAATAATTAATGATATTTCATAAATATGAACAAATTGTTTACACATTTAATTAAATGAATTTATTCACTAAATTAGTAAATTTACTAAAAAATTATATTGTATATTTATAAATTTTATTTAATGTGTTATTATAGAAATTATATTAATAATACATATGTAAAAATGTTGCAATATTTATTGAAATTCGTGGGAAATTATGAATTATATCAATTTTTTTGTATTAAATATATGATTATCATTTTTTATAATTTATAGAATATAACAATTAGTACCCAAATTTTAAAATTTATAAAATATTATAAACATTACAATGGCAAAATTGAAATATTTTATGGACAATGGGTAAATTATAAGAAAATGACAAACCTGAATTTTTTTTTCGTAATACTCAATACGTGTAGGAGATTTCTGTAATTAAGTCTTATATCAATTGATATTTGTAATTTACCCTAAAATAAAATTTAGTTTGATTTTTGATGTCATTTCCTCAATCCCAAATTTAGGCAGTGTGAAGTCTCAGAAAATTTAACCAGATTTAGTTTCTGTTTCTATAAGATTTAATTAAAATTATTGGCGGGACTGGACACATTCTTCTTAATGCGCTAGTAGTACCTAAAAGTGAACTGAATATAATTTGGTCTCATGTTGTTTATCCATGAAATGTAGAAAAAGTTAAATTTGTAGTCCTCAACTAATTTATGGCAATGTTTAGACTTAGTCAAAGTAATTATCTGTTTCAATTAATGCAATTTAAATAAAAATTACTATATTCCATTAAAATAAGAATAAGAAAATAAGAATTTAACTGTACGTGTGTGTGTGTGAGAGAGAGAGAGCTGGAGAACAGAGGAGGTGGGGTTGGAGTTGAAACATTATTGATACATTGATTTTTCTCATACATCAAAATTCAAATCAAAGAATCCAGAGAACAATGCACTGACTAGCTAAAACTAAAATTAATTTTCCATCAAAATGCCACCACCAAATAAACCCTCCCGAAGATTTTCCATCTTCAATCTAGTCTCCACCTCCTCCGCCGCTGCTGGCAGTGGCTCTAATACAGATCCACCTTTGCCGCAGCTAAAATTGGAAGCGGATAGAGAAGTGTACAGACCCGGTGATTTGATCACCATCACCATTGAGATTAAAAACCCTACCGATTTATGCTCGCTTCTGATCGAAAAGCTCAGCTTCGAAATTAAGGGGATCGAGAAACTGGATGCTCAGTGGTTCACTACTCCTAAGCCTAGTGCTGATATTAATCACCGGCGAGGTTTCTTTCTTTAGTTCTCGCTTTTTTTTTTTTTTTTTTTTTTTTTGAAAATTGCACTGCTTTATATTAAGATCAAATGCATGAAACTGGATTGTAGTTCTCTGGGGGTTTAATGTTGGAGAGATTGGTTAAATTTGAAATAGAGGTCAACTTACATTTGGCAACATCAATTTGGACTCTTGAAGTTGAATTTATGGTCCTTCTAAGTTATTACGAATCTGATTAATAAATAAATATGATTCAAGCAATCAAAATTAGACTTGCAGAGAAGTTTTTAATTGCAACAAATGCAGATTGTTTATGAATTCACTGTCTTAGTTTTATGCTTCCATAGTATCTATTCCTACACTTTCCAAATAAAGGAGTACTAAAAGTGTGACAGTAAAATAAGGTCTTATAAGTGACTTCCTGCACCCGAAAGATAAGACCATAATGCTCAAGGTTTGTAATTAAATAGATACTAAATACAAACACTCACTTACACACACACACACACACAGAGAGAGAGAGAGAGAGAGAGAGAGAGAGAGAGAGAGAGAGAGAGAGAGACCCCTCTCCATATAACTTTCCCACGAGATGTAGGTTTGGAGCTAACAGTTGTCATGAAAAGTTATTCAAGAATGTCACTTTCAATTAAATAATGATCTTTAACATGTCCATGCTTATTTAATTTATGATGCTACGAGCCCGTTTATTTCACATCTATGTTGGGCATGTCACATGTCTATTGGATACTTTTGCAGATTGTAGACCTTGTATTGTTCACTATCTAATGTTAGTACTACATTGTCTAGTTTCTAGATTTGACTGAAGAATGAGTGAATATAAATTTATAAAAGGAATTAGTAAAAGCAGAGATATAAAACTACTGCATGAGATACTATTGTCATCTTTTTTTTAAATTTCTCAAGTGTAGTTCTATGCTATCTTTACCTCAGGTGAGTATGTATTTATGGATTGCTCGACTCCGACGATACTTTCAAACCAAATTATATCCAGCGGATCCACCAAAACTTGTAAGCCTGTGTAAATATAATGAATTCTGTATTCTTTAGTTATTTGCCAGTTCATAGAACTTCCCATCCAGTCATTCCAGGTCATAATGGTCCATGTCGCTCATCACTTTTATTTGCAGCTACTCATCCTCAATGTAGAAAACTTGTTGCACAAATTCATTATTTGGAAGTTGTAAGATCATGATTTTCATTCATACATGTTCGCTCAGAATTTTTTTTAATTTAATAATGACTCAGTATAGCATCAGTACTTCCTATATTCAGTCCATCTTGAATAACTTCAATAGCTTTAAATTTGTTCCTTTTTAAGCTTGTGTCTTTGATTCTTTGGTAGCTGACACTGAAAATCAAACTAAGATAGCATATTGCATGATGCAGCCATTTTTCGTCAATTACTAATCCCGCGGCGTTATATATTCATCTAGGTTTCAAGATAATTCATTATGCAAGTTAAAAACCCTGAGCATATTTAGATTGTAACAAATGAAAATACTTATCCTTGGTTTATTCATCCTGAGAAATTTCTACTTATCTTTTTCACTTACGAGCAATATCATTTCAGAGAAGTTAGAATGTATATTAGCTTGGTCTTGAATCAAGGGGCAGAACATCATTTGAATAATTGTGACCAGACTAGCTTGGTAATTTGGTTGGTGGACCAACGCCTTATTACATTGGTAGTGTAAGAGAAAATATAACGTTAGATGTCTCCTCTCTACCAGCTTAAACTTTCTGATGCGATGGTCACTCAATATGGTATCGTGCAAAAATGAGGGTCTAGGAATGAGTCTCAACCATACACATCTATGAAAAAAGAGTTCCATGGGCTAGGCTTTATAAAACGATTACCACCTTCACATGAAGGGGCATGTTAGAGACAATAAAATATTGAATGCCTTTTCTTTCTATTAGCATATGATGTTGGATGAGATGGTCATTCAATTGGTAGCAACTAATTTTTCGTCAAACCTGCTATCGTTAATATATTTTGGTTCTCACGGTCTGTTTTCTTTAGCATATTCAGCTAGTTATTGCTTGGATGGGAGTATTGTTGACATGGTTTGATAAGTAGTCTTCTAATTACCGTTTGATTCACATTTATATTTTTTGCTAGTTTTTTAGTTCAATCTTGCAGTGAATATTGAATTTTGTTTACTTTTAGATGTAGTACGCACCATTATACCAAGCACCATTCCTCCATCATACAGAGGTGCAACTATCCGTTATCTGTACTATGTTAAGAGTATGTTGTCTGGACAATATTTGATATTGGAAACTGGACCCTCTCTTGGGCAGCCAGTACAAGATTTTTCTGACCTGGTTAGTTTTCACTGTCCTTCATTTCTCTATGAATCAGTTCGTCTATTTCCACATTTTTTGTTGCTTGTTACGCGTTCTTGCATGACAACGATAATGAGACGTCCAACTATATATCACCGTTTGCAATGCATTTTCTGTTCAATTCTTACTAGAACACATTAATCCACATGCTAAATTTTGCTAAATATGTCCTCTTAACATAACTCAAACTGCAAAAGTTGATGAATATATATTCAAAGGAACCAAATTATTATATTTCTTTTACTCATTGATTTTTATCTTTCTTCTGATTCTCTTTCTTTCTTTCTCTCTCTCTCTCTCTCTCTCTCTCTGGTTTCTTTCTCTTGCTTTTCGGTATTTCTCGTTTCCTCATTGCCTTTTGGGTGATTATGTTGTCCTATGTTCATGAAAATTGCATTTTATTTTTCTTCCCCAGATCTTTAGCAGATGTTATTATGTTAGTTTTGTAAAATGACCTAATTAGGAGGATTAGATTTCATATTGCTTCCTCCTGATTGTTATCTGTCATTTCATGTATTTCAGCTAACCTTATCTATTTTATAAAATATTACGTATGTTCAAACAACACAGGAAGCAAGAACACCCTTGCAGATATGGGTTACTCAGAAAAACAATGGCCTGATCACTGAAGATGGTCGCAATGATGGTAAAAATATTCTGGCATGTCTTCTTATGTTTGTGTGTGAAAATGCTAGCATTTGTTTTCTTCAGATATCCTTTTGTTCTTTCTTCTTTTTCTCTCTACACCTCATTTTCTGGTTTAGTAACCATCTACTTAGATGATCTCTGGACATGTATATCATAACTAAATGAAACCATGGTTTAGTAACCATCTACTTAAGATGATCTCTGGACATGTATATCATAACTAAATGAAACCATGCAAATTCGCACTATTGCATTATTATTCGTAAATTTGTCCTAGCTTGGTTTGGTCTCTGCAACAAATCACGTGATAAGTTTTTATCTTTTTCCATGTGATTGGTTTCTCACCATAGTGTGTGGGCCTGTTACATGGTAAGTGGACATACTCCTTGGTAATTAATCTTGCTCCAACTAAAATCCTGAATAGACTTTCTTCTTCCATGTATCACTAGCTTTCTATGACTTCCTTTATAAGTAATGTGGCTATTTACTCTGCATGTAATATGATTTTGTCAGGTATCGTTCCTGTGCCAACTGTTTTCTTGGAAGTATATTGGAAAGAAATGAATGCAGATTCCGAGTGGGTAGAATCCTGTCCCTTGCCGCTGTTTCTGTACCTTCATTTAATTCTTTGATGTGTCTTTTGTGCTCTCCTCTCTTATTTCTCTTGGAAAAGGGGGTACTGGGTAATTGCGGATTACATTGATTTTTCTTTGTAGGCTAAAGTGAATGAGGCTTTCGATGGAGTTGAGGAAGGGTATGAAAGTTCACGAGACGAGACGTCATCTATTTCTTCCTACAACCCTATGAAGGAAGATATAAATAAAGCGTTTGGAAGTTCATTATCATTACAGTCGTTTGGAGCGAGATCTTCAAATAAAGGTTCTCTCTACGTTGAAGGACGCCCTAGCATATCCTCAAACATGGCACTTCCTCGGTTGTCTGTGGCTGAGGTCTTGCATGATCCCGCTGGAGGTAAATTATTTTTTGAACGTTGATGCTTACTGCAACATGTATAGACAGATATGAAAGACCAGAAGTTACGTGTGCTGGCTTGACTCCATGTATCAGAATTTGAACTTGTGCTATGTTTTCGTGCACTGTTTCCAGATAGGTCTCCGGCTGTTATGTCTCCAAGTCAACCACCAAAGCATTTAAAAGCCGTTTCTGCCGATGATGCCTCGAGTGTGCCATCTGCCTCAGGATCTGTAGAATCGGGAGCATGTAATTTTATTCTTGGCATTCTTATATTGAGGCATTTGATTTACTGCATTAACTTTTTCAAGACTAATTTTCTGCTACATTTTATACAGCAGAAGGGTTTGTTAGAGGGAGATCATACAATATCAGACTGGATGACCAAGTTCTGCTGAGATTTTCACCTAAGAACTCTGATTCAAATTATTACTTCAGTGATATGGTAATGCATAATAATTTGGTGGCAATTTATTTTCTTCATTCCTTACTTATCATATCTTCCTTTCTGAATTCACAGATAGGTGGAACACTTACTTTCTTTCATGAAGACGGAGCTAGGAGATGCCTAGAGGTAATGGTTTATTCCAGAATACATACTTGTAAGCAGCCAGCAACCATTTGCATAAGTTAATTTCCTAGTAATACTAACTTGAATAGGACTTTTGGTGCTTTTTAGCTGTCAATAACTTTGGAGATGACAGAGACTATAAGTCGGCGCTTTGTCCATCCTTCTCGAAGGCATTCACCCACTATTACCAAGGTTCATAGTTAATGGCTGTTCATTTTGAAGAGTTGCATGTTTGGCTTGCTTACTTAATTTGTTTTACAGTTTAGTCTGTTTTACACATCACAATGTATTGGATTCATATATAATGCAACATTTTTTATTTTTTTATGCTTTATTTTTCTAATGGTAGTCCTGAGATTTGTTATAATAAATGCAAGCTAGGTAGAGCTTAAACAATTTGTTAGTCTGGTTGTAATGTAAGTATTATGATTTCCTATGCAACATCAAGTTATTAACAGCTGATTTTTTATCCTTGTCTGATTGTGCAGGTTCATAGTGATCACCATGAGGTTGTGGCAGATTTAATCCAAACAAGCTTTCTATTTTCCATTCCAATGGACGGACCCATGACTTTTTCCACCCGTTATGTCTCGGTTCAATGGGCTCTTAGATTCGAATTTCTTACAACTCCAAAGAATTTGGATTGGACAAAGTATAATTCATGATATTTTATGTGACCATAATAGTTGTTTGCGTGCGGATCACCGTTTTCTCTTTTCTTGTTTATTCATGACTTATTTTCATAATCCACAAATCTTCCACGTTCCCAAATGAAATCATAGTCATGCTGACTGCTGAACTTGTTTATGAACTCCCTTTATATATATATATATATATATGTATTTCCCCACAGTTGGTTTCTGAACACAATATTCGTTTTAATGTCAGGTTTGAGCATCCACTTTTGATAGAGGGCAGGGACAAATGTGAGTGGGTTCTCCCAATTACTGTTCATGCACCTCCTTTAGGGCCGGCTGCAGCCCAAAGTCGAAATGAGAAACAATCCTTGATGGAACCCCTGTGGGTTCGTACCTGAAGGTAAGATATATAATCTAACCAAATTTACCACTTATAGTACTTATTTGAAGTTGCATGGCCCAGGTTTCTGTACTTGACATGAAATGTTGCGATTGGATCAATGCGGAAGATGCTAATATCTGGGTTAAACATCGAAATAGCTCGATTCTAGAGCCATTGTCTTCTTCCTGAAAATCATTTGGTGAAATCCGGTAATCGTTCTTATCACAAATGCAGCCTGAGAGTTGGTATTTTAATCTAATTTTGCCATAATGTGTTCAGTCACTGAGTAGTCAGTGGTGCCAAGATGCTGGTGCCTCTTCAATATTGCTGTAATATGCTTTTTATCCTGACTTGTTGAGATACCTGTAAAAATTGTCTTGAATATATTGGTTACAATATTTTACATACTTGTATAGGGTGGAGTTTTAATGAATATTAAAATAATTCATGAGAATTTAATCTTTCTCTAGGGAAAAAGGTTTGCTCCATTCTCACGGGTTTCATTTGCTCTGTTTCTTGATTTCACATCATCACATGTTCTAATTGTATTGTATATCGACTTGTAGAGTGTTAAGCAACCATGTCCATGTGATTTGTTGAGGTGGGCGCAGTCAAGTTGCCTGTCTGCCTGATACTGATCCATTCATTAAGAAAAAAAAGAAAAAGAAAAAAAAATCTTGGAGGTTATGGTACTTCTTCAAATTCCAGATCCTCAAATACTTTAGCTAAGGGAGCCCTCTCCCTCTCCCCTTATATCAAACTCATTTAATTATAAAATTTATTCTTATTCACTCTAACTACTTATTATTATTATTATTAAACAAAAAAATAAATTTAAAATCAAAAGTATATTAGGGAAAATAGAAATAAAAAGTTATATCATGCAATTCGTAGGGTTGTAATTGTATTTACAAAAACATGTTTGATTTCAATATGATTTTCAAGATTGTATCGTATTATTTTATATTATTTTAAATTTTTAAGAAAGTATTATTTTTGGGTGATAAATACAACCCAAAATTATTGCAATGAATCAATATTAAAATAATAGTGTTAATTAAATTAAATGAAATTTATATTTTTATAATTAAAATAATTATTTTCAAATAAAATACAAATTTTAGGAATTTTTTTTTTAAATAAAGCTAAAAAACCCAAATAAAACAGAAAAAAAAAATAGCATGTGAGGGAGAGGGCTTGGACGAGGGAAGCTTCCCCTAAGGGCATCTCTAATGACTAGTGGGGAGATGCCCTAGAGGGTATATGGGGGGAAGGGGGAAAAAAAAACCATCTCCAATGACTAGGGGGGCGGAGAGGGTATACCCACTAGAGGGACCCTGGAGGGACCTTGGAGGGAGGGGGAGGGGGAGCTTCTCCCATCCAAGCCCCCTCCATCACATGCTATATTTTTTTTTTTTAATTTCGTTTTGTTTTATTTGGTTATTTTTTTATCTTTATTTAAAAATAAAAAAATTACTAAAATTTGTATATTATTTGGAGATAATTATTTTTAATTATAAAAAATAACTTTTATTTCATTAAATTAACACTAGTATTATGGATTTCCTTATATGAATTAATTTAATATTTGATATAATTTTTTATTTTCTAAGTTTCCTAATGTACTTTTGATTTTAAATTAATGTTAATTTTAAATTTATTTTTGGTGTAGTAGTAGTAGTAATAATAATAATAATAATAATAATAATAATAATAGAGAAGGATAAAATTAATTATTAAATGGGTTAGATAGAATGAGTCATTAGAGATGACTAAAAAACTAGAGAGAGGGGGAGGGGGAGTGGGAGAGGGAGAGGGGGGGGAGGGGGAGAGGGAGAGGGTATTCCCTCTCGGAGTCATTAGAGATGCCCTAACCTTTCCCCCAGACCCCCTCCAAGGTCCATCTAGCATGTTTGTCCTATATCAGAGATGAGTTTTTTTTTTCCTTTCTCCCAACATACCCTCTAGAACATCTCCCCTAGTCATTAGAGATGTCTTTAAAATTTAAACTAATACTCCATTTAGCTTATTAGAGTTTAGACTTTGCGACTTTTTTAAACAATAAACAACCAGATTGAGGCACCTGTTAGAGATTGGCACGAAAGATTTTTGGGATGAAGCACCCTTGGTGTTCAGGATACCCTAGTGAAAGACCTTATGTAGTTTTTTTATTTTTAATTTTATTTTTTATCTCTTTTCTGTCTAACAAAAAAAAAGAAGAAAAAAACAGTAAACAAACAGTATTAAGATCAGAAGAAGCTAACATTTTTTAATGGCCCACAATATAACATTGCCTGCCGGCTAGACCCATATTTCAATTCTTACCAGCACACAAAAGATCTCCAAATGGGCACTTGTCAATATCACAATAGTTGATAATAGGAATTACCCTCCCTCTCCACCTACTTGACATTATAAAACTAGCAATCATTAACTCCTTTAGTCACACCTAACTTTATTAATCTAGTATCCTCTTGTCTCTTGAATAGAATAATGAATAATCCATTAAACAATTATGGATCAGTATTGGGAGATTATCATGCCTACCAAGAACATCTGAATCTATAGATTATGTTATCTCTTGCAATAAATTATCCAAACTGATGAAAATCATATCCATAAAAAATATTAAAGTAGAGTATATAAACCTTAATACCTCAAAGAAAGTTTGAATGACAAATCTTATATAGTCCCCTCGTTTCATGAGTATCAATAAACACGATGTATAGCATAATTTTTTTTAAATATATTTTTCAGGTTTCTTTTACTCTCTCTAATTATTTCAAGTGTAATAAATAAAGTCAAAGTTGAAAATAAGCAATTAATATTGCATTGAAATTCTAAAGAGACAGGTATTTTGAAAAAAAAATTCTCTAAATCGCTACTTATTATGAAACATATGAAACATAGATATAATAATAACTTTATTTATATGATACTTTAAATCAATTTTTTTTATATTAACTATAAAAGTTTTGATATTTTTAACATTATTTTAGTTTATCGAAGAGTAAAAGAAACCTCAAAATTCCATTCTACTACCAATTCAAAATCAGGTATTTTCAAGAAATGATTTCTAACTATATCATTTTCATTGTTATCTTCGTCAATTTGAGTCAAAATTCTTGTACTTTTTTTTCGAGAACAAAATTCTTATACTGCCTTCTTACTTACAAGTTGCCTATTTTTTTGCTTATCTAATATTTTATTATTAATCTTTTGTCGTTCGGACAGGTATGTAAAGATAATCATGCACCAAAAGATTATTATCATCAGCACACTACAGGACACCCACAGAAAAAGAGAGAGACCCTATTAATAGCATTATTGAATTCCCATTTTTACAAATAAATTACTCCTAGTTACAATTCAACTAATCCAAAGAACGAAGCTTCTTCCAAAGCCCTATGAAGTTGAAGAAACTCACACAATTATAGTGCAGTATGGAAGCTGATGTTTCAATTTCCTTCTTATTGAAACCCTTGTAGAAATTTTACTACAAAAGTTCTTTCTTTTCAGGAAAAAGGGTTTTGTGTTTGTAATTCTGTAAAAAAGATGGAATATTTACGGTTAAAAGGGATTTTGAATATATGGGTATTTTTCTGCTGCTCTTTTTGGTTAATAGGGGGTTTCACAGCTTCTGGAAATGTGGTTCTGATGGGGAGCAACGTTACTTTATCTTTCGATAATATTGAAGCTAATTTTGGTAAGTTTAATTTCTGTAATTTGATGTTAATAATTATATTGTTTATTGTTTGATAGATGAATAATATGAAACTGGGTGACTTTGGTTTATTAAATTTGAATCGTGGGTTTGTTCAAACCTGATAAGCTTCTTGTTTTGAGTTGCTTAAGTAATTCAATATCACTTGGTTTTAGGTGTTCCCATTTGTTTCAGCTTCTATGTTTTTCGAATTTGGAGCTTCGTTGATCTGATTTAGCTTCTGCAATCTTTAAAACTTTCCTCTACTTTTGTTCTGATAAAAGATGGAATCTTTATCTGATTTGAATTCCAGAAACAGTAGATTGTAAGGTATTTGTTAATGGGGGCATTTACTGATATAAGTTTCTTCTTATTTCAGCTCCATCGGTTAAAGGGTCCGGGATATGTGGGACAGTATACGTGGCAGAACCATTGGATGCATGCTTGCCACTGACTAATACAATTGCTCCAAAATTAAATGACTCCAGGTCTCCATTTGTGTTGTTAATCAGAGGAGGATGTAGCTTTGAGGATAAAGTCAGAAGAGCACAATCTGCGGGATTCAAAGCAGCTATTGTGTATGACAATGACAGTGGTGATTTAGTTGCAAGTAAGTCTTTATCCTGCCTTGTAACGAGTCATATGCCTTCTAATGATTAGTATTAACAATTGAGGTTTGCAAATGCAGTGGCTGGAAATTCTGCTGGTATAAAGATACACGCAGTGTTTGTTTCAAGAACTGCTGGTGAGACATTAGCAAAATATGCAGGTGCTACTGATGCAGAAGTATGGATAGCACCGAGTTTTGAAAACTCGGCATGGTCTATCATGGCTATCTCTTTCATTTCATTGCTTGCGATGTCTGCTGTTTTAGCTACTTGTTTCTTCGTCCGAAGGCATCGAATTAGAAGAGACCGCTCTCAAGCTCCTCGTGTACGAGAATTTCACGGGATGAGTGATCGTTTGGTGAAAGCCATGCCTAGCCTAATATTTACAGCCGTTCTTGAGGATAATTGTACTTCAAGAACATGTGCCATATGTCTCGAAGACTATGATGTAGGAGACAAGTTGAGAATTTTGCCATGCCGCCATAGTAAGTATTCTCTTTTTCATTATGTTATCAGATTCTGCATCGGTAATTATTGGATACCTTAGAGCTATTTTGCACTTGCCCCTCTCTGCTTTTTAAGTTGTTGCAAAATCACTACCTTTGCCTGTTCAGCGATGATCATTAGAGATTTAAATGCCAACCGGATGAAAGTAGTTTAGGAAGTGAAGTACAATATAGTCGAAAGATTAGGGGTGAAATGCGTTTCTTTCTTGTTAGTATTTTTTTAATTATCATTTGGAGATGTGCCAGCCGCCGACCAGCCAAAGATTCTGAACTGCGTCAATTTTAAAAGTTGAGGCAAGTGCAAATTGCAAAATGGTTCCTAAAACTTGTGTAGAAACAACAATAATCCACTAAATATTTCATGACATTCTTGAGTAATTTCATGTTCCATATTCACAGAATTCCATGCTATGTGTGTCGATGCCTGGCTAACTTCATGGAGAACATTTTGTCCCGTATGCAAGCGTGATGCAAGAACTAGTACCGGTGAACCACCAGCATCAGAATCAACTCCATTGCTATCTTCAACTCCAGCTTCCATGTCAGCATCCTCAGCTTTATCCTCATTTAGGTCATCATTAGCTTCATCATCAGCCATACAAATCGGTCCATCATCTACTACTCATTCCCCCTCGGTTTCCATGTCTAGCACTCCTTATTACCAGCAGCATTCTCTTCGGTCTCATAACCAATCACCTCACCTAAGTATAAGTCGGAGCTCAGTTGATCTTAGGAATATGTCCTCACAAAGATCACATGGAACCTATCTAGTTTCACCTCACTCTTTGGGTTACCCTTCGTTATCACCTCTAAATTCAAGATACATGTCTCCATATATTCCAAGTCCCGGTGGTTATGCTTCCTCGAGTTATATTGGAACTTCCAGTCGTCAGCTTAATCCGCTGCATTATAGTGAGTCCGCTACAAGCTTTTCGCCATTTGCTTCAGCTCAGTCTCTTCCAGATTGTTGACAAAAGATACAGCAGAGATAGTGAAGATGGTTAGATGCGCAAAGCTAAGGCCGATTGGATGATTGCTGGATGGCTTGAGGTGAACCTTGACAGTCACATGTGTACATTGTATGTAGTAAGATTTGTTGTATTTTGTTATCGGATGAGAATTTTAACATACAAGTTTGAGATTTTATACTGACAGAATTCTGATTTGCTTGTATTAATAGAGTCCTTGTTTTGCGCTTTGTTTTTTTTAGCAAGTATATTGACTTTTTTTTTTTTTTTTTTTTTTTTTATCTCGATAGATATAATTTGGTGTGCTTTATCTTGATAGATGTAAAAGACTGCGCACTATCGCCATTGTACTGAAATATTATTTTTACCAAAATCAAGATATTGATATAGATGAAAATCATAAAAAAAATAAAATAAAATAAATTAATCCGAGGAAAGAATTGCATCGTACAAGTAATTGGAAATAGATATTTATGAATTGTCTATCAATGATTTATTCAACTGATTTTGTGATTTTTCATTTTTTATTTTCTAACCATTAATTCTAAGAAGTTAACATTTGATCTCCTAAAAATAAAAGCCTAGAAAGAAAGAATGTTAACTTTTTTTTTTTTAGAGAAGCAAGAATTTTAACTAGCAAAACTAATAAAAATGAATAGATAGTAAAAAAGTTAAATGTTATTCAATTAGAGTACTTTTAGCTATTGAGTCTATATATATATATTTTTTGGTCAGCTATTTAATGTAAAACTCAAACAAGTTGTTATGTCATCTCCTATTATATTTAAGCAAATACAACAGTTATCCACTTCTTTCATTTAGATGCTTACTCACTTTATTGCCAACTAATCAATCGGGTAAAAAGAAGAGAATAGCATGAGAGGAAATAACAATTATAGAAAATCGACCATGCTAAACACTGAATGCAAACTCATTATATTGTGCAGTAACATTATATGTATGAGTTTTGCCTTCATAAAATTAGTGCTTGTACAAAACTAGTTTTCTTCCATTAAAGGCAAATATTTAACAGCAAATTCAATAATAGTAAAACAATCATGATATATATCTCCTCCTGTGCTACAAAACAATGCATTAATTTCCTTACAGAAAGCTCTCAATGTTAACTTCGACGAAGGAGCATGGATCTGGAATGTCAAAATTATCCAACACCTGAGACATCAAACATGTGCATAAAAATACTGAATAGAACAACGGTTATTTGGACATTTAAACTAAATAATTTGTATACCTGTGGGTGTACGATTCCGAAAGTACCAATTTGATTTCCTTTGTAAATGATGCTTGCCTGTCTACCTGTAAGAAACTCAGGCTCCTGCAAAAAAAAGGATACAATTGTAGTGAGCATATCACATTTGTGAATAAATCCATATAAGAAGAAACAGCAAATGCAGTCATACATCTGAAGTTTGTATATAGTAGCCCGATTTATCTCCTGGTGATACAAATGGGGTTCCTGTTACTTCCATGATTCTATCCACAAGACCATGTATCAGCTGAAAAGTGGTAACGAGGCAAGATTTAGTAGATGTTATTTACAAACGGGTCCCCAAACAAAGCATAATGAATTAATTTAAGGAATGATACAAATTATGATTTGCTAAGAAAAAATTTTAGGATCTTGGGTCAAGAACACAATTTCTACAAAAGCAAACTATGATAACGACCATTTTCATAATAGCATAGAACAGAGGCATAGATATAATAATGCTGCTAGATACCTCAAACCCTGAAGTGGCTCCACAATACAAAGCTGCAAGATGACGACGATTTGAAGCACCAACATCTTTTTTCTCATCAAGTAGTACTATATCACCCACTTCAAAAATCTAAGTCACAAGACAGATAAATTAGGATTACAAAAAAAAAAAAAAAAGATAATTTAGAAAAAGAAAGATTTTAGAAAAATGATAGAAAAATTTTAGAAAAATGATAGAAAGATTTTAGAAAAATGATAGAAAGATTTTAGAAAAATTTCACACATGGAAACAAACAGATATCGCATCTTATACCTGTGTGATGACAGATCATACAAACAGATTTCAACATAATTACAAGTGAGTGGGAATATCAGATATCTAAGACAGTTGTTGAAATTATCCCAGAAGAAGTTTATTCTATTTGTTGAGAAAAGTAAGAATGATTACTCAGGCTTCTGATTAAAGAAAGCTGGGTATATGTGGCCCTTTAACATCATCTAATTTGCTATTGCAAGAGAATCTGATTTTGAAAAAGTATCACACGGAGTGCTGATAGCAAGCCCTTCCATTGCCACGTTTATTATTTAAGAAGTTTATTCTATTTGTTGAGAAAAGTAAGAATGATTACTCAGGCTTCTGATTAAAGAAAGCTGGGTATATGTTGCCCTTTAACATCATCTAATTTGCTATTGCAAGAGAATCTGATTTTGAAAAAGTATCACATGGAGTGCTGATAGCAAGCCCTTCCATTGCCACGTTTATTAAATTAGAAAGATAATGCAAAAAAAATTGGTTTTGGAAGACTGGTCTGCAAATTTGAAGTACAGCAATAACAAAATGAATAATCTCATTACCTTAATTGGTTTTGGATGGTCTTTATTGTGCCCAACGGTTTTCAATATGCCAGGCAGAAGACTGGTGCGGACAACCTGTAAAAATTAGAGGAGCATAATGAATTACAAGTGACAAACGAGAAAAAATTGGGAGATGAAACGTTTATATACTCGACATACTCAATATATAAAAATTGCAAAGAACGTCTTAGCTCTAGAAACGATTCTAGCATCAACACATAAAAACGGGATGTGGATTTAGGAAATTCAAGGTGATGGGTAAGGTAAACATCTAAAAATTACCATAGAACTGAAATATCATAGTTCATAGATGACCGTAAGCCAAAAACTCAAAACACATACAGGTCGAAAAAAGACACCAACTGCATTTATCAATCTAACAACTGTAATCAAGGTCCCATCGAAGTCTTTTCACTCTAAAAGATACACGCACCCATTAAAGCTCATAAAACCAAAAGCAAGCATTTATTTAGTTCTACCATCATTCTAGCCAGTATGTCAAATCTTAATAAAGCTCAAAGAAAACATAAAACAAGATCCCCATGTAACAAATCAACATATAAATGATACAAGAGACAAACTTCGGCGGACAAATGAGTAATTTTATCAAAGAAAAATCTACAAAGGACAAGATACAAAAACAAAATGGCTCGCGTCATCATAGAAAGCAAATGTAGAATAAGAGCAAATATTAGCGCTTCAAGTAAAAAAATTATTACATGATGACAATTAATAAAATATGGAGAAGGTCATAGTTGCAACATGAACTCAATAGTTCCCGAAAGGGAAGAAGATAGAAACCTCAAAATCTGCAGTACGAGGATTTCCATTAATGGCTGCGGTTGAATTGTCATCTTTGCGGTTCAGCATGGTGAAATTTTCTTTGTATGAGCATAATATCCATGTTAGCACCTCTGTATAACCAACCATCCCAATCTAAGAGTGAACAAACACAATATTATGTTAAAGCTTGAGATCCAAGTGAACAACAAGAACAACTATGGTTCAAGCACAGTTAAGATAATTATAACAAGTTTGACAAGCTGTAATGTGCAGCATGGATTTCAACAGTCGAAGTAGCTCAAAATATTGATGCAGAACTTCTGAGGAAACAATCGATCGTTGGATAAGAACTTGTATCAGACCTACCTCTGCCCGAATAAGTTCGCTGAACTGATTCAATGACTGTGGTTTCAAGGATGGAAGTTTTATCTTTGGAATTTCGTTGTAACCATAAGCAATTGCAACATCCTGCCATAGATATAAGACAGATATTATTGTACATCAGTCCAGGCACGCGATTAAAGAGAATATTTTGTGAGAGACAAAGACATTAGAGCAAATACCTCAGCCACGTCACAGGGATGAAGAATGTCACTTCTTGTTGGAGGAACAGATATAGTGAATTTCGTTTGGTTCTCTTCCAGCACGGAGTTCTCCACATTTAGTTGCATTTTATTCAGCAAGCCAGCCACCTGAAATCTCAAATCATGAATGCTTGTTTGTAGAATTTCATTTTTTTGAAATTTTCCATAAAGTGAAATGTCCATCGCAAAATGACATCATTCACATTAATTACAGAACTTAATGCGCAACACGAATAATTAAAAAATGAACGATAAAGTTAAAACTAGACTTGGTTGTCGAACACTAATGCTGCTTACGCCAGTGTAGAGGTGAATAACTAATTAGAGGGACAAAAAAGTACCCAGCAGATCGACCTTTTCCAGAAAGGCTTTAGGGATCAATTATCATGCTATCTTTTTATTTATTTATTTTCGGTTTAATATCAGTCCTACCAAGGTATACGAAGACAAGAGTGCAAAATGAAATATATCTTCTCCTAATATTTATATTTACTCGGATCGGTTGCAATGTTTATCTTCGAAAGAAGTAATCCTTACACATTTTCCCATAACCTTAAGTAAGATTTCAGGATAAAAATTACAGAAGAATCAACTTCAGAAGCTATATAGTTGGCCACTAATCAATGAGAAGGAGGCAGACAGTATTGACGAGAATGATTGACACAACACAGTACCTCATGAGCTGGAAGGGAAACTCCAACTATGGTGGTGATGTATGATAAAGGCACAACCATCTGATAGAACGACAGATCAGGGCAGATGTATGATTGTCCATCCTGGTAAATTACTTCAACTGGCTCAACCTCAAACTTCTTTTGACAATAGACTGAAAACATGGTTACCTGCATAAAAGATTCATTACTATACAAACACTAAAAGGGAAAACGGTAAAGATGTATAAGATTAGTGAACTGGATCTCATCTAGCCATTACCATTGTATTCAGAACAATATTGGCTTTAGTCAAATCTGTGGCTGTGCATTCAATGAAGACATTCTTTGTCTTCAAAGAAATGGCAGAATGTGCACCATTGATAATTGGAGGCAGAGACAAAACAGTTCTGCAGAAAGAGGTAAAGGTCATATTAGATAAATCAACCATAGCACTACATTTTGTTTTTTAAGAGAATAAGAAAACCATTGCAGTAGATAGGCTAAATTGTTTGGGGTAAAGGGAGAAGAAGGGCATGCTTATAAAATATGATAAATTATGCCTAGGACACTGCATAAACAAGTGCAAATTAATCTTCAAACATATAAAGCTGTTTGTAAAAGTTAAAATACCAGTTACGAGTACTGCAAAAATCAAAATACCTGTTACGGTCGTATATCACTGGGAATACCGGAGAAGTCTCAATGATATGCAAGAATTTCTTCAGTTTCATATCTGACTGCCAAATGATTTAAACAAAATTTATAGTAAGAAACCATTAATAAATGCAAGAGAATCATACAATATTTGATACATCGATACAGAAGTAAAAATAACAAGCACAAAAGACTCATATCAAGAATTTGATACAAATTAGAATAATTTTCTGGGAAATATAACCAAACGCATGACTAACCTTGTAAAACTCCATTAGCTCATCAGCTCTGAAGTTCTTCGTCTGAGACATTGCAGATTAGATAAGTATGCAATTACAAAATACGAAAGGAAGCATCTTCATACTTCATACAATTAATAAACATAGTTCAAGAGCAAGAACCAATAATATTGCTGTTAAATATATCTTTATATTAGACGCATTGACATAGAAGCATCACGAACTGCAATAAGGCGTCTATAGCAAAATTCCA
This sequence comes from Penstemon barbatus, assembly GCA_003313485.2. NCBI lineage: Eukaryota > Viridiplantae > Streptophyta > Magnoliopsida > Lamiales > Plantaginaceae > Penstemon > Penstemon barbatus. The sequence goes on from CM064881.1 coordinate 19,728,991, forward strand.
ACAATTCCAACAATTCCAAAGACAAACAGCTTATTCAACAAAACAAATTGGGGCAGCATTACAGTTAAGTAGCGCGTTAAAATGTTGACTCCTTTTCTAGCATTACATCAATTATTGAGATGAAAGATAAATTCAAGAAAAGCTTAAACAGAAAAGGATAAAAACTGATTACCTGTTTCAGCGGAACGAAGTTTATTTCTTCGGGTGGCAAAGCCTGAAATTTACATGGATTCAATTTATTAATAATTACTTAAAACATTTTCAGGTTTCGATAGAGAACAATAATAGATGCATCACAGCAAAACCTCTCACACAAAAATGTTATTGAGGTTATGCATGGAGTTTAAAAAATGGGAAAACTGTAGTGTACATCTTGTTTCTAAAATTTCAATCCAATACAAAATGGTATGTGTTCTTAACTAAACTAGTCAAACAACCACCCTAGGAATTAAAGACAGATATAAACCATCGTGGTGGTTGTATCTTCTTCAATCAAGCAACTCATAGGAACATGTGAAGACTAAACCAATAGGAAAGCATAACAGCATACCTCATATGTGAAAGGGCCTTCTATTGTATCCAAATCATGCGTGCCAATAGCAACCAAAGTCCTTCGACTACAGAAATTCAAGCATAAAAAAAAAATAGAAACAATAATATCAATGCCCAAGAAAGTTCGCCAAAAATTATTCCTGTATTATTTTAAGAAGCAACTGGTTTATAACACAGTAGCATCCAAATTCACTTTTTAATAGCTTCAATCGTCAAACTTTCACAAATTTAATGGATGGTGGTGGTGAATAAAACCGCATGAACACAGGTTTAGTTAATATATGAAGATTGGCTAAAGTTGAATACTTTACACCAAGTTCATATAGAAAAACGAACTTTTCAATTACACATGAATAGTGGTGGTTCCAGTCTAAAACCCGCTAGAATTAGTTAGGCTATATGTGATCCCTTCCAGCTTTTTATTACAAGAGATGTAATAATCTAAAACAGATTGATGAATGCATTATAGCCAGAGTGGACTGCTCCACTCAATAGTAAAAGGGACGAAACATGGTTGTTCAGCATTAAAACTATCCCTGGTGTAAATTCATTCATCAAATTTACTGCAACTATGACTCATGTTCTCAAACAAGATAAATAAACAATCAACTGGCTTCCAGTAAAATCAGAGATCTGGTGGCATTACCGGCAGATATTCTGATGAAGTCGATCTTGAAGATCAATGAAGCTGTTATATCGAGCTTCATCAAAAGTTACACCTCTCAAAACAGCACATACAACATAAGGGCGAATCTTTGATGTCTGCAGTATACGAGCATAGTACCAACTCGTCATTTCTAAATTCATACTACCAATGCTGAAATTCCCAACAATAGCAGAAAGCATACCTCTGATTTTACATGCATTTTGAGCATAGATTCTTTACCGATGCTCGCCACGCTATAAGAAGGTATTGGATCAAGCCCATTAAAAATGCGCAGGGCTTGTGCCAATCCTTCAAGACAAAGCAAATCATATCTGCCATAAAATTAAAATCCGAGAAAGGAAAAGTTATTCACTAAATTTCAAAAACAGACAAAATTTCCAGCTTCCACAAAACAAACCATATCGAACTCCAATACCCTACTCAGCTTTACAAACAATGACACTCCATTTTCTACTGGATAAGTAATTAATCTCATATTTCTAATTATATCCACATCAGAATACACTTAATCGGAATATTTAATCATCAAAATACCTATTTGCCGGAACTTCAATCTTGTAAATTATTTCCTCATCTTCAGATGCTTCTTCTTCATCCAAATGCTTCTCTTTTCGTATAATTGCCTTTTCCGTTGTCTGAATTAAACATTAATTGAATTCAAGAATTTTCTTTTGGCAAAAACCAAGTTCTAATATGAAACAGCTAGAGAATTTTACAAATCCAACTCAATTCGAAAACATCCAAAAAGACTACAAATTTTCAAAACCTATATCTTCAAAGCAAATATTAATATCTAAAGAAGAGTGGGACATCAAATGAAATAACACTGTCACGCTATAAAATTTGCACATTGGTAGACAATTAATTAAATGCGCAACAATTTCATGAAAAAATAGAACTTCCATCCAGAAATGAATGTTCCAAACGCTGAACTTGACTATTTTTACAAACAAAAACTTAGCAATTCATGAATATTAATTAAAGCGTCTCTACAAATGTCATTCAAACATTTATAATATCGAAATTGTCATAAAATATATTCATACTCAGACAAAAGGTATAAAAAATTGATATTGTACTTAGCAAACTAAAATTGAAATGTTGACCTATATATCCAATTGACTTCACAATCACATACCACATCATCCAGCTCAATGCCGAACTTGAAGCACAAATCCTCAAACTCCTCTTTAGCTTTAATCCACCAAAAGTGAAGAAAAAATTCAACAAAAATCAGTTATGCTTATGCATAGTGTCAGTGTGTGCATATGGATACCGATGGAGAGATACAGTATAGTAGCTTACTGTAGGTGCATCCTAGAGCTTGGAACAGGCGATCTCTGCCTACGCTAACGGTAGGCATGGTGGTCTGCGGCGGCGATGTCAGTCGATCTTTACGATAGGAGGAATTTTCACTTCTTTACCGAGTTCTTTTTTTTGTGTGAAAAGGTTGGGATTTGGGATGATTAGATGGGCTTAATTCCACGGACCACTCAGGATATTGTATCAACATTTCATTTTATTTTATTTTATCGTACTCAGGCCCAAACACAGTTAATTATTGGGCCGAATTGAGGCAAAATTCTTTCTCAATTTACATTCATTATCATAATTGCACCTCAGCTTTTCAACTAGGCTATGACTTCGCTTTAATATTATTAAGAGAGTAAAGAGTATTTCTTGTACATTGAAATTCAGTTTAACATAGTCTTAAAATATCTCAAGAGTAATTTAAAAGGGGTGAGAAAAAATATAAAAATTCAAATGTTAATCATATGATATAATAGAATAGCAAATCTTTAAATTTTTTTAAAATTAAAATTTCGAACGCCTATCTTCTTGTAGTAAATCAAATATTCACATCAACAAAATCCAAATGTGAATTGCGACATGGGGAAAATACTTCGGAATGAATTTAAAAATGAATAAAAGAAACTTACTAATCTTGTATTTCTATACTCACTGGTATATGTATCTTATTTATAAAATTATCATCTCTTGAAAATACCTATTGCGTGCTTTACTAAGTTTCATTTTAAAAATGCATGCAATATTATTTTAGTTGAAGAAAAGTCATATATTGAAAAAAAATATATAATTGTAATTTTCAACAAATTAAAAAAAGAAAAGAGAAAAGGCAATGGAAACAAGGTGGGTAAGCCTTGTCATTTTTCACCCAAACGGTACTTCTATGATGGCGATTATTTTAACTATATGAAAATTAATTATATATAAAATTATTGTATAAAATAGAATAAAAGAAATTTACTAAAAAGCTACATGGCTTTCAATAACAATTACATAAGGCTACATAAAGGGGTTGGTTTCAACCCATTTCCAAACTAGTACTATTAAATTTGACCCGAAAATCTACACATTATATTTATAATGGCAAGTACAAAGAATCATAGTAGTATAAAATGTGATTTATCCAACTTTCGTTGACAGTGGATAGTCTAACAAAACTTTTCCCAACTACAAAATAAAGCCCAAAAATTGAAATTTTCCTTGAAAAAAAAATAGAAGCGAGCAATACTCTATAGATCAACTGATAGTTTGGCCGTGTCAAAAACGAGTTTCAGCACTAATCACTAGTCATCATTTGAGCAAAGCACAAAATCAGTCCTCCTTGACAGAAGTAGCTTGACGTAATCCTCTCGTCTCTGGGACTGGTTTGACAGAGGAGATTCGCCCAGCATTAGCTTTGTCTCGAGTGACACCAGTCCAAGGCTCCTTTTTAATCATACTCAATATCAACGAAGATAGAGGCACAATAATAACAAGAAGTAGAGCTATCATTCCGAGTTGTGATGTTATGAATTTCATCAAGGTTAGACGGACAATACGTTTTTGTATTACATTTCCTTCTCTATAACCTTCAAGAAATCTTGAGACTTGTGTCCCCATATCTGTGCCATCTATGGTTTCTGAACCATTAACCTGGAGTTCAAGCAAAAAACAGCGACCGTCAATATGCAAATTTATAACCTTCAGGGACTTACAAGTTTATAGCATGCAGATCATTTTAACATAAAAAATGAATACATTGAAAGATTTAAACACAATATGTGCAATAATTTTTTTGATAAATACTTACAGTGTAATATTCCTCAGCATCGCCACCATCCCATACAATCATCTTTGGAAGTTGAGTTTCCATATTGACTTCGAATGATTCAGCAAAATCTTCCAACTGCTTCACGCCAGCATAACCAAATATTAGGTCACGGTTTGCAGAGGCAGAAGCCTTTAAAACTTCTAAAAAACCCTTGGATTTCTTATCTGCTTCATCCCTAATGAAAGTTAGAAGAATTTTCCTTCGATCGTCTTTCAGTGACTTCAGTGATTCTTCACTTATGTGCAAGATCAAAGGGAGCAAACTCTGTTTTATATAATCTTCAAGGAACTTATCTGACATTTACAGCAACAAAAGATTACTTCCACAATTGTATAAGCAATTCTTATAACCGGTGAAACAGCAGAAGTTATTAAATACTCCTATTAAAGTCATGTTTAATAAAATTATAGGAGCCGAAATGCTTGCAGATTATTACTAAGATGGATGGTAAATAGTAAGACATATAAAACCTTGACCTAATTTAGACATACAGGCTGTACTAAGCACGAACCAGCATACAAGGCGACAGATGAGATGTTAATTAAGAAAGACGAATCTTACATGAATTCCCACGATTTCAATAAGCTCCTCAAGAAAAATGTAATTATGTAATCCAGGTACTATGTTCACAGACACCATACTTTCTTGGAACTGTTTCTAGCACTCAAAAAGGCACAAAGTTTACTTAATCAAAGAACATTACACTTTCATGATCACACGAAGTTCTAACTATTCAGGCTGCACTCTACATAAATAAGTAAATAACCATACAACCATATTTTGATTACACTACATATAGCAACTTGAATTGATGGACAATCTTACTCAGTGATAACATCACTGCTTTCAACAAGATGAATAACTGGAAATTGCTACGGGTTTCAGAAACCAAATTTTAAAATCAAAATGAGCTAACCTTCAAATGGTCCATAAAAAGTGCTATGTTCATCGTAGACTGGATAAATCGCAGCCAAAGCAGGCACCTTATCAAAATCATATATGGTCATGATATCGTCTGAGAAATCCTTGGCAACAGAAAACCATGCTTTCGTCTTATACTTGACAGCCAAATTCGCTATCATGGCCTCGTTTAAGCCAAATCCTATGAATATAGGAAAATTAGTGCCCGCTTCTTCAATGAAGTCTCTGATAGCTGAGTTAGAACTAAGAAGAGCGACATCGGGAGCAATATATTTTGCCACATGTTTAACAAGTAAATCAGCTTTCCGTGGTCCAAAATATTCTGTAGGGACTCCATGCATAAATATCTTTAGAGTTGGATATCGACTGTGTCAAAGAAAGTAAATATTTTTCAGTACCTTCCCGTGTTATTGAAGATTAGATGTAATATTTGGTACTCTCAGAGCAATAATGAAGTTTCTACATTACATTTCATCGGAAAAGAGAATAATAGTAGAAAAACATATTGCAGACATATCCAAAGAAACACTATCATGTCAGGAGGTCATGCAAACTTACTCGACCTCGTGTTTCTTAGCAAGCTTTTTGTACTTAATGGCATCCACTTTTGCTACAGCTATGGGCTTCTTCAATCTTGCTAGAATGGGGGCCGCCTTATCTAACTGCAGTGCACCATTCATATTTGTCAAATTCAAGCAAACTCACCTTAGATACATAAAATATATATATCGTATTATATCATATGTCTTTGCATATCAATCCCATTCCCAATTTAAAATGTTCTTAAAAAATATTTTAAACTTTGTTAATTATAAAAACAAAATGGAGCTCAAACAAACCTTTATCAATTAAAAACATTTTGATTAAGTTTTGATCCCTGACGCCACATAATCATATGCTGTAATCACAGAATTTGTTCCTCAAGATTCATATAATCATTTAATAACCAAAAAGGAGATAAAATAGAAATTAGCAGCGGCACATATGCGAATGCAAATAATTATTATATTTCATAAGAAGATTCAGATCAATAAAAAAAAAGTATGGCACAATTAAATTCCAACCTCTGGCTCAAGGTCCTTGCAGTGGCCACACCACATAGCGTAAAATTCAATGAAAATGTAATCGAAATTCGAAATCGCGGCGTCGAGATTAGCGTCGTCGAGCTCCAAAACTTTGCCGTCCAGCTTGAATTGATTTTCCGATGCGCCGATCCATGGGGAAAGCAAAATTATTGACAATAGAAATAGTAAATAGAGTGGAAAATTTGAAGAGGAGGAGCATATCGTTAGAGGAGATGAATGCATGGTTAAAGTGATAGTATTATATAACAAACAAATTTTGATTTTTTCTGGAGTTATAATATACAATTATATTGTCTTCAACAAGCCTTAACTATCTAAACAGAAAAAATGGAAAACAGACTTCAACAAGTGTCAATCCTTCTCTTATTTTGGGAAACTATTTTGGTTCCATTCTAATATACTATATTTATGAGAAACTCCATTCTAGTATTTTTACTTGACGCATAGCAAAATTTTAAATAAAAGTTTGAAGGAAATATAATTTAAAATAAAGTTGTATTATAGCATAGTTATAAACGCGGCAATTGAGTTTGGCATGAATATGATCCTCTTTTATCGAGAATTAATTATATTTAAAATAAATTTATTTTATACATAATTCAAATTTAATGTAGCTGAACATAATTATACAAATTTTGTTGAATCAAACTGAGTTTCAATCTAACTGAACACAAGTAGGGCTGTCAGTAATTTATATCTCTTATTAATTTATTTAAATCAATATTTTCATTTAAAATTATAAATATTATTAAAGGATGTTTGAAATGTGAGCTAAAATTAAATAAAATAGTAAAGTTAATAAACTTATTTTAAGAAAAAATATTAATGTAATTTTTTAAATGAAAACATTATTAAACCCGAAAAAATTTAATATCCGACCAAATCTGATCAAGATATATTGGATTCAATATATCTAAATCCGAACACAATCCGAACAAGATCCAAATTCAACATGATCCAGAGTCAGATCTGGACGAGCATGATTTGACCAATTGTCAGCCCTAAACACAAGTATGTATGATGTAGTATTTATATTTAAAAACTAATCAAATTGAAATTGAACTTAAGTTTCAAATGTTAATAACGATAAATATTTGAATAGCTTAATTTAATTTTTGAGAATTATTTCTTTGATCAATATACTCTATAGGGGGTATCATTTTGTTTAACTTGGGTAATATAATGATCACACATTCTTTATTCATCCAAAAAAAAAATGATCACACATTCTTCACATTGCATGCATATATTTTTAGCATCAGAAAAGACAAGAAAACAAAACCATATGCCATCAAAATCTTGTATGAATGTCAACTCCAATCCGTTCAGTGGTAAATGGTAGCTTTCATTATAGAATAATTAAAAAGAAGTCAAACAATAATTATGAAATTTATAAGGAACAAAAGAAAAGACCAAACTTTTCACACTATTGAGTTCTTTCACAAAACTTTCCAACAAAAACAAGCACGGAACTATGGAGCTCAAGTTTGCACAAAGGTGCGAATTATAGGTGCTCTTTCAGTTCCTCGGAGAAACAAAACGGCCTTAGACTATTCTTTTTTCGTACGGTCTGATGATGAATCAGCTTCACTTGGTCCAGATTGCCTGATGCTAGCTTTTGCATCTGCGAGGAATCTAGGATCTGGCTCGTGTTTGTCTGATGGCTCTTTCATGGCCATGTATATGTAGAATGCTATAACCATATTGACAGAAATCACTGCAAGGATTCCACTCCACAATGTCGTGGACTCCGGAGACAGGCCAGTAGAACCTGTTCCAGACACACGGCAATAAATTATCCTCGATTATTTAACAATTCAGTTTCGAAATCATACATGGTATCATAATTGAACCTTTATATGCATGATCATGTATGTACCATTTTTCTGGTGGGGGAGGGGTTGAAATATCTTAAGAAGTCGTGCAGTAGAAAATATGAGATTAATAGAAATATAGTAATAAACTGAGAGACAAGATAAAAAATACCATATATCTAATATTTGTAGCATTGACTTGAATGGGCGTTGTTGGGAGAATTGTTATACAAAGATGCAAGTACGGAAATTATGTAATATACATGGAACCATTAAAGGACAATGAAGTAGTTTTTTCAATTAAAACTACCCTCACAACTTGCTATATTTTGTCATAGGGTTTGTAGGTGAGATTATAATTTCACACTTTGTGTGCTTGCACAGTGACAGGCTTTCTTTAGTTTTAGAGCTAGCCAATGCAATTTATCTCGTCAAACATAAGGCGCGCGCGGGGGGGGGGGGGGGGGGGGGGGGGGGGGTGGGGGGGGGGTATGTTAATTTACGCTTGTAATGCTCATCAAAAGTTCGAGTTAAGATAGTTCAGAAGCCCAATCATTTTATTAGGAAGATCAGGAGCTTGGAAATTAACGAGGACAATGGAATTCTTAATTCACTTTACTTGTGAACTCGATACAGCTTAACCATAATGAGAATGATGAGATGTGCATAATTAACAAGACTCAGCACATAATATATATGATCCCAGCCCAAACATGCCTGCATTTTCCTACCAAAATTGCAGTGTTTTCCAAATTCGAAGTAACAAAACTATGATAAGAAAAGAAGACACAGTTCTCACTAAATTCATTAATAGTTTTCCTTACACAACTCTTGAACCTAATTAGAGTTTCCCAAAATTAATGTTGAGCTGAGCACCTCTTAAACTAGAAAATAAAACAATCGGGGGAGAGAAGCAATATCCACCACCACCATTGTATCTAAAAAACTGCAACCCTAGAGATATTAAGATTTAAAAAATGAAAATTTCAGCAAGCAATAGCACTAGAAAATGCTGACATTAAAGTTACCCTCCAGAACCAATAAGACTAACACAGCATGATCCGATGGCACAAAACCTGCTTATGGACACAATTTAACTATATATTTGCTATCACGGTAAGTCTTACTCCAGCTTCATTTTTTTCTTAGCTGGAATGACTGTTATTCTTTTAGTTGTTTGAAAATTTTCAATCCAAATCATAACAAGCAACCCTATGCACTACTGATTTAGTAGGATAATAAACTAAGTTATACTGTATATCCATCCTAATCAAAGACTTTAATGGATGCACACTCACAACCTATCTCAACAGCATTTAAAGCAGTCTCACAAAGTAGAACAACAATACTTCCCAGCATACATGCAAGCTTGAAGCTTTACCTACTAAACAAGGGGTAAAGTTGCATACCATTACCTCCCCACCAACTGATATCTTTTGTTTTAAACAACACACCACTTGTATTAATAAAGATAGAGTACAAGGGGGAGTGCAGAGGTTGCACTAAAAAGATTAATACAGGTCAGGTAGAGCAAGATAAATGAAACAACAACGAAACAATCTAAACTACAAGGCCATCCAATCCGAAAGTAGCATAAAAAAGGGAATGTGAATATTAATTACAAATAAAATTAACTGATAGAATTGGTTCAATAAGAAACTACATGCCCATATGCATTTACGACACAAATATAGAAATAATAAACTTAAGGAGATGTATGCTTGACATTGTTAATCCTTCTTTTACACTGATCATATAGTACCGGTTACTGATACAAACTGATAATGTGCTTCTAGAACTGCAAACAGGCATTAAGGATCCTTTTCCATGAAACAAGGATGCATATTTAAAAAGGCTAAAATATTTGACAACACAAAGTACAATATTAAACAGTATAAATAAAAAAGTGCATAGTCAACAATAAGCTACCATGTCAACAACTCGTGGAATATGTAATCATTACACATGTGTGTCAATGGAAGCTTACCAGGGATTAAATTATGGTTAAACGCATATAGAATTGCAACAGGAGCTGCCCACATACATATTGATGTAATCATAAACTTGTTTACGACCCCCATCATTCTCCAACCTATGACAAACACAAGGTGTTATATAACTAGTATGCAAGCATTGCACCACAACGAATGAACTGTAAGCATGAGTGACCTCTAAGACTTCACCTATAACTGAAAAGAATTGGTCAAATATTCAAGGGAACAAATAGTCAGTCCTTTACCTTAACAAAAATATGAGCAAAAGGCAAGGCCGGACTGACATATTACGGGGCCCTTGCCGATATTTAAAATTGGGGCCCTCTTTTAGAAATTAGATGATATTTTTTAGATGAAATCTTAATATATTTTTATGATATTTCATTCTTAAACTTTCTCTAAACAAAAGCAAATACTACAAGTATTGTGTGTATATATATATATATATATATATATTGAAAATTCAAGTATCATGAATATAGTTATATAACAAATGTAAGTTAACAAATATACTTTTTTTCTTGTCAGAATAGTAAATAGATAAAATATGAAAGTATAAAATTTCTGCTCACACTACTATCTTAGGTAGTGTTGTGCAAACGGTAAAACCGAACCGAACAGTACCAAATTTCGTTATACCAGCTGGTTCTGAAATTTCGTACCGTTTGCCAAACCGAAAATTTCGGTTTGGTTCGGTAAATTACCGATTCAGTACGGTTCGATTTGATCGGTACAAAAAAAAATTGAAAAATTATTGAATCAACAATTTGTCTTGAATACATATGTAAATAATAATATGCTTCCTACCACTCTAACCATCCAATAAAGCTGAACAGAAATTATAAAGAATACATCAGAGACCCCCTAGCCTCAGTCCCCTATCCAAAAATTACTTTAGCATCATTCAAGTTTTTGGGTTTTAAATGCAATTAGAACCCAATTTATTAAGATAAAATCAGAAAGAGAAAAAATGGGGCATTTAGAGTTTGGACTGTACCTCTGTAAATTACAAATCTGGGCCGAGATAGAGATGGTGGAGGCGCGATGGGAGTGGGTGGTGCGGCGGCGCGGTGGGATTTTGATTTAAGGAAAGAAGATTTGGGTTTTGCTCACCGTTTCAAGTAATACCAAAATCAAAATTTATGATGCTTGGATAATGGAGTAGTATATTGAATTGAAATTTTGGTTTGGTATGTACTATTGAAATTTTGGTTTGGTATATTCATTTTATCAAATTTTGCAAAATCATAATATTAGGAATACGCATTCAATATAATAAAGTTGTACCAATTTTTGGAATCTTGTTTTACGAGATAGTTTCAAAATTTGTACAAGATATCAAACTAAACTATTCGGTTAAATTATCAAACGGTTCAGTTCGCTATCAAAAAATCGAGATGTGCATGTAGTTTGAGTCTTCTTTGTAATAAATTAATACTAAAAACTATAGGTAGATTCAAACTCGTTGAATCTAAGTTACATAAAATTCTAAATTTTAAATGCAAAACAATAATATTATAATTTTTTTTTTCAAAATACTAAGACACAATAAAAGAAAAATAATTGTATTATCAATTAGCATATTCTCCCTCCTTTTTTAACTATCAAATTTATTTGGGACCTTCCAAGGAGCTGGAATTGCCATTCTAACTCTTCTTGGGGGATTCCATCCACAAACACAAAGCGGCATTTTCGGCCAAGGCAGGATCCAGGGCAAGCACTCGTTGAAAGAGAGAATAACACTTATGTTTACACTCCCGAATTTGGAGATCTTCCCTCCGTTTTTTTATTCGTTATGAAGGACTGCACAAATATTAAGAAATGTAATAAATAACAATTTTTTTAAGTAAAATTCTCAAAACACGCTTTTAATCAAATAATCACAGCATTTACAAGAAGGGTAAAATTGGTATAAGAAATTTAATTCTACATTAATATCCTAAAACAATAAATAAAAAAATGGAGGGAGTAAACTTTATCATTTGACACCAATAATATGAAATAATCACATTTACATAAATTATCTTAACATAGCTAACATAACAAACACTCTAAAAATTTCAATAGAATGTATACTGTTAATCCAAAAGTTAATTTGATATCTTAAATCTATTTTAATGTCGCGCTCCGGTCATTGTCCAATACATCTGAATCAATACATAACACATTAATGTTAATATAATATGATGTTGGTAAGGAGGGGAGCAGACAAAGCAGAATAATATAGTCGACAAAGATATTTAGGACATTTTTTTTGCATATACATTGTTTTAGATTATGGAGTAAAACATTCTATACATATATATATATATATATATATATATATATATATATATATATATATATATATATATATATATATATAAAGTCTCTAGAGCATCAGTATTAGCTACTAGATCAAGTTCATTTTCACCGTATGTTTGAGAATGTGGTTATATAAATAGGGGAATATCTTATTTGAAAATCATTCAAGTTTGTTGCATTCATACATTTTATTTGACAAAAAAATTATCAAATAGAAAAAAACTGAAAGACATTTACATTTTCAAAATTTATTTTTGAGGTCCCTCGATAGTCAGGGTCCTAGGCAAGGGCCTAAAATGCCTAGCTATAGAGCCAGCCCTGGCAAAAGGGATTCCATAATAACCTAAGGCTGTGTTCGCTTGGCATAACTGTAATTGGGCCAATAATTAAGTCAGTCCAATTGTTAATTAGCCCAATAAGTTGAATTTGGGCTAACATTTCAGTAACATGTTCGGATAACCCGATTAAGAGGAAATGTCCATAATGCCCCTAACCGAGAAATTCTTCAAGCTTTTCTCCTTCAATATCTCATCGAACAGTCTTTCCAAGTTTGAAATGCAACAAAACTAATGAAGTTAAAAATCGAAAATTTGATGAAATGGAAGAGAAAGATGAAGATTGAAAGAAAGGGGGCTAGTGTTATTTTACCTGAAATGAGCGCGAAGTAGATTTTCAGGAGTGAGAAATGATAATCAATCATCTGATATATGAAAAATTAATGGCATTATGTGTAAATACCATTTAATTCTAGGGGCTTTCACGGTAGTTTTTTTACCTATTAGGCTGCATAATATAATTTCAGGGGGAGAGGACATATTGTAATCAACCCAATTAATGGGGATGGCCCACGTACAAACCCGATAAACATGGGCTGCCCGCAATATTGTCGGGACAAACGAACAACAAATGGCCTAAGATTAAGTGGCCTGATTCCTACAATTTGGGCCTAATTCCACCAAACGAACATAGCCTAACTCTTCAATTTTACTATACATTGATAGCAAATCGGACATTAGCCGCAATTTCCTTTTACAACAATACTAACCATTGGTCTAACCTATATTATCTGCAAAAGTAGGCAACTTTAAGAAGACAGTCCATTAAACATTCACAGGTGTCCACCCAAAAACAATACCTCACCTTCTATGAGGAATTAACACAAACACTAAACTGCAACAATTGTGCCAAAATAAACCCAACTTTTTTTATAATGATTCATGAGTATTCAACAAATACTAAAGTAAATAAACTTGAAATAATTTATTTATTCTGTAATTATTGTAATTAAGAAGAAAACACACTTGCTTCAAATGGAATCCACTTGGTGTTGGTGGTGGTGGTGTGGGGGTACATTTGCGTATTAAACTACATGATGTTGGGAAGACGCAAACCAAGCTGAACTAGCCTTTCCAGATCCGGATTAAGAAAATTTTCTTGAGATTGATCCGATGCTCGGATTAGCTCGGGTCAATAAAAGAACGTGTGTTCCTAATGCAGGCCAAACAAATTAGGTCTACACAATTTTTTTTAATCTATACAGAAATAAAAATAAATGTTTTTTTTTTAAGATGTATTAGTCCATTGTACGGTTTATAAATTCAACAACTCCATTTATGTCGTTCGAATTTGAGTCAGATCCAAATTTTGCTCGTAACTAGCTCTGCAATTTGACCTTATGCTAATTTTAGAACTTTTAAATTTATTCAACATTTTGGCCTCGTTTAATTTCATAAACTCATCGTCGACCTGATTGTTGTCTATATGAAAACTTAGGTGGGCTATGGAATATGGGCCTATTTGTAGCTTCTTTTCGAAACATGGCTATGTTTGCATTTAGCGGGTCGGATTATGCTTGACCAAAATTCGACTTTATTTACGTCGAAACAAATATTTATGAATCTGAAAATTTTGCATCAATTGGATCTTGTTAGAATTCAGCTGGACATTAGATTTTCTCCGAATCCAGTAGCTCCACTTTTCCAAATTCACACTTCAATTTTATTTATTTTTAAATATAACATTTTCATCTAACTTATACGTTCAAATTCTCCTCTTATTAGTTTACTAACCTTCAAGGCTTCAACATTAAATTTCTACGCATCTAACCACTTGTTACAAATGATTCAACTAACATATCACTTGAAAGAATAGTGATATTGATATTAGCGTATCATTATCAACTCATGTTTTCAGATGAAAATGTGCATGATTAATTAGTGTCCTATTAAATTGATGGCACAATAACAAAAAAAAACATTATAAAATATATATAATTTTTTGTTTTAATTTTGTTGAATACAATCTTTACCGGATCCAAATTAAGTGTACTGAAGCTGTCCATGTTTGCGTACCATCAAATATGATGCATCTGCTACATTTTTAAGCATCGAGAAACCAAAGGTACGTATTTGGCTCCGTTAATCAAACCGTGGAGGAAGATTCTTCACCGGATGATTATATATCATGCAACAATGGATCGAAAGAACTCATCTGTAATTTTTTGGTCTTAGTTTCGTTATTCTCAGCATTACCTAGTTTGTTGAACCTCATAGTAGAACAACTTTGTTTAGTGTTAGATTGTTGAAGTTCAAATGTAAATACAACATGGTAGATATAGCATTCTTACCTACATTCTTGAAAAATAACATTGAATTTTTTTTCCAATTTAGAGCTCTCTGCTTATCAAGATTCATTGCTCAAGGAATAATACAACTTCAAGAAACATCTGATTTTGGAAATTACTGCAGACATATTGTGCAAGCAATCTATGAGACATGGTACTTACTTATTGAAAGAAACCTACAACCCGAATAAGCTCCTGAAAGATTTAAAAAAAGTGCCTTTCTTCTTAATGCATATCTTCTGAGAAATAGATTCTGCAGCATGTTTATCATTCAAATCACACTGGTGATGAATTCTACAATACCCTTCAGAACTAGAGGTTGATCTTTTCATGGACAGTGAAGTATTTACGATATTAGTCTGAAATGACGAGCTATGTTGCTTGGCTGAAACATTGTAGGAATGTTCAGAAGAAATGGGGAATTTACGGCTAAGTATGGTTCCAAATACCTCTCCAGTGCCCTCCTCCACATTTTCGTGCTCTGGGATTGGATTATGCATTGCTGTGCCTGTTTTGTCTTTTGCAATGTAGTAATTTTGTATTGTTTTAGGGGACTTAAAGTTGGGGTTGCAGTAGGTTGATTTGGATCTTGGTATATGATGTGGGAAAGAGAGATTTTCAGAATTTACAGATTTGGATTTTGTTGTGTCAACTTTTCTGATTCTTGAGTACCCATTCATTCTTTTTAACTGGAAAATTGTGAATGGGAATTGTTTTGATTTAGGCGAGAAACGAAACCATACACCATTTGATATTCGATTCAAGTTCAATGAACTCGAAAAGAAGAAGAATACTTATATTTGGATCAACTAGAATTCATTCAATCGTAAGCGCCTAGCAATCAAATCAAGCCAAGAAACATTACCAAAGACAATGCTTTTAATATGCACATTAAATGCAAACAAGACAAGATTCAAACTGATAGTAATGGTGGGGTTTGTCCAAGTCAAATTACTGTCAGAAGGTAGTTGGAATTACTTGAACAAATACTGTTCGACAGATTAAATTCCTATAAGGTTCCAGAGTATTATCTCAGCTTCTGTACTACTGATAAAGTTATAACACATTACACATGGGGAACAGTGTTGCTGTAAAATGTAAAATGACAGCTTCTGTATAATGTTCGCGTTGGGTTCCAATAATTTGAGAAATCGGTTTCAAAGAATTCCAACATGTAAAATGTACATTATTTCTCTAAAATGATAATTAATCGTACAAAATCGCATCAATAATCATCAAGTTTTAAACTCTCATGCAGAAAGAAGTTTGCTCAGCTGCACCATAACTTAACTTCAGATAAGCATACACTATCTCGAGCTGATCAGTTCACGAATTCTATCCCTGTAAAAGATGTTCCTGCATTTAGTTGAAGGGCAACATCTCCGACAACCTACACAATTCAATGATAACCAGTAAGTACTACTACTAAAGTATAATACAGATTACAATGCAAAAAAATAGTATATGCATTAAGTCACTTTTTTCCTTTTTACCTTGGCCATATACCTATAGGAACATTCAGTAACCCCAGCGACATGGGGTGTGATTATAACATTTGGGAACTTTAAAATTTCATCATTAGGATCAAATGGCTCAGTCCATGCCACATCAATTCCTAAGCCTCCCAAATGACCTGATTTTAGATTATCGAGTACCGCATTGTAGTCCAACAGCCCACCTCGTGCTATATTAACGAGCAGAGAACCCTAAAGCATGAAAGTTTCTTTCTTAAGTTGCAAAATGGCTCCAATTTCACACACACACACACAAGAGAGAGAGAGAGAGAGAGAGAGAGAGAGAGAGAGAGGTGCAAAGACATGAATTTTATCTGCCTTAAAATAAAGGCAATACATGCAAACAAAAAGTGATGTGTAATAACCAAACCTTTCTCATGGAAGTTATGAAACCATGGTCCACAATGCCAGCCTGGAATCATGACACGAAAAATTAACACGTAATCAAGTTAATTGCGTAATAATAGCATGAAGCATGGGGAATCTTTTACCGTTTCATTATTCATGGACAAGCAACAAACAACTATGTCTGAACGACTTGCAAACTTGAGAATCTCTTGATGACCACCTTTCTCGTCCACCAAGTTATCATGGGTACCATTTTCGAAGTACAATGCTGGATATATACATGCATCTAACTATATGTTATTCAATAATTTTAGCAACTTTACTTTTACATTTATCGCTTGTGTTTCCAAAATCTCATACCTTCTGATTTGCTTGAGTTCTGCAAAGTGGGAGGCCAGCTCCTTTTAGTAGCAAGTATTTTCACACCAAAGGGCCGCAACCGCTTTGCTAAATGAACTCCAATATTTCCAAATCCCATTATAAATATCTGCAAGATGTGAGGAGCATTTATCTTCGAATTAGAACATGAGATAGATATCAGTGAAAGTCACTTATTTTACATGAATGATAAGAACATATACATAGCTTGAATAGTTAAAGGGAAACAATAGAGGAATTCACCGTTTTCCCTTGCAATGTGTCACCAATTGGGTCTCCAAGTTTCTTCTCTCTCACGGAAATTTGCATATCATGCTGCAGCGATGGTAAGTTACTTGAACTTGAATAACACATTACTTAGAAATGAAGGAAGCAATAAAAAACATAATAACGTCAAAATGGATAATATGCTAAGTAGTATTTCAAGACCAACTTGCTTACGAAGGAGACCCAACATCAGATAAATAGCCATTTCAGCACATGAAGTTGCATTCCCAGTGCTATCACTTGGGATCCTAGCTACTTTAATTCCATATTTCGTAGCAGCATTTATGTCAACACCTTCATTTAAGAATAATCATGATACATAGACATATATTATGACTAATTAAAGTTGTCTTGAAAACCTCAAGTTATCTTGCTTATGAGGTAATACATACCTTCGAGGCCAACTCCAAATTGCATGATAAGCTTCATTCGGCTAGCTCGAGAGATGAGTTCAGAATTTAGTTGGAAGCTTTTCACAACACATATATCATAATTTCCAATAGAATCTGGGATGTCATCAAAGGGGGCAACATCAACCTGGAATGAATAAAAACTAAGTGATATTTAGATAACTGACAATTAAATTAAGTAGATTAAATACGCATATCCAGGAATATGAAAAACCTGTATGAATGGATGATTTTGCAAATACTCTCTTGTATAATTATGGGAAGCAGGGAAATGTGGCCCACAGAAAAGAACACGAGTGATGGGCTTGCCACCTTCACTAGCCATTTCTGAGTCCTTCCCTAATAAACCTGCACTGAGGAAGCAATGAAATTAATTGACACAACTATGTAAGAAAACCAACCATGTAAGTGATACGCAAACGTATTTACACATAAACTATATTGTTGGAGACTGAATTCTAATTAGCACTAAACCTCTCTAAGAATTCAGTATCTCACTATGATTTGTGCAAAAGGTATAGTTTTCGGAAACTCTCCTAAAGAATATTCTCTTAACAGTGCAAAGGTTCGGACATTCTAGAATATGCCCCTTCCTCAATCACGCATAATTATGACTCATCTTGCTGGTCAGGTTGGTACACATTCATAAAAACTGATCGAATTTATCACAAGTACAAGAACAACAATTGCTCCAATCGTAAGCTGCACTAGCCTCTTGCAAAATAAGCTCTTTGTTGATCCTTAAATCCAGCTAAGGATATACAAATAGCCACTAACAAAATCAACAGAAACAATCATACCAACACCTCAACCATCCATACATATCTTAACTAACATCACAAAAGTACACCAAATGTGAAACTTTTAGAATTACATAAATCTTAATCCCTAACCTGATCTGACCAGCAACTATGTAATGCAAAGACAAAAGAAAAACAAAAAAGGATGAGTTTTTTACTTATAATTATGCAAGAATCTTCCTCCACCAAATCGAGATTCCCAAATCTGCATATACTCCTAATACTATTACTCAATGCTTTTGAACAATCTCAAACCCATTACTCCTAAAAACTCTGTAACTTGATTAAATAATAACATATGAAAAATAAAAAAGTCAACTAATTACACCAATTAAAGGAAAAATATTGGAATCAGAGACTGCACTGAACTGAAGCGGGTTTTCTTACCTGGGGAAAATGAAGAGTGGCGCTGCTGTGTAGTGATAGAAGTAAAATTGTACGATGATGTTCTGTTCCTTGTAATTGTAAGAATTCCACTCTCACCTAGTAAAGCTTTCATAAAAGTTGGTAACGAACGGAAGGAAGTGTTACGATACATGAGGGTGGAGAGAAGAAATGATGCACTCTCACAACTGAGCTATATTATATGTAGGGTATTTTCATTTTAGTCCATCAATTTTGTGGTGACTTTTAAACTGGACCTCTATGTATTTTTTTACCAGTGAGTTTTTTTTTTTTTTTTTTTTGAATTTTCAGATATTGATAAAAGTAAACTTTTTTAAAATAAAATAATACTATAGATATTGTGGAAAACACTATGCAGGATCAGTTGATGATTTGTGTGATCTGAAAACGTTAATGTGCATTTGAAATTTGTTTTTTATGTAATATTTTAAATATACGGGCCATTGAATATCGTTTAGAATTTTAAAACGTGAATTTACAAGTATTTTTCAATGTGATGTCTTTACAAGGTCATATACCAACTTTAAGAATATATCAACATATTATTAAGTTAAGAATAAAATTGTCCTAAAATTGCGATTAGGCTTTTATACCAAAAATTGTGATAGGAGCACTCCTAAAAGTCAAAATAAGATTTTACATGGGTCATTGTCTGCACAAGGTGCATATTATTTCTTTTCCATTTTATTACTAAATCACAATAAAAATATTTCAATTAAAATAAGACTGAGAGTGCTCATTCTTTCGGGTGGGCGACCAATTTTTTTTTTTTTTTTTTTTGACTTATAGGGGAAAATTGATAGCCTAAAAATTTATGGGTCAAAAGTCAGCTATCATAAGTCATGGGATAAAATAGATGTAGTTAAATAAACAATTAAACCACAAAATTGATCAAAAGCAAGCCTTTAGCAAATTGATTTAGTAAACATCAAAAAGTTTATGCTACTAAAAATTGCATTTTGTGAGCAATTTTATTGTACCAAAGTAGCGACCTTAAGGAAAAAAATAATAATAATAATAATCAATTGCTTAAAAAAAATTGACATAATTTTTTATTTTTTGTTATCAATTCATGGAAGTAAAAGATGTGTGCATAATCACAACTCACAAGTTTAGCTTTTCCCATGTGTGTATTATAGATACAATGGTAACATGTGTGATATATGCTGATAAAAATGAAATATTTTTTATTATATTAAAATCTCTTTTGCATTTTAATAAAGAAAATTAGGGGTCGTGCGGTTAATCCAACATAATTGGGCCCGGTTGTTTACTGTGTCTAATACTATAATTGGGCCAATTAAAGTGACGTTTGGTTACAGTTTTGATCCAAAATTACAAATAGTTCCAAATGAAAAAAGTGTTTGGTTCACATGTTTCTACCCAATATTATTGGATTTGACAAAATTACCCTCTTTTACATATTTGCTACTAATTTGGTGACTTGTGAAAAAGCCACCAGTAGAATTTCTTCTTCTCAACTATAGATCCATCTTAATATTATTTATTCCAATCACGTCTTAATTTTATGGTTTTATGTTGGATTGGGTTGTATTATTTGAAGTAAAAGGGTTAATTCAACACAATCTTAAATTTAGTAAATGGGTTGATCGTTATGCAAAGTGAAGAATCAGATTTGAATTTTCTGGATTGCATTATGATTTGACCAAGTATGAGAGAAGGATGAGATCAAGGATAGTAAAGGCAGTTTTTGTAACAAGTTATTCAAGGAAGAAAAGAAAGAAGAATCCCCTCTAGGAATTTTAAAACTAGAATTCACATATAAACTAGGAGCTAAAAGTTCATAGAGGTAGATTATCCATTTCATGTGAGCAAGTAGCTAGCTCTCAGCCTCTTTACTACAAAAGTTGGCTTGTAAGGTTCTTCTTGTCGAAATAGAAGAAGAAATATATGTTCATAATAAAATTTGATATACGAAAAGGACATAACGTAATTTTCTACTAAATTTGGAGGATAAAATCGTAAACTAGAAATCTTATGAAAGAGAAATTGTTGGAACGGAGGGAGGAGTCCCAATTGAAATCTTTCAAGATAATTTCGGACCAACTCGATTTCTAATCAACCAAACCAAACCCTTGATTTAGGCAAGATTATTTTTTTACCTCTAAGCTTACCGTTTAACTTGAAAATCCATTTTTAAAAGTGTTCGATGAACGTCTCGTGATCATTATTTTATTTTCAAATAATTATTATTTTGAATATTATACATGTACTAGGAATCCCATTTTGACACATCGTATCTTGACTTGAACTAATCAATTGACGATTTCAATCCCTGTCAAAGATTTTTCTGCGTGAAATTGAAGAGCAACATCTCCAACAACCTGTGATTCAAGGTCACCAGTATAAGATTTAACCTTTTATACAATAGTTTTGTAATTATAATTAAATAGTACATACATTCATAATTACTAGCTAAAATATAAGAAGAAAAAATAGCGTTTAAATTCGTCGAAATTAAGAAATCAAGTTAGTTTCCAAGATAACAAAAAATTCGAAACCTACTACTCATGTAAGTTAATTAGTTTCTATTGAACCAAACCTAAGAAAAAAAGTTTCCATATTTTTTACGTCAGAAATGTAAGAAATATTGATTTATGTCATTACGTATCTTACGTTCGTGTAAAGAGAGAAAAATCAATTATAAATTTATAACAACGTACATGAGCTCAAAATATTAAATGCTTAATTAATTAATTATTAATTAAGTACCTTGGCCCTTAATCTTATGGAGGATTCAGTAGCTCCAGCAACATGGGGTGTTAATATGACATTTGGGAACTTTAAAATGGCATCATTTGGATCGAATGGCTCAGCCCAAGCAACATCAATTCCTAATCCTCCCAAATGACCTGATCTTAAATTATCAACTACTGCATTGTAGTCCAACAGCCCACCTCGTGCTATATTAATGAGCAGAGACCCCTAACACACATACAAAATATATATTTTTCTAAAATTTCAAATTAAGTATCCTCAATCTTTAACACATGCTATAAAGATCAAAAAGTGTTTTTTTTTTTTTTTAATTGGCAATTTATATAGTGTAGAAAAACCTTTCTCATGGAAGATATGAAACCATTGTCCACTATACCAGCCTGAAAGAAAAAGAAATAAAAAAGTTATCATCACAAGAACCAATTAAGTTATATGAATAAATTAAATAACACTTAATTAATTAATTACATACATGGAAAATATATTTATAAATGACATGTTACCGTTTCATTGTTCATGGCCAAGCAACAAACAACTATATCAGAAAGACTTGCAAATTTGAAAATATCTTCATGTCCACCCTTTTCATCCACGAGATTATCATTTCCAGTGTAAGATTCTGAATATAGATATAATATATGCATCTAATTAATTAGTTAATTATGTAACTTAGACTTTTATTTTACAACTTAATTATTGGTTAGTTTATAATCAGATTGTTAACTAATTAATCTTCATATACAGTATATATATACCATCATCTGATTTGCACCAACTCCTTTTTGTAGCAAGTATTTTGACACCAAAGGGCCGCAAAAGCGATGCTAAATGAACCCCAATATTTCCAAATCCCATAATGAATATCTAAAAAATTAAAATCGTGGAGAATTTGTTATGAATTAATAAAAGAGTTTATTTATTATTAATAAATATATTAATTAATACTCCATATTCACCGTTTTTCCTTGCAAAGTTTCACCGACTGGACCTCCTACTCTTTTCTCTCT
This sequence comes from Penstemon barbatus, assembly GCA_003313485.2. Lineage (NCBI taxonomy): Eukaryota > Viridiplantae > Streptophyta > Magnoliopsida > Lamiales > Plantaginaceae > Penstemon > Penstemon barbatus. The sequence goes on from CM064881.1 coordinate 19,751,937, forward strand.
CACGGCTATTTGCATTTCATGCTGCACCACTTCATTAATGATCAAATTAATATATATATATATATATATATACAAGTGAAGTAATTAAAATGTGCTTGTGTAAAACAATTAGTATTATTAATTTGTGTACCATGAAATAAACTTTAATTGTAAAGTACAAAAAATGAACACTGAATTAACCTATATTATAATATATTATACGAATAATATAAGAGAAAGTATATATCATTCAATTCAACCTGTTTGCGGAGGAGACCCAAAATCAGATAAATGACCATTTCAGCACATGAAGTTGCATTCCCAGTGCCATCACTTGGGATCTTGGCCACTTTAATTCCACGTTTTGTAGCAGCACTTATATCAACACCTTCATTTAATATGGAATTAATTGATTTCTAATTAATCCTTGTAAAAAAACCTTAAACGACATGTAATATGGAATTAATGGAGGGAGAGTACCTTCCAGGCCAACTCCAAATTGCATGATAAGCTTCATTTTGGTTGCTCGAGAGATTAGATCAGAATTCAGTCGCATGTCTTTCACAACACAAATGTCATAATTTCCAATAGCATTCGGGATTTCATCAAATGGGACAACATCGACCTGAAAAATTTTAAAAGGCCAGGGATTCTATTTCATTAATTAATTAGCTAGGAGCAAAAGAATTATGATGTATATGATGTATGTAATGATTAATTATCAAACCTTTAATTACAATTATGACATGAATTTAACAAACTAATTAATTAATTCCTAGCTATTAGAGAACGTACCTGTATAAATGAATGATTTTGCAGATACTCTTTTGTAAAATTATGAGAAGCAGGCATATGTGGTCCGCAGAAAAGAAGACGAGTGATGTTGGGTTTTCGACCTTCATTTGCCATTTCTCAGACCTTCCCTAATGATAATCAATTAATAAACAGAAAAATAAAAAATAAAAAAGCAATGAAATTAAATATAACACAAATATGTCAAACTATCTATATATATAGAACTATATTGTTCGGGAAGAAAGTTATGCGTACTGAATGTATCATTTGCAGTTATGATTGCAAAAATAGGGGTAGATTTGTAAATTTTAGTCCTAACAGTAATGTTTTGGCAATTTATTCTTACATTTACTCAAACTAACAAATTTTCCCTCGTATTTATTTTTTACGATTATTACAATCAAATTTTTGTGCGCAAATTCAATCAACATGTGGATTAACAGAACAATGATATATAGTTTGAGTCAAGTGGGGGAAAATAATTTTTATTTTCACACTTGTTATTTGGATATCACGAAAGAAAATTATTTTTCTTCAACTTTGCTGCAGGAAAATTTTATATAGAAAAAAATTCTCCATCAATTTGATGGAAAAATCCTAGAAATTTTTTAACTTTGAATTATATAATCAAATGGGACAACATCGACCTGAAAAAACATAGTCGTAATTATTTTATCTATATTTTTTTTAGTATGTCTAATTTAGTAATTAACACAGATGAATTAAAAATGTCTCATGTTTTCAAAATTGATATGAACTCGGCGTCTAAAAAATATACAATTAGCGTCAAATTAATTTTTAAAAAAGTTAATTTAATAAAAAAAATGTGATTATCCATAAAGTATTTTACCAAAACTATATAGGAAAGTACAAATAACAAAAGAGAACATCGACTAAGTTTTTATTTTGTAATCACTTTTAGTATCTTTTACAAATTTGAAAATATTCATAAGATATCAAATATATTTGTCAAGAAAATTATTTCCTAAACTTTCTTGATCGAAAATCAAACATCTTCAAGAAAATATATTCTTGACAATATAACATGCACAAGAAAATGACTTTCTTTTTCCCCTTTTTCTTTTCTTTACTTTCATTTCATTTTGATGACAGCCAAACAAGCCATGAAGGATTGAAAAGAAATTCTAGTCTAAAGTAATTAGAAAATTAATTCAGTTAAATGTTAATTAAAATTGATAGAAACACAACAAAAATTTGCAAATATAAAATGATAACTTGGACCACATATTTACTTGCCTTACCCAATATATATTGCCCTGCCAAACACGGATATATCTATCAAAAGTAGTATTTCAACACTTAAGTTGGAAGTATGGGTCCTCTCCTGTGGATCTTATGGATATGGTGCAATGACGTAGCTAGAAAAATATCTTAATTAGCAGAAACATTTTACATGTGTCAATATCGATTTGTCATAGATTGAGTCATTCAAAATTATATCAACAATTTCGATTTGTACAAACTCATTTAACCATTCATTTCTTATCCTTAATTGAATTTATTATATGCTTCATAGCAGAAATTATCTTCTCCACGTTGTTTTAGCAATTGGTGAATTCGGTAATTGTTAACTTTAAAAATTAACATACCCTATGTATAATTAAAACCCTTATAATAAAAACATGGATACTTAGAATAAAATAAAGATAATATAATATTACAAATACACATATATATTGCATAAATTATATTTCAATGGTTTATAAGCGCCCTTTTAACTCAGTGGTAGAGTAACGCCATGGTAAGGCGTAAGTCATCGGTTCAAATCCGATAAGGGGCTTTGATTTTTTTCATTTTTTTTTTATATAATAAAAGTTTCTACTTCTTCTTCCACGTGCAGGATAACCCCAAGGGGTTGTGGGTTCTTTTCTACCAATTGGGGCTCTCCCTTCACCACCCCTATGGGGATGGGGACCGAAGGGTCTAGGAGCTATTGAGAGTGACTTACCTTCACGTGGTGAATTGGGCTTTGGCTAGGAAGTGGACAAACCGTCTCTTGCACGAAGAGGGGGTATGCGACCTTGGATTGCTGTTGCATATTCAGCTCCTATTGCAGCTGCTACCGCTGTTTTCTTGATCTACCCAATTGGTCATCCTATTCATATGTATATCTAATTTCATCCAAAACCAAGTCCAAACTCGGTCTCCTCTCTCCTGAAACCTAACTTAATTCAAATCGATATATATTTTTCATTCAAATCAAATAAATTAAATTTGAAGCATTTATGTTCATTTTCTCTTTTGATAAAATTAAATTCAAGCTTCAGTAAATAAACAACTACCAACTGTTACAAGACTGGGAATTCACCACAAAGAAAGACCAAAGCCTCCCACCATCACTTTTGGTGACAAAACTCAAAGCTAGAAACACAAAATGCAAAACACCCTTCTGTTATATCTACCTGTCGGAAAATTCCATGTATTTTCTTAATTATCAAAAAAAATTCATATATATTAATCTTTATTAGAAAAGAATTCCCATGTTTTGTCATTTTATTAGCTCAAATGCTCAATACACCTATTTGAAAATTAAAAGTTGATTGCAGAGGGGTTATAACAAACCTTAAGTTTACAATTCTCAATTTTTTTTAAGTGAAACATGGATTTTCATATTTTATAATTACAAAGAAAGAATAAAAAAATTTCATTTAGTGGTATATGTATCTTTTGCCCTACAAATCACGAAAAATACATAAAAGACTGAGGTTTTTCTTACTTAAATGTATTTTAAGACAATATTTACGATACTGTCTTTACGTAACAGTTTAATTATCGAGAATCAGGAAGTTTACCATTTCTCATAAGATAATAAACTCACAGTGAACCAAGCAATATTCGACAAAATTTTAGAAGAAGAAAGGCGAGTCGAGTTTCTGAAATATAGCAAGAAATGGAATGAAGAATGTATACGCAAATTTGGACTAGTTAAGAACATTCACACTGTTCGGAATAGCAGTACTGGTATGCGCTAGCTGGTTCGGTTTGGACTTTGGAATGAAACAAAGCAATTGTTATAGCTGGTTACGTTTTTTCTTTCAATATATAAAAAATGAAAATGTAGCCAAAAAGACATGATTAATTTTATGACAAATGTAGAGTCTTGAGGTAATATTTATTCAACAGAATGCCACAAACTGAAGGAAAGAGATGTAATGTTATTAAAAAGAAACAAAGTACATAAATTTCCAGAAACTACGTGTGCGCCATCTTTCAATAAATCTATTCAAATGCTGCATTATAAGGCTTTGGTGGATCATCGTGCAGGAAAATGTCGAGGAGCTCATCAACTGTAGAGAATTTCAAGTCTGGATACAGTGCTGAAGCCTCGATATCATCCTCTCCGAGATCAAAGTTCATCGTCACACCTACTACAAAGACACTATGTAGAATGGAGACTGGTATATTGTCTGGATCCGGAAAAGCTGCAATAAATCAATTATGTACTCCTATCAAATTTCATCGTCTGAATTTTTCTTGAAAGGTAGGTACTATACATGACATTCTTAATTAATTTATCGATGTCTAGAGTAGAGTATACTTACTTTGAGAAAGAGTAACAATCTCTTCTTCGGGGACATGAACTTTGTTAAACATCTTTCCTGTTTTCTTCTCCCAGAGAGAAATCAATTCAAGTTGTGATATAATGTTGGTCTCTGGCCTATATATAACTACACGATTCAACGCTCTTGGATCTGTAGCCACTTTGATGGTATAAACGCCAATATCTTCTTCATAATTCAGCACAGCTACAACAAATTAGTCAAACATATATAACGACTAAGTATAAATCGAACATGTACAAATACAATTACTAATAGAGATTAAGTCTGGAAATAGTACTGTATTATATACCTTTGGCTTCACCAGTGCCGTAAACAGTAATCTCTTGCTTTTCTTTGTCATAAGGATGGAGCAAGTAGTTCACAAAGTAAGCACCAAAGCAATTTGCAGAAACAAAAGTATATGGGATATTTTCTTTCTCTATGGCTCTTCTTATTTTCTTCTTCTTCTCTAGAAAGGCTTCAAAGGGAGGCAACACGCTCACTCTGTCCTCTTCAACCCCAAAATCCGATGGCAAAAATCTCTACAAGTAGATGTAATTCTTCTACAACTTAGTTTGATTAGCAGCTATAGAATAATGATGCAAATATTAATGTCATAGTTCAAGTAGGGTATTATAATTTGCGGATATGTACCTTAATATTTCCAGCAATCTTGATGGCCTTAATGATATTGAGCTGATCTAGCACTTGAGGATATGCCAATACAGATATCACCACGTCAACTTCTTTAAGCAAGGAAACGAGTTTGTCGATTTCCTCAAGTCTCCCCTACAAACATAAAAGTCGTTATAAACTAGAAGCAGAATATGAAAATGGGAAATTCATACTTTGACTATAATGGCACCCATGGATTGAAAGTCATTGAGTAATTCAGTCTTGTCGGAATCAGGCCTGGAGAAAACATAAGTGGGATGGCCTAATTTGATGCTTGCCTTCACCATGTAGCTACCAATGTAACCAGTGCCTCCAAAAATGAGTATTTTGCTTTCATTTTTTGCCATTGGAAACTTCAATTCAATTCTTAATTTCCTGATCTCTGCTCAAGAGGAGCATTATGCTTGAATTCATATACTAGGTTGTTTGATGCTTTCTTCTCACTCTAATTTTGTTTGATATTGATTGACCCATCACTGCGCCAAAGTCGGACCAGAGGTCCCCCCTTGATATTGAGATTGACCCATCACTACGCCAAAGCCAGAGGAATCCCCACTTGATATTTGAAACGGTGCACACACCAGATTACGAAGTGTTTCCTTTTTTAATTATTGGAAAAGTGGTTATATTAAGCGGGTACACAGCATAACTTTTTTTAATCCATGCATGATTCATCACCGTGTGATATTCTTGATAATTATTCTCTCGTGTTAGTCTGGAATTACATTAACTTATTGTTATCACATGAAATCTGTCATACAATCTCATAATTATAATATTGGAGTCTTTTGCAGTCAAGATTCAATTACTATTCAAATGATAAAGTAAGTAGTTATCTTAAATAATGATCTCAATATTTAAACCTGACATCCAAATTCAAGTTCAAAAGTCGAGTTTGAACTTTGTTTCCGATGACTACAGAAATGATAATCTCATGAACTCACAAATGTAAACAACCATCAACATTGCATCACAGTCTATTCCCAAAACTTGTTCTTCATATAGAAGTGTGATCATAAGAATACCAATACATAACAGTAGTGAAATTATTCAACTTACCATCCAACTATATGTCAAAGCTCAAGATCATCCTTGAAGAAATCAACATTTTACGAAAAACTAAAGACACTTCTTCTTCATCAGTACATATTTAACGTATGTTTCAGCTATATTCCAAATTCAGACATCTTAATTCTACTAGTCTGTTAAGGAGAGGCGTAATAACAATAGAAAGTTCACCAGGTATGACGATATTAACACTTAAGTTACATTATATATATCATGAACTTTGTCTATCTGTCAAATCTAAAATATACTACCACTTTTCATCTTGTGCAGATGTAGCTACAAATCATTTTTTGTGATGGATAAAATATGGAAATCAACTACACAACTTTCAAATGAAAACTTAATTCTCATAGCAAATAAGCAACTAGACCATGAAAAGATTAGCAACCTATAAGCTAAAAAATCACAAAATAACCAAAAAAAGTACTCATTATTGGACACACAAAAAACCACATCCCACTTCTCTCATTTGTATACAAAGTGGTTTCTTAACTAAAGCTAACACAAATGTAACTGAAAAAAAGCACAATCCCCCATTTTCAGGGGTAAAGAAAGTAACCATCTCATCAAGTAAAGCTCTACAATCTTCATTATCCAAAATCCAAGAACTTTACATAGAAAATAAAAAGACAATGTCAACCAAAACGCATAAACAACTGGCGTGTCGATTATACTTCAACAACCACCACTATTATATCCAATAATACACTTACAATTACAACGAATGACTATGTTTGAACCTCTACATCATTATTATGATCATGATGACAATCGGACTCATCACCGGAATCATCCTCATCAAAAGGCTTTTCTTTGTGAAAAATACAGCATTTTTTGGAACTTTTCTTATTCATAAATTCGTTGTCCACGGTTCCTTCCTTCCACGACACCTTCTTTTTCGGGGGCTTCAATTTCAATACTAATGAATCTCGAATTTGGGGCTGGTGATGATTGGGGGACGACGTCGCTTCGATGGTTATGGTGGGCGTGGTAGAAGGGGAGAGGATTAATTGCCTGCTGCCTGTGGATCTTGACATTGTTGGAAGGTTAGGGCTGGTTCGATCTAGGAATTTGGGGAATTTTTGTGTCGTTTATAGGCGTGTTTTGTGCGTTTTGGTGGAATGGTTGAGGTGGTTTTGTTCACGAAACATCACCTTTTTATTTCCATTCGTATTTTATTTCACAAGATTTTAATTTAAATATTGGAAGTAAGATTGTCTTATCAGTATAAAAATAAAGTTTGTAAAACAATACTTCACCATCACCATCACCATTTATGCGCTTATAAGAACAATTTAAGGTGGAAATCAAACAAAAATAGATGTTGAATTGTACTTCATTGCATGATGAAAAAATCACGTACTTTAATTTTGGGATTAGATCATGAATTCAAACGAAATCGAAAAAATTTGATACTCCTATATAAGATAAAATTAAGAAAAGTTTGTAACATTCAACCTTTTTCAAAATACCTGAAAATCGAGAACATCTTAACAATTTCTCAAATTTCTAAAACTCATCTAATAAAAACGAAACTAACTGACCAATTTATTTTTTACATTTTTAAAAAGATAAGAACAAAAGATTTTCAATTATGGAAGACTAATGATTTACTAATTAAATCGGCATCTCGTGCCAAACGTGGACAACTCTTCACCTTCCAAATTTCCCTAATTTAGATTCTCATAACTATTCGCGTAACCAAACAAACCCAAACCCAAGTATGAAATAACAACGTTGAAACTGAAGTCAAAACTCATCAAGATTGACGAAAGGACGAAGAAAAGCCAAAGAAAATGGCTTCCTGCAACTTTTATTCAGTGAACTTTACAGCATCATTCTTGAACCCAAACAAACCCTTAACTTCCTCTCCTAATCATCTTCCTCTCAATTCAAAATTTTCATCATCACACTCTGATTCCCCCTTCCTCTCACTTCATTTAAACCAAAATTTATCAAGAACCCAGTTCAGAAGATCAAAAGCTGCTCCAAGTTTTTTGGTAAAGATTTTATCTTTTTCCCTTTAATTTGAAATCGGAAAATAAATAAAAATTTATGTGTAAATGTAATGTTTATCGTTTTTACTTCAACAGGTTGTTGCGTCAGGGGAAAAGGCGGAGCCTTTGAGGGTAATGATATCTGGAGCTCCGGCATCTGGTAAAGGGACTCAATGTGAACTAATTAGGACTAAGGTATAAAATTTGAACAGATAAATATAGTGTAAATATATAAGTGGTGAATCAGAAGTTGGCATTGCCTGCTTGCTGATTGATTGATTTGATTTGATAGTGGTGGCTGTTAAGCTTATTTACTTACTCAATCTATTTGGCTCAGCAATCTGTTTTAAGGGTACTAATGGTTAATGTTAGATACTGTTTTTTTTTTTTGGATTTAAAATCCATATAGGTTTAAGATTGGATAAAGAATGGCTGTGAAAGCTATTGGGATTTTGGTGGAATAATATGCTAATGCTGATAGTGAGAGGTGATTTATCTTATTCATAGTAGTAGAGAAGCTAATTGCCGTTCTCCCCCCAGCTCTGTATTTCAACAATGGGTGAACTATTATATTGATTACTGTGTAATGGTGATTGTTACTTTTGCTTATCTTTCTCCTTTGTTGGTTTCTCTTTATGTTCTATTATTGTACAGAAGCATCCATCACCCCTATCCCAGTTCAATATTCAACTTGAAGTGCTAAGGCTCCTCTTATACCGTCGTTTGTTTTCTTGGGCATAAGAAAGATTCGGTCTTTCTGACCATCTTAACCTCACCATAATTGCATACTGGATCAGTAAACTAAATTGTAAATTTGGAAAGTGAAATGGATTAGGATAAAGAAGTCTCTGATGATGTATATCTTTTATTCCAATTTGATCTGTTGGTAAAAGGTTTGAACTCAGAACTCGCCAATCGGATTATATACCCTATATATCCATGCTATATATTAAACAATTAGTCATTTTTTGTTTATGGTTGAGCAACTGGCGGGAGTATGATGTAACATTGTTGATGAGTTGCACTGGACATTTAAATGTGAAGGCTTTGGGACTGAAGGGCAGAGAGTTTCTTTATTTCTATTTCTATTTTTTAAGTTAATAATGTACTTGCCTGGTTAATTTTGAGCTTCTCACCCTGTCAATTCAACTGATGAATCATGATGTGAAACAAGTTACTATAATTCATCTTTCACCTGCAGTATGATTTGGTGCATGTTGCGGCTGGAGATCTTCTCAGGGCTGAAGTTGCTGCTGGGACAGAAAACGGGAAGCGAGCAAAGGAATACATGGAGAAAGGGCAGCTAGTCCCAGATGAAATAGTTGTCATGGTAGGCTTATGGATTCATAACTCTATTTGCAACTATTCAAAGATTCTATAACTTTGGAGGAATCTCCTTTCGAGGTCAACATCTCTTCTGTTTTGTTTATAGATGGTCAAGGAGCGTTTATCACAGCAAGATTCTCTGGAGAAAGGATGGCTTCTTGATGGATATCCAAGGAGCGTATCTCAAGCTACTGCTCTCAAGAAATTTGGGTTTGATCCTGACATCTTCATTCTTCTTGAAGTGAGGTTCTGTTTTTCTCTCTTGTTATATAAGGCCATGTTCAAATATGTTCTATATATGTAGGTAGTAGACATAGTTCACCGAGGTAGTTATGATGTGGTCATAAAGTTTCAAATTCATATATCCAATCTTGAACTTGTTGAGTTTGCCCTTGAGTCAGTTAATAATCATTTTTATAACTTAAATATGTGCGATAATTATTGTTGTATAAATAGGTTCCAGAAGAGTTACTCGTAGAGAGAGTTGTGGGACGAAGATTAGATCCTGTAACAGGGAAAATATACCATCTAAAGTATTCTCCTCCAGAAACCGATGAAATTGCTGCTAGACTTACTCAACGTTTTGATGACACTGAAGAAAAGGTAAATTTTGTCTAGATTTCTAATTCTTGCTAAGTATTTGCATAGTTGTTTATTCGTCCTTTCGAATATTTAACTTACCTTGCATAATTATTTTGGCCTCCTGTTTTCAGGTCAAACTGCGTCTGCTCACTCATAATAGCAATGTGGAGGCTGTGCTTTCACTGTATGAAGGCATTACAATCAAGGTATGTTGTATTTCTTTATTTTATCATATGTTGGATAAAAAGTCAAAAGTTCAATGCATGCATATTCCGAAACTTCCAAACCCCCTCTCCCACCCCCCCCCCCCCCCCCCCAAAAAAAAAAGGAAAGAAAAGAGAAAGTTAAAAAAATAAAAAAAGGAAAAACAATATATATAACAACAATTGTATGTTATGCATAATATTCTGAAACTGAATTTTGATTTACATGGGTTAAGGCAAATGTCTTGCTCGGCCTATTATAATCTTTACTGGGTACCCGTACCACGGCCAGCGTACATATTTTAGAAGGCCCCCAAAAGTCTTATAAATGTGAAGTTCTTTTTAGTCTTTTAGCCTTAAATAATGACCCAAGTAATTCATTAGTTTCCATACATAGCCCTCTTTTGTAACATGGTTATATTAAGTACTGAAAGTAAATCCTTATATTCTAGCTCTTGATATATATTATGTACTGAAAGCATATCCTTGTATTATAACTATTAATTAATGCTGAGAAGCTAATATTCACAACCTAACAAATAGACAAAATTTCATTATAACAGTTGTTTTTCTTACCGACTGTGTCACAAGATAAGCTAGAATGTAAGTTTCTATTTCAATACTTTTGCATTCAAAGTAGATAATATATAAGATACACCAACCTTTATGTGACATGAGTCCTGATTTAAAATTTCGCATATAGCCCGAAGAGACTAAGACCGGTCTTTCTTTGTACAAGTAAATCTGTTTACTTGAAGTTTTGTAATGCTGTGAAAATCTAGATTTATCCATAGCTGGTTATAGTGACCTCTTTCTTCTGCTTTGGATGAAAACCAGTTACAGTGGACTACCAAATGTTGTTGTTTATCTGTCCCCATATTAATTTTGTTCAAGAATTTTAGTTTTCCCTTTTTTGGCAGATTGATGGAAGTCTCCCAAAACAGGAGGTATATTCAGAAATTGACAGTGCATTGACAAAGCTACATGAACAAAAGCAGGCTCCCTTGGGTTCACTGGCAGCATAAAAAAAGAAAATGTTGAAAAAAATGCATACAAAGGCAGAAAACAAGGAACCATCTACTGCAAACAGGGAGAGGTAACCTTGAAGATGAAGTTATCAGGACCATTTGTGATTCTAACGTTTCTTGTCGTGTGATTGGGTAGAACAAAGACTATAATCCCCTTTCTATATCAATGTGTCAATAAATATCGATTCTTTAAGTTTATGTGTTGCGCTATAACTTATGATTATTTTTTTGTATTTTAATAACATTGTCTGCTATTACCAGTGTTTTGATTCTATGTTGTAAATCTTATCAAAGTAAATAATTGTAGTAATTTTACCCAAGTAAAAATACACTGTTTGTCTGTGAAAATGCATCAAAAACAAAGTTTCTACACCAGTGTTTTGATTCTATGTTGTAAATCTTATCAAAGTAAATAATTGTAGTAATTTTACCCAAGTAAAAATACACTGTTTGTCTGTGAAAATGCATCAAAAACAAAGTTTCTACAGAGACAAATAACTACTCACTCATATAGAATACAACACACTGTTGCCTAGAATCTGAATGTTAAATCATAGAAAACTACTATCTTCATTAAATTAGTAACAATTTAATACAATACAAAAAGCAGCTATATAAGTTCCTTATCATGTTTTCCGAAATTGTCCGGGGACCTGAAAGTGCAAGGTTCAGCATCAATAAGCATCTTCACCACTTCTTTCATGTTAGGCCTCAGATTTGGAAGCTTTGTAGTGCAAAGTACAGCAACTTTCAGCACCTTTATCATGTCATCTTGAACTAGATCACAAACCACCTTAGGATCAAGAACTTTTATCACACTTTCGCGATCATTTAAATGATTCGAAACCCAGTACACGATATCCTTCCCTTCTCCATAATCTTCCTCTATTGGTCTTTTTCCTGTCACCAACTCCAAAAGCACCACTCCAAAGCTATAAACGTCACTCTTTTCAGTGACTTTGATTGAATATGCCATCTCTGTACAAAAGCAAAATCAATTTAATGAAATAATCAAGTTATATAGTAAGTATTTAACTCTTAAAAGCACAATATGAGAATATTGAAAACTAACCAGGTGCAATGTAACCATGAGTGCCTGCAAAACAACTGAACTCAGATCCTCTAGGAGACACTTGATCTGCCACCTTTGCGACACCAAAATCAGCAATCTTTGCTTCATGATCTTCATCGAGTAAAATGTTTGTTGATTTAATATCTCTATGAACAATCGGCATTGGGCAATCGTGGTGTAAATAAGCGATTCCTTTTGCAGCACCGAGTGCGATCCTATACCTTTGATACCAATCAAGTTCTGGCTTCCCAACCTTAATCTCTCTATGAAGAGCCTGAAATAGGTTTCCATTTGCCATATACTCAAAAACCAAAAAATTTGAACCTCCTTTCACTAAACAAGCATATAGCTTTAGTATATTCCTATGTTTAATCTTTCCCATAATCTCCATTTCTGCTGTCATTACTTTCAGCCCATTTCCCTTCCACAGTTGCTTCACAGCAACTGTACCACAACCTTTCTTCAAATCCAGTCGATAAACTTTTCCAGTGCTTCCGGTTCCAACCAAGTTATCCTCGTCTAAGTCACATATTTCATCCACATCAAACTCGACCTTCTGGAAGCTCTCAAGCTTCCAATTTGATTTTGACTCTGATTTTATCTCCTTGTCAACTTCTTGTTCGTCTTCAATATCGGCTTCCTCCTGTTTGAAGCTCCGGTAACTTATAACCAATAAGCCGCCTATTATGACCACGAGTGCAAGCAATATGAAACAGAACATAACTAGTTTACTCTCGAAAAAGTTTTTCCGCCCATTTTTCCCATCGCAATAACTTAGCCCCGAGTTTATAAACTTTCTCGTGCTTTCTTCATTTTCAACACAAAGCCCTTTATTCTCAAGAAACGCTTTATCACCAGCCACGGAAAGAAAATATGGTGGCACACTTCCCGAAAGGTGGTTATTCGAAAAATCCACTGATGAAAGTTTCAACTTGTCGAAATTCTTTGGAATCGAACCCGTAAGTTGGTTTCTTGAAAGATTCAAAGAGTTCAAAGTAGCCATCTTTGAGAAACTACTTGGAATATTACCAGATAAAGAATTTGAAGCGAGATTTAAGTCCACGAGCCTAGGACAGTCGGCTAAATTTGAAGGTATCGAGCCACTAAACGTGTTTTCTTCCAACTGCAGAGATGATAGTTGCTTTAAAGCACCGATTTCTGAGGGGATTTTCCCAGAGAAACTATTGTTATTGAAGTAAATTCTTTCAAGTTGCGTAAGCTTGCCTAGTTCTTTAGGCACCTCACCCGAAAATCTGTTATTCGATAGCATTAACTCGTTTAAGTTCACTGAAACTCCAATCCCTGGTGATATCCCTCCAGTGAAAAAATTATCACTAAAATCGATCACCTGCACATTAGGAAGGGCCCACACACCATCTGCAATCGACCCATTTAGCTGATTTTGACTTATCCTTAACCTCACCAAAGGTTTACATTCAGCATATGAATCGGGAAACTCACCCGAAAATTCGTTCTCCAAGGCAAGCAGCTTTTCTAAATTTCCATTCTGGCATAAGTATCTTGGGAATGCACCAGAGAATTTATTTTCAGAAATGTCGATACTATTTAAAGGGGAAAATCGACCAAGATTCTGAGGAAATTCACCAGTGAAACTATTCCTGTACACAGAAAAGGCATTCAGATTCTGCATATCCCCAAAGGCAGGTGGGATTTCTCCAGAGAAGTTGTTAATGAACAAGTGAAAAACTGTTAATTTCTTCAGATTTCCAACTTCTTTCGGAATTTCTCCATACATTTGGTTACCAGATACATCAAACTCTTGCAAAAGGGTCAAATGTGCAAGTCCTTGTGGAATTTCACCTGTCAAATTGTTCTTATAGAGTTCAATTTTCCACAAATTTTTAAGTTTGCTTATCCATGTGGGAAAGTTACCAGTAATCTTATTCTTGCATATATCCAATGTTCCTAATGCTTCTAATCCAGAAAAAGATTCCGGGATTCCCCCCTTTAAGTTTGAATCAGCTAAGTAAAGCAAATTCAAGTTCTTCAAATTCCCAATACTTTCAGGAATTTCACCTTCATCGAAATCATTATCCCCAAGGCCTAACGAAACTAAACGTGTTAAATTCCCAACCCAACTCGGAAATTCCCCCGAAAAATAATTATCCGATAAATCAAGAAACTCCATGTTCTTGAGGTTGGAATAATCAGGAATGGTGCCATTCATGTAATTACCTGAGACATTTAAAACTTTAAGGTTTACACATTTGTTTAGTCCACTAGGAAGAACACCTGATATCAAGTTTGATGGTAACACTAAAGAAGTGAGATTAACCAGCTCGGAAATCGATGACGATATTACCCCTGATAAGGACTTATTGTCAAATGAAATCTCAGTCACCAAACCAGTTTCTTTATCACAAGTGACTCCATAGAATTGGCAAGGGGTATCTGAGTCTTTCCAAGAATCCAAATAGTGTAAAGGATCAATGAGCTGTTTTTTAAAATCTAGTAAGGCTTTAGTCTCTGCTGTAAGGCACGTGGATGGTATGGAATGAGATAAGAAAATCAAGAAAATGGTTAGAAAATGGAGGGAAAGGAGTTGTGATTGTCTGGCCATCTTACTAAAAGTGGAAGGGGCAGAAGAGTCTTTTTACAAGGGGAGACAAACTCTATTATTGCCATGGGTGTCCATCCTTCCTTGGTGTATAGCGGACATGAGAAATTCTGCTCCAAATAAATGATGTCAAGTAAATAAATACAAATGATAATTTATAATATAATCCTTTCTGTCTGACAAATATATAAACAATATATGTTAAAGGAATGTTCTTAATGTGAAAAAGAGAAAGAACAGAGAAAATTAATCTAAAGTTATGATGTCTATTTGTGTTTAGTATTGGATTACAACTAATAAAACAAGTACATCTATCTCCCTTTAAAGCAACTCAAAATGAACAAGAAGTGGAGAAGCCTTAATATTTTCCTTTTTTTTACCTAAAATATAAAAAAATAAAAATCACTTTCTGAAATCTTAATCTTTAGCCGAAGACGATATCAAAGAATGAGAGATTAACAAACAAAAGATAATTAATCCATTTTTTAAGTATAAAAATCCTCAACCTCTTCAATGATATTCAATTCTATTAGCATAGAATCAAGCTAAAAAACCAGCCTTAATTAATCCTTTTCTCAGTTACAAAAACAGAGATGCATGCAAAAAAAATAAAAAATTCTAATATATAAAACAAAGTTAATTACCTGGGATTTGGATTAAAGCTCAAGCTTTTCTGTTTTTCCATAACCATGCAGCTGAATTAAGAATCTTCTTTATCTTTCTTCCACTTTTATGAATCTAAAGTAAGTGCAATTTCAGACGTGAAGAAATTCTAGAAAGCAAGAAGAATCATAAATTAAAATAGAGACCTAATTAGAAATCTTGAAGTATGACAGACACATGGAAAAGGAAGAAGAAGAAAGAAAAGAAGTTTGTTGGGAAGTAGTAATAATAATATATTATGTGATTTATTTATGTTCATGGAATGTGAAAGATAAGTGGAACTAAATGATTAGAGAAGAGACAAAAGTAGGCGAAGAAGATAAGGAAGTGAGATAATTAATTCATGCATATATATTTTAGTTTAGTTTTTATTGAAAAAACAATTTAATTATGAATTTATGTTATAACTTAGGACAATATCTGAGATCACTCTGTTTATTTGAGGTGGTGGAAAATGACGAGATTATATTAGTAATGGTTACAGAAACTTCCAAAAAGCAAAACACTTTATAATGACCTTAATTGGCTTAATGTGATGGGATTAGCTGGAGGAGGAAGACAAATAAATACAAGTACTGATGTTTCATTAGTGGTACCTCACATGTTTTATTTTTAATATAATTTACAACTTTATAGTTTTTTAATCTTTTTTTTTTTTTATTTTTTAATGCAGATTGAAGTCGACATTGAAATGAGTCAAATGGACTGTATATAGTTTAAACTTTTGAATTCCATGTATAGTGATGACTATGTGGTAAAAAAAATGTTAATTTGTTTAATTTTGTCCAAGTTTTTTTTTACTAGTACCACTTTTTATTTTGTTTGTAGAGAACTTTTGAAGCAGGTTGAAATAGATCAGAATACTATGTTTGGTAGATCTACAATATGGGGAAAAAATCCTTTTTTTTTTTTCTTTTTTTCAGAATCGAAAAAAAAAATGTTTTTATAAAGATGTTTTGCTATATATTTTTATTTTTTTATTTTTAATACGTTGTGATTTGAAAATAGTCCAAAAGTTACAAAATTATACTCATCCCCAGAACTAATGACAACTAGATAACATTTTACTATATATAACTATTATTGATTGTGTCCAATACTTTATGGATTATGATAGATTATATTCATTGGACAACAACTGCATCACCAAGAATTTCAGTTGGATTATGAGGAATCATATCTCCCAATTTTCAACGTTTAAAATATCAAAATGCTTTTGCAAATTCACCCCGACATTTTTGCTCCTAATTGATAAGGGTTATATACTCTGGGTGCCATGTGAAATCATTACTTTATAAGATATAATATTTTTTCAGAAAAAGAAATTTTTTTTTTGAAAATTGAATATTATTTAAGGACATTAAAAAAAATGAAATAAGGATAAGAATTAGAGACGAATCAAATAGTCGTAAATTTGATGTACTACTTGATGAAGAGATTTTTTGTTTAAGTGTCTGGTCTACGTTTAACGTGCCACGTAATGATGTTTTCCGCTCCACAGTATGGAATCCTAAATCGGTCAGATTGAGCTGGACTCCACTTCAAGGTTCCTAACCCTGTGCTCAAAGAAACTCGTCAGATTTTGTTGGTGGTTGACCCGATGCTGGCCTTGCGTTGCCTAAGTCAGATCAATTCAAAGCATAGCAGAATATAGCTAAAAAATTGTAGTTATATAAGTCGAGCAGAATGTACCTTTTAAAGTAACAAATGCAGAGTATTTATAGGAGAAAAATGCATATCTTTTCGGGTCGAATCTTAATTGGTTTGACTCGATTGACATATACTTGACCGAATAACTATGCTCGAATGGATTGATGGAATAACTATGCTCATAGGTCGAAGAAACTGATCGAATAACTCTGCTCTTAGGTCGAGTAGCTATGCTTGAAGGTCGAAGGAAATGATCAAAGATACCTAGATCAATTTAGTTCGATAATATAAATCATATTTGATCGTAACGTATCATATTTGATCGTAACGTATCATATTTAATATATGTCATATAACATGTATCATATTTTATCATAACGGAGCATATTGATGTGTGTCGAAGAAGAGCATATATGATATATATCGAATAATATGGATAAGATTTGACCCTAACGGAACACTGATGTATATCGAATAAGAACAGCCCAGTCTTAGTTTGACTTTAATATTACATGTAATGTGTCATTGTTTGAATATTACTAACTCGATTTCCTAATTGAAGAATTTTAAAACTCATAAAAATAATTTAAAGAAAAATAAAATAATTAAGCCTGATTAAAGTACTACAGTATTTACTTTCCTTTTTCACACTTTTATTTCAAAATTATTTGCACAGCTTCACGGGAACCATAGGTAGTAGTGGACCTAAAAGAGACTGGCAATTGACAAAAAATGGCACAAAATGTGATGCCTGTCCTGCCTGTAGATTGATTGGCAGAGGGGCCGCTGACTCATCAGGTCAACCCAACCCAATAATTTGTGGTGCGGAAATCGAGTGAAGTGGCCCAAAATCATCATCCATTCATTTAATTACTTCTCCAGTGTTCATCTAAGAACTGCTGGTAAATTTAGTCACAATTATTGGCCACCGTAAAAATAATTTGTCATAATTTAACTTTAATTTTCTTTTATTATTGATTTGAATTAAATTAATTTAGCAACTTTAAGATTAACTAAATAAAATATAGTACACTCAAATAGTTGAGTATATTTTATTTGTATAATGGTTCACCTAATTCCAATGTAACCCAACAGTTTGGGTGTGTGTGGATGGGTTTTGGCCCGGTCTCGCGGGTCTTGCGAGACCGAGCCAAAACCCTTTCAAGTGAGTTTTCGCCAAACCTATAAAACCATCAAAAATCTATTAAAAAACTCACACTCAAACTCTTCAAACCTATAAAACATTGATTTGACACCTACCAACCTATTTTTTTCCCCAAGTCTCACTAAAAAAGACATTGATTTGACACCTATCACCTACTTTTTCCCCTAAACCCCAACATCCAAACCCAATCCAAGTGGGGTTTCAACTTATTCAAACCACAAAATCCAAGAGTCAAAACCCATCCAAATGAAGTCTCAAAGGTTTCATCGAAATCACCCAAATCAATTTTTTTTAAACCGAGACTCGCGAAACCGAGCCAAAACCCATCCAAATAGACCCTTTGTTTTCCCGACCGTCTCGGCCTGATCCATTCTTGGCTCATTAATGAGTTCTTTCATGATTCAATACATTATTGATCTATTTTTATTAAATTTAACTTTGCCCTATTATCGCCCTACATAAATTGAATTCAAATGATTCAAAGTTAATTAAAATCAATATATTTTCATGAAATGATAAATTTATGAATTTGTTGCGTTGAAAGTTTGAGTAGAAGTTATTTTGATGAAGATCACAAAAAAAAATTCTACCTTGCAAAAACATTAAGGACCCGTTTGACGAGAATGAAATCTGATTCTGGGTATTCGATTTTTAGTAATTTGATTTCCAGAAATACAATTTTATTATAGTATTTGAATATCACTTGACACTTGCCAAGAAAATTAACCGAAATCCTTTTCAAATGTTTGATAATGACAAGGAATGAATTATATATTTAAAAAGTTCACAAAAATACCCCACCCATATAATATACATAAATCATTTAGAAGTAAATTTGTTATAAAATACTGTTTATGATATATAGTTTCTAAAAAGATATATATATATATATATATATTATAATAATCCAAGAATGTAAATATTATAAAAAAAGTTATGTGCCAATAGTTATAGCAGTTGGATAAGGAAATAACGTAAGAAACAAGAAAACAATAGCTATGGTAGAAAAATATTACGTATGGAGAAGAAGAAAACTATCATAAATTCATATTTAAGAAATAATATATGGGTAATAATGTCTCTTTTATTTTTAGTATCCAATCCATTAGGAAAGAAATCGTAATACCATAGAAATTTAAGGTTTACATTTCCATATTTTAATGGCAAGATTCCTAGATATTTTAGGAATATGTCTCCTTTCTCAAGATTCAAAAAATCTACCAAAATAATATTATTTGATTCCAGAAAATAGATTGCCAAATAATATGATATTCCCTAATAAACAAGCGATCCCGAAAATTCTATTTTTTTTAGATGGTGAATATATTGTTACATCAAACACTATATCTAATCGAAACTATTACAATGATATCAAAGTGAACTAATTAGTAATATTAAAAAAAGACTAGTATGAAACTAGAAAAATTAAATACAAATCTTTGTGGGAATTGAACTCATTACCTCCCGATTATGGAACCTCATCATTAACCACTTGACTATTATCATACATTTGCTTCTTCCACAAAAGTTAAATATTAATCTCTTGTAACGATGCTGTCAAACGACATCATTTTTCATAGAATACATCAAAATCAGTCTTTTGTTATAATCCTCTTTATAACCTATTCTTTTGTCCGATATGCTTTGTTTAAATAGACTCAATACAAATCTTAATTCATTGTACACCATCCTTTTTCAAATAAAGTTATATCGAAATTCTGATCTAGTAAATTCTCCTTTCATTATCCCAATTTCAAAATGCATCACATTTGCCCCCTTAATCATATCAAGATAGTGTTAGTGGCCTTCTGTTAAACTTTATACTTTCATAAATGAGGGAATTGCATTGTTTATATTAAATTTTGACCTAATTTAGATATTTTGATAGGAAATTTCTAAAAAAAATACATTTAATATCAAAATTGAAGGATTTTTTTTCACATTTACTTGAGCTTTAATTAATGGAAATTTTTTATATACTTAAAATTATGTTCCAATTTTTTTACCATGGCATATATCATATCTGGAAATTATTGTGGCGGCATGATTTCTTGTAGATTATGAGATATTATTTAATTTGATTAATATCCCGAGAGTTTGTTAATTTTTGTGGATTAATTATAGCGTTTCTTGAATTGAAATTTGTACTGTTAAAAAACCGTAGCCACAACTTTCCATCCATATAAAGAACACAAAATTTGGCCTTAAAAATTAACATAGAAAATAAATTTAAAAAAAATCCTTCAATTTTGATATATTATATATCTTTTTAAAAATTTAGTATTAAATGTCTAAAATAGAAAAATAGATAAAAAGTTGATATGAAAAATACAATTCCCTCCACACCTGTGGAGCCAAGAGTTTTTAGTACATAACCTAGGTATCCATATATATATTAAATACCGAGTATAAAAAGGTGGGTCTAGACCAACGATTAATAAATTGACTCACTAAAATAAGTTTATGAAATAATTGAAGTTTATTGTAAGAAATTATGGTTGGGAAAAAAACTTACTTCTCTTTTCGGCGTTTGGGATTTCAAATAAATTAGGTAAATATCCAAAATATGTAAAGTTTTGAGAGACGTTAATTAATTACCACTAAGCTAAGCTTACTTTTGAAGATTTCTTGAATGCCATAATTGTTTAATTAGAAATAAGTAACAATGAGTGCTTAAAATTAACATCCATATTCAAAACTGCTAAGAAATTCAGAATCAAAATTGTACTAGTGCTTTTCTATTTTTACAAAATGACGATTATACTAAAATTAATTCTCCTATTATTCTATAATTAATTTTAGTATAATTGATTTTGGTAATAATGGATTATAATAAAAATTAATTATAGAATAATTGCTTTTGTATAATAGCTTTTGCAATAGTAACACTTTAGTATCTTCTAAAATATGTTGATTTTTTGCTTCTCGAGATCCCAAAAGTGATTATGATCTTGGGGGCAAAACACCATGAAAATCACGATTGAGCAGAAGTTACTTTTATAATCGGGGCCAAACACTTCATTTTATAGAGATCTATAAATGATTTTAGAGTTCCAACCGCTGGGCCAAACTCACCACTTTAGAACAAACAAAACAAGAAAAATGGAATCAAACACATTCTTGGTAGGAAAATGTGACGTACGTGTTTGGCTTGATAATCTTACATGTTAATTAAGCAAATTAGCCTTTTTTTTTAGAAGATTCTCATGCAAGATTTAAGAAAGAAGTATTTAAAATTTTAAACTCTTTAAAGCTCGAAAACTACTTACCTTATATTCTCAATTTGGTTAAACTTATTAATTAATTAGCTGGCCAAACATTGACATTTGACAACAACATTTTCATAGCTTTATTTAAAAAAAAAAAAAAAATCAGATCGATTAACCATAGTATGACAATAACATGCAAGTATAATTTAGAAAATGTATGTACGAATATATATATATATATATACACAATCAGATACATATTGAAAGAATTTTGAGAATCACTCAAGATTTTTCAAAAAATATTTGGAAAATTATAAATAAATAAAAACCCGCTGAAGTAGAAATTAGTTTATATATTTGTTTTGAATGACTGAAAAGCATAAATTTTTAGGTGTTATCAATGGATGTACAAAAAATTGGTGTTATCGATGAAAATGTAAAGAAAATTTAATCCATTTATATATGCGATAATTAATGTCTTTGTTCATGCGTGATATGTTTTGTGAAGAAATTTATCAATTAACTTCACAAGCTAAATATTAAGTAACCCTATTCGTCACGTACATATACATATCTATGGCCTTACATTTTCGATATATATATACAGTAAAATACCTTTTCATTTTCAATTAATTAAAATTCCAAAACGACCACATATTCAGCAATTTAAAATCTAATACTATTATATAAAATAAATCCTAATAGAGTGGAAAGAGATGCTTGTTGATCATGTAATTTAGCAATACAAAGAATTATGTAAAATTAATAGATATCATGAATGCTTCTTATATCGAAAGTTCTCTAATATCTGTTTTTTTTTTTTTTTTTTTAATATAAAACATCCTAAAACAAGACTACATTTTAAAAAATAAGTTTGTCTAATTATTCCAAATAACATCTAAAGTAATGACGTGATCTATATTAATTTCCAACCATATATTTTTCAAAATAATCATAATAATTATTATTTCTGTAACTACTTTCTGAAAAGTAACTTACGAAATTGAAATTGATGAGAGCAAATAAATTGTAATGCAATGAATAAGTAATATTGTGTTCATGATTTAATTCCAAAAAAGAAAGAAAAGAAAAGAAAAGAAAATGGGACAAGGACAACACGAATGGGTGGGTGATTAGATATTTATATATAATATATATGGCTTTAATAATCACGTAAGTCATTTTCTCACCAATTAAGAATTAATTAAAATAAAATCAGATCCCAACGTAACTTGAAAGCTCACCAACTAATGATTATCTCATTAGAATAATTTGTTTTGGTATGCATCTTCTTGTACGAGAGTTCACTCCTCCACATTTTAATCCCGTTTCTTAACAACCCGGCCCTGAGTCTTGTCTTGTGTTTAATATAAAATAACGGAATTTTTAATTCTATTGGCTTAAGATATAAATCAAGGGTTTAGCTATGTTTTTATTATTTATTTCATAATGGAAAGTATATGTTAACAATGACTGGAAGCACTCAACGGATAAGACATCTAGAGAAAGCCTTTGTATCTCATAAATGGAAACCCAAAAAAATAATATATCAAATATTTTTAAATACAAAAACGTGTATCAGTATTTTAGCATAACTAATCAAAAGTTCAAAACACAATTTCGATGTTCACATGTACAATTAATTACCTGATGAAAACCACGATCACTTTTAAATTCCAAAATAAACAAAATTAAGTTATTCTCAAACTATTTGTTTCTTCTC
The DNA here is from genome assembly GCA_003313485.2 of Penstemon barbatus. Classification (NCBI taxonomy): domain Eukaryota; kingdom Viridiplantae; phylum Streptophyta; class Magnoliopsida; order Lamiales; family Plantaginaceae; genus Penstemon; species Penstemon barbatus. Next base: position 19,775,213 of record CM064881.1, read on the forward strand.
CTCATTATTTTTTTTGTTGGTGTTGTTTCCTTTTGCAAAAACAAGAAAATTAACTGAAAAAAATATGAAAATAAAGGAATTAAAAAGTACTAGTCTTTTTTCTTTTTATAAACTTTTTTTTGTCATATGAATTATTAGTTGTTGATGGATGAGTGGCGGCAATTATAAATTGAACCATATGAGTTGGGCCCTTTAAATTAGAGCGGGCCAACTAACCGGGACAGGACAGTAGACAGTGGACAGTACACTTCTCCATTTTTCTCATTAAATTCAGATCCATCATTCAATTATTCTTTTGACCATGCCTCTGTCGGTGTGAATCCAATTACTGCTAAGTTAATTAGTACTAAATTCATTCTATCCATTAATTACTGTCCATTTTTTCATTTCTTTGATATAATCATGAATAATTAGCATAAACTTCTTTTAAATACAAACTGACGATATAAATTAAAGTACTATGCTCATGAAAAAAATTAAAAATTGGTAAAATATGATCAAACCACAAAATAAATATTTGTGTACATGTTTTATGTTTAATTACTTAATCGAGCAACAGCCCCTGCGCAGGTGCGTACCCAGAAATTTTAGTCTCGGGGGGCGAGATTAAAATGAAAAATATATAATTAAATTATTTAAAAAATTATGATTATTAATATTTATTTTTAATATGCCGATAAGTCTTATAGTACTTGATATTGATAATATATCTAATCAAATAAGATAATAAAAAATATATAATATGCAAAAACAATCAGTTCTAATAATTTTAGTGATGAAAAATAGTTCTAATAATTTTAGTGATGAAAAATCAAAAATTTATAAATAAATTTAAATATTCATAAAAGTTTTTAAAAAAATACCTTTTGATAATGGCGTTGAGTGATTCAGCCGATTTGTGAAGAAAACCTCCTTTTTTGGATATAACTTGGTGAATAAAAGTTGAAGAAAAGTTAATTTGAGAAGAAATTGGAATTCAAATTTCAACGTTGTTTTGTTTTTCCTTATTAAAAGAGAATTATATTAAGTGTTAAAGAATATTTTTCTTATCAAATTCTACTTAAACTAGGCAACTCTATTAGTGGGACTCCATTCTCTAAGATCTGACCACACATTTAATTAAAGTAAACAAAGATTTTTGATTCACAAGATTCTTTCCTTTAGGAATTTAAAGGTACTAACTAGAATACATAAAGTACTACTATAATAATAATAATAATAATAGATATGCACTGCTACTATATTTTTTTTTTTTTGCTGGGGGTGCGGGCGCCCCCACCCGCACCCCCTATAGGTCCGTCCCTGCCCCTGCGGTCGAGCCATGTAAACCATGAGGTCGAGCCGGATATCCGATGATCCTCAAGGGCCATGCTTTGAGCCACATTATATCAACACCAAGTATGTTACGTTTGTTGCCCTTGATACATTTCGGTCTATCCAATTCAATTTGTGCTAGTAGATTTATATGTCATAAGATAATGAACAAACTTCATTTGCATAGATTTTGGTTATAGCCCAAATACGATTTCATATGGTTTTATGGAAATTTACAAAAGCATATTATACTATATCTCGATGTAATAAACTAACTAGAATATTGTTTCACATTTAAATAGATATCATTTTCTCAACTCGGCCGGCCATATGATAATGATACGCACTTGATAAATTTTCTAACTGTACTCATTTGTAAGTTTCTATGGAAGTGATGGGCTATGCATTGATGCTGTCATATCAAGTGGGCAATATTTTTTCTAATTCTTTCAATATCGATTCTCGAGGATATTTAAATATGTGATTTGATTTAATTATTTTTTGAGTATGATTACGATCGAGCTTATCTTTGATCCCTTTTCGAGCAATGAATGATTTCAACCTGGCTTCGCCTTATTACAAGAGACTAGACCAGAGTGAAGAACAAATATGACATTAGACTTTATTTTTACTTAAAAGTATACTCGATTTTTAAAGATAAACGTGAAACACAAAATTAATGAAACTCAACTCATATTGTTTCAATTAATACTCATTTAACTTGAATTAAATTTATTGTTGAACTTTCAACTAAAAAAAAAAATCAACTCAAACTTGATCATTATGTCGAATTGTTGATCAGCTAATTCGATTCACTCGTTCCGATTTAATTTAAATACTTGAACTATTGTAGGATCGGACGAATTTTCATCATGTGATTTCCCCCCTCTAAAATTGACCGTCTCGACATCATTAATAACAAAGAAACAATATATTAATAAACTGAATATCTTCATAAAGTTTTAGTCCAAAGTTAAATTTTGACCTTCTTGAATATAGTTATAAGCGATTTCATTATTTTTTTATGTGTGGAGAAGCCATTAGGCGGGTACCCAATACCCATACATATATTGAGAATGAAAAATTCAGTTTCAAATCCCTCCCGTGAATCGATATTCTTCTTAATAATATAAATTCTATCCAACCCACCCCAAATATCCGTCCCATTTGAATTTTAGAAATGCCAAAAGAAAAGCAAACTTGGACAAATTCGGGTTGCTCACATCGAATAATCACCCCTAGACAGATTAGCGGTGGGGGAGTCGGGGTTGTTACAACTGGGCCAGATAATAGAGCGGCCCATTTTTCTGGACTGGCCCGAATTTTTATCAGGCAACCGAACACCTTATTAGATTTGACATAAAATAAAATTTGGCATGCATAATGTTGCCACTTGCGCAAAGCAATATGAAAATCCGAAATTGCACGGCGACGGGGAAAAAAGACCCACAAATCCAACAGCCACGTTACGAAAATTGACACTACTTAAAAAAAATTAAAGACAAAAAAAGTTAAAGAATATCTTTCCGTATGAAAAAGGAGGAATATCTTAGTTTAGTTGGCATAAGAAAATTCAATAGCCAAACAGCTCCTCCAAACCAAACAACAACAACTGCTACTGCCCAAAACAAAAAAGTTCTGAGCAGATAAGACTTCGATCAGACCCAGAAACCTTGTCGTTTGTCCACGTAGATCACCCAGCAATCTCCTCGTGCTTATTATTTAAATTATAAACCAGCTCCGTACCTTCCTCACCGAACACGTTATTTTTTTTTTCTTTCTTTCTTTTCATTTTTTATTTTCTTATTTGAGCTGGCTCCTTCACCGTCCAAACCGGTAACCTCCCCCCAATTTGAGAAATTATGTAGTACAACCGCTGCACCACGTCATCAAGTACATATGGTGCAGCCCACCAATACACTTGGGACATGTGGATTAATAATCCACATCACCCATGTTCTGGCAATGTGAACATAATTTTCTGAGTTCCTATTTTTTTGGAACATGGCTAGAATATGGGGTGATGTTGATTATCAATCCACATGTCCCAAGTGTATTGGTGGGCTGCACCACGTGTACTTGATGACGTGGTGCAGCGGTTGTACTAAATAATCTCTCCCCGAACTTTAGGGTTGGTAACGGCAATATTATCGATGAGTTTAAAGATATTTGGTTTTTAATTTCTCAATCCTAAGGCTGTGTTTGGATGGGTTTTGGTCCGGTCTCGCGGGTTTCACGAAACTGAGTCAAAACCCTTTTAAATGAGTTTTCGCCAAACCCATAAAATCATCAAAAACTTATTCAGAAACTCACGCTCAAACTCTTCAAACCTATAAAACATTGATTTGACACCTACCACCTACTTTTTTCTTCAAATCTCACTAAAAAAGACATTGATTTGACACCTATCACTTACTTTTTCCCCTAAACCCCAACATCCAAACTCAATTCAAGTGGGGTTTCAACTTATTCAAACCACAAAACCCAAGAGCCAAAACTCGTCCAAATGAAGTCTCAATGGTTTCATCGAAACCACCCAAATCAATTTTTTTAAACCGAGACCCACGAAACCGAGCCAAAACTCATCCAAATAGACCCTAAATTATCCAATCACTACAACAAAAATCATGTCTCGAGACACAAATAAGTGTCCCAAGACGTTTATCTTGGGACACTTAGAAACTTTGGGACACTTGAAAAAAGTGTCTCATAATTTCGCGTCGCGTGATAACAAGGGACGATTTTATTTGTCCCTAGAAAGTGTCCCTAGATTACGCGTCTGAGGATAGATATATGTGTCCCGTGAGATCATTTTCGAGATACAAATATGTGTCCCTAGATGTTGCGGTCTGAGGATATTTATATGTGTCCCATGAGATCATTTTCGAGATACAAATAAGTGTTCCCAGAGAACTTATATTTTTATTAATTTCATTCTTGAGACACTTATTTGCGTTTTCTAAAATCCATATATGTCTTTTGTATTATATATTTCAATACTTAAAAGTGTCTCATATAATACTTATAGGACACTTCCATGAATCCTAAGCTAGCTATTTTATTCCAAAATTTACTCAACATGCATAAATATTTCAACAAATTAAATGACAATTAAAATAACTAATATAATGCAAATGATCGATTCTTTTAAACAATCCAAGTATCACTTCCAAAAATATTAAGTACTTGTACATATAATAGTTCTAATGCCATAGAAAGTTTCCAAGACAACAAAATTACATATATATGTTCTTGGAAATGAGTACAATCTAAAATATAAACTTGCATAGTATCTAGAATAAGGATACCAAATCTAACTATAGATATCTTCAAAGTTCAAGCTCAAAAAAGTTCATCCTCCAACTTGAATCAGTCTTCGTCTTCATCCAATTCAACCTATTCAATATAAAAAATATATTTGATGACTATGAGGAAGCATGTAATAACAACTCCAAACAAAGCTTTTTTCTTTTCGAAAAGATACATGTAGTAAGCATGGTCAAGAAAAGAAAAAGGAAATACCATGGACAATGGCCAAACAATAGGTACTCCAAGAGCATCTCCAATAGTTTGAAAATGACTATGAGGGAATAACAATCTTGCATCTCTTTTCACTTGGAATTGAATTACTATTTTACAGAAGTCACGTTCCAACTCCATACCATTGACATAAACATTATTTGTCTTAGTTACAATACCTCCTGCAATAACTTCATTCCTATCTCCACCATTTTTCAAAAGAACACAAGATCCAACCTGCGATTTGCTTAATGTTAACAAAGACTAAATCAACCAGCCAGCTAGATCAAATCAAATTTCCATTAATTTCAATAGCAAATTGCAACAGCCACAAATATTCTTAAGGATGCTACATTCAATACAAGAATAGTAACTGTTATACTTGGAAGAATATGCATGAAGTATTATCTTGATGCATAGAGCTTTTTTTAAAATATAAATCATATGAGATTACATGCGACTAAAACTAAAATATTTGCATCAAATCGCCAAGAGTGAATTAGAATGGAAAAGTTTAAAGTGCATCTTATTTTACCTTGATACGTGTTGGACGAGGAATTGATGGTGATGAAATGTGATTGTCGAGTGGAGGGCTTCGAGAATTTGACTGCCTTCTTGGAGATGCAACTCGAGTACTTCCAACGTCAGATTGTTCACCAGGGCGTGCTTTCTCTTGGACAATTGTTGTTAGCTCTTCTACCTTTGCATTCAATGCTTCAAATTTCTCTACTTCCTAAAAATACTTTTCTTTATACTCCATGGATTGCCTAAAAAGTGCATCACGACTTGGCTTTGCTCCATAAACATCTCCAGCTTTCACTGCCATTCCATAGAGTCTCAACTGTCCATCTTTATCCTTGCCCATTACCTTTGCAAAGTCATCATCAGGATCATGAATACCATTATTGCTATTTGAGTTTTCAGAGTTTTGGGCAGCTAGCTCTTCCATTTGAGTCTATAATAAAATTTGAAAAATTAATATAAATTGGATATAAGAAAACTTAATGAATATGTAATAATATGTAATCACTTACAATTGCTTCCGGTATAGCTTCACTTGTACCATCAGCTTTCGAATAACACTTCTTGAACAACTCAGCTCTTGTGGGATATCTACCATTATCTTTGTTCTACATATAATGGTCATATTATACATTTTTGTAAGTTTATTCTATCAACAAACTAACAACTACAATAATTTCAAAGTAAACATTACCATTGCTTCTTTCACTACTGCATAACTTTTCTTTCCCATACGATGAATATAAGTCAACTTTGCACGAGTTTCTTTGTTCTTTTGACTTATTTTCTGTGGAAGTTCAAATAACTAAAATACTTGTAACTCACCAAAATAAAATCAAAACGAGAAATTCATAATAGGAACTATAGAAAACATATATACCTCCGCATTATCAGACATCCAATGCTCAACTAACACACTATATTGTTCTTCATTCACTATCTCGGGAATTTCATGTATCCAACTTTTATCCATTATTAACCTACTAAAAAGTAAACGTGTTATGCGATTTATGAAATCAAATGTAAGAAAAAATGCAAGATACATGTATTGAAGTTACAAGGAACCATCAAAGATAAGCAACAATCAAAGAGAAGAGAAATTTAGAGCAGCTGTTCATGTGGTGGATTTCAAATCCTCATTATGGTTAAAAAATAGCTCAAAATAAATGATTAAAAATTTGAAATCCTTACTAACTTAAACTGACCTATCAATTGATACATATTTGTTAATGTAGATTTGAAATATTTGCTTATAATCCATGAAACCAAACAGACACTTAAATCAATTGCCTCAACAACTTCAAATATATGCCCCCCATCATCTCTGGATTTGTTTGACCTAAATAACAACTAATCTGAAACCTAAGAACTTATAGACAAACAACATAAAGTAAACATTACATCTACACAAAAGGAAAATGTAATTACTAATTATCAAATTAATTAACACCACTCCCAACTTAAATAAAAGTCAAATTCTCCTAACATCCAGAGTTAATTTAATGAACTAATGGAATTATCAGTGGGCTTCGGCTAAAAAAATTGGATGTCAAAAGTTCCGAAAGGCTAAAAATGAATACAACAACTATAAAACTTGGACCCAAATCTCAATTTTACAAAATAGTGTGTCATTAACCAACAAATGAAAATAAAAATCACTGTCATAAATTTTTTGAATGAAACCAAATCCCATTTCAAGGAACTCAGCTTCTGCTGTTATACAGTCAGATATCTCAACACCAGACAATTATCAGAAAATAACAAAACAACAGATTCAAATGACGAAGCTATATGAGACAACTAAATTAAGCAGTATGTCTAATTTTTTCTCACTGTGCACGAACACTCCTACCACATTTCTTATAATAACTATAGTTTAATTGAAAGTTATGAAAGAAAATATACAGAGTATTATAGTACTATATAAAAAAAACAAATCAAAGTAGTGGAGCAGTAAATAGATTAATAACAGTTTTCAATGAGATTTTGGAATTCTTACGGGAAATTGGATGTCAAAAGTTCCCAAAGGCTAAAAATGAATACAACAATTATAAAACTTGGGCCCAATTCTCAGATTTAAAAACCCTAACCAATCTTAGTTACCTGTTGTGAGAAAGCCAAAATTGAAGGAAATAACCAGATTGAGAGAAGGAGAAGAACCGAATCTTTGTTACCTCTGTTGTGAGAAAGTCAATTTTGACCCGAAAATCAGTTGGAGAAAGCCAATTGTGAGAAGGAGAGAAGAACACCTGCTGTTGTGAGAAATTGATTGTGAGAAACTGATTGTGACCCAAATTGAAGGGAAAATCGAAAATAAGAAAGATAAATTGAAAAAGAAAAACGAACCGATTGTGACTTGGGCCTGTTGCTGGATTAATATTTGTTATTTGATTTCTTTCATGTTGTGATGGAGAAGCTAGAGAGGGTTTTTATAGAGAAGATAGAGAGGTTTTATTTGATAGAGAAGAGAAGGGGAATTTGAGTGAAATAAAAAAAAAAAGTGGAACAAAAATAAGGGCGCCACTTTTCCCGCTCCAGAATTAAGTGTCCCATAATCATTTTCTTATGGGACACTTAAAAATAAATGTCTTAAAACATAAAAGTTTGGGACACATAAAAGTAAATGTCCCCTTAAAAGTGTCCCATGCTCCAGTTTTTGGTGTAGTGAATATTGGCTTTTATAAGAAAAGGTAGAACCACGCATAAAGTTTTCAATAATAATTGATACTGAGACCATGTATTTTTCTTTCATTTTTTGTATTATTATGAAATCAGAATTGTGGTGGAATTTTTAAATTATTTATTTTCTTTAAAATTCTCATATTTCTCTTGATTTATTAAATTATTCTGGTGTTCTTCGAATTTTTCAAAAAATTTAATTTTTTTGACAGACAACTTGTAATCAACACATGTATCAAAACTAAAATTTTAATCCAAGGGCAAGAAGATTGTGAATGCATGTTAAGACTAAAACTCTCATATAAATTGGATTTTATAACAAATTCTTACTACGCAATCCTCACATTTTCAATTAGTTTTCGAGGTGAATTAGGTTCAAGTCATTTAATTGAACTAAGATGTTTATAACAATATACTCAAGATTTTTGCCAATACCATTTAGCTAGGATCAGAATATTAAAAAAAGTTTATTTTCTTGACCTTAATACTTTAATAGTAGTAGACTAGTAGTATATAAAGAAATACACACTCGTGTTATAGCACGGATATGCTCAGTATTGTTATATGAAAATGTTTTGCTAATAGTTGTCACTCAAAAACTATTATAAGCCCAGTTATTTAGAAATAGAAGATACTTTTAATTATAAAAATTGTATAAGGTTTAATAACAATTTATTTTAAATTAAAGATGTAACATTATTAGTTTTATAAATTTGCCTATGAAAATCAAATTTAACAACATTATAGTATAATAAAATTCTTGTCCATTATTAATTTTGAAATTATATATTTGTCTACAAAAGTAAAATTTATTTAACCACATTTAAAATTTGATTTAATCTCTAATATTATTATAGATAATATAGGTAAGAGTCGAGAAGTTTTTTTTTTTTAATTAATTAAAAGAGTTAGCCCTGGCGATTAAAGACATGTGAAAATTGACACCCTCAGGTTGTAGAAGCTATACGGAGTAAATTGCTTTTTTCATATCTTTCTAAAAGAAAGCGGTAAAATTGCAGAAAACGTCCCAAACTAATTACTGATTTTGGATTTTCGTCCCGAACTATTTAACTTGGCGAATTTCATCCCGTAATTTAATATTTTTTTGGAATATCGTCCCAAACTTATTATTAATTTTGATTTTTCGTCCCAAACTATATCAACTCGCCAAATTTCGTCCCATAATTTACCATTTTGTATGAATTTAGTCCCAATATTAAATTTCTAAGTTAATGAAAATGACGTTCAATTTCGTAATTAATTTGGGACGAACTCTGTAATATTATATAATTATTCATGTTAAAATTTAGCATGTCATGACCCTTAAGCAGCCATGTGATAATTCACCGGCAATGCGCAATTCTGTCTTATAATTATGGTGGAACGATATTTCAAAAAAATATTAAATTACGGGACGAAATTCGCCAAATTAAATAGTTTGGGATGAAAATCCAAAATCAGTGATTAGTTTGAGACGATTTTTACAATTTTACCAAAGAAAGCACACTCTTTCACCGGCACAACCGGTAAGTCAGTCCATTGCTTTAAACGTTAATTCTGTAAAGATCGTGTTTCCTCTCAAGAAATTCTATCGTACTATTAATTACTGTATTAACTTATATGGATATTCTTTTTTGAAAATAAATTATATGGATATTGACTGTCCAAAAGCCTGTTTTACTATTTATATCTCCATCTCTCTCACGCACTACACACTCACATATACACGCATACATACGCACAATTATACGTACAATTTATTTTTTGGCTTGGGTTTTTGTTCTATAAATTGAAGCTCCAGCCAACATGCTCATTTTTTTCGTCTCTTCTCCATTTTCACACTCTTTCCTCTCTTCTCGTATTTTCCTTAACGGCAATCTCGCCGCCGTCCCTCCCCGCCGGAATATCACACCAATATCCTCTCATTTCCATTTCAAGGTTAGATCTCGCTCTGTTCCTTTCTTCGATCTGCGTGTTTCTTGATTTAGATCTGTTACGTTTTTTTTAAGAGATTGGCTAACCTGTTCGGTGACCCTTTTAAATCTTAAGTTCTTCATTTACATTTACATTACTTTCTTCCTATAATATTTGAAATTTGTGTGTCCTGGTTTTTTCCCAATATCTCTTCTCGGTTCAGCTGTTTTTGAGTGGATCTTGTAAGTTTGTGGTGTTTTTGCTGCCCTTTCATTTGAAATTTGGAAATGTAGCTTATTTCTTGTATTCACCAGTTTGCAAAGATTCATTTTTTATTTTTTTATTTTTTTTATTTCGAGCTTTCTTATAGGCAATATTGTCTGTTCTATTTATCAAATGGGTTTTAAAGGTGCAGTCTTTCTAAGTACTATTAGTTTTTAGGCATTTGTCTTTGATTTTGGCTGACGGTTTCTTACCTAATTTTCAATGGTTTGAATGTTAGGTGGGACTTAAGATTTTCTCGTTGAGATATATCCACCTAATGCAGAAGAAAAAAATTATAAAATAAGTCAGCAGTAACACAATAGTGTATTCAGTTGATGTTGATGAAGGATAAGTTTACAAGAAGTATTAATCGAAATTGAAACAACCCATTTTGTTATAGAATGTTAACTAGACCTTATTTAATTATACTACTTGCTAAACATTGTTAAGTTGCAAGACACAGTATGACTAGGAGCACTATTTATGCTCATTAATCTGATCAGTGTATAGTCTATTCCACTTTGAGGTCATAGTTCACCATTTCACAACTTTAAGCGAGCACAAAATTTGTATGGTGTTTGTTTTTTAATTAAGTATTGAATTATCAAAAAAGAAAAAGAAAAGGTGTGCACACATTAAGTTTAATGTGATTTTGTAACAATTAATGGTCATGTATAATCTGGTTTCCTCGTTTTCCTTCCTAAAGAATATGATCATAATAATTCTGGTAATCAATATTTCACCTTTTATACTATGATCTGTGTCCCTAATTCCCTTTGGTTTCCATTATTATTTTAAAGGTTTGAGCTTCTACATACTTAATATGTGTACTGGTATTTTCTCTTCTTTTTCTGCACTATAAAGTGTTCTAGGTCAATTAGAATACATGTGTATATATCTACTTTAAATGTATACCTTCTCACTGATAATGATTATTTCTTTCAGATACTGAAGATTCTGGTGTTGAAATTTGAAGCAAATTATGGATGGTGTTAAGGTTATAGTGGATGGGAGGGGAATCGATGGTGCAAAAGATATTGGACTCAAGAATATCAGTTCCCATTGCGCACTCTTTGAAATGGATGACTATGATCTCTCGAAGCTACTTGATAAGCCTAGACTGAACATAGAGAGGCAGAGATCATTTGATGAGAGGTCACTTAGTGAGTTGTCTATTGGTTTGTCAAGAGGCTTAGACAATTACGAGAGTGCATACTCACCCGGAAGATCAGTGTTGGATACCCCTGCTTCATCTGCTCGTAATTCTTTTGAACCACATCCGATGGTTGCAGATGCTTGGGAAGCTCTCAGACGGTCTTTGGTTTATTTTCGAGGCCAACCAGTTGGCACAATCGCTGCTTATGATCATGCTTCTGAGGAGGTCTTAAATTATGATCAGGTAAAATACTATGAATTTGTGGATTTTTTTAGGGGCAAAGTTTAAAAAATGTCCTATAACTTTGAGATTCTTTCAATAACAGTCCTTTAACTCTCACCAAATTTCAGTTTTAGTCCTATGCTTAACAATTTCAGTCCTCTTAACTTTCAATAAGTTCCAAGTTTTCGTCCTGCAAATACAAACTTGTTCTACTGTAATAGGACCAAATTTGTAAATGTAGGACAAAAATTGAAACTTACTGAAAGTTCGAGGACGAAATTAGTTATACATAGGAATAAAACTGAAATTTGTTATGCATAGGAATAAATTGAAATTTTATGCAAGTTAAAGGGTTAAATGTGTGTTTAGAATAGTTGCAAGACTATACATGGAAAGATTCCAAAGTTACAGGGCAATTTTTGAAATTTTGCCAATTTTTTAGTGCTTTTAAGCTGCATAAAAGAATGATGCCTTCAAATTCGATAAAGTCGGAAATCCACTTAAGTCGAAAATCGAAGATCCGCTGCTTGGTTTTGTTTCAGCTTATGCTTGCTCCTAAACCAATATTATCTTTGCCTGAATTTGAAATTTGAACTTGTGCAGGTCTTTGTTCGAGATTTTGTACCAAGTGCACTGGCCTTTTTGATGAACGGTGAGCCTGATATAGTTAAGAATTTCCTATTGAAGACACTTCAGCTACAAGGATGGGAAAAGAAAGTAGATAGATTTAAACTCGGTGAGGGTGCTATGCCAGCTAGTTTTAAAGTTCTTCACGACCCAAATCGCAAAACAGATACGATAATTGCTGATTTTGGCGAGAGTGCAATTGGAAGAGTGGCTCCTGTGGATTCTGGTTTCTGGTGGATAATTCTTCTACGTGCCTATACAAAATCTACAGGAGACCTATCTTTGGCTGAAACACCAGAGTGCCAAAAGGGAATGAGACTTATACTCTCCTTGTGTCTTTCTGAAGGATTTGACACATTTCCAACTTTGCTTTGTGCTGATGGTTGCTCAATGATTGATCGTAGAATGGTGAGATAACTTATAATATCTTTATCATTTATAAAGAACACCAAGTAAATTTGAGATTGTTTGATTTTTTCAGGGAATATATGGCTACCCGATTGAGATTCAAGCGCTCTTCTTTATGTCATTAAGATCTGCTTTGGTACTGCTGAAGCATGATGCAGAAGGCAAGGAGTTCATTGAGAGAATAGTGAAGCGTTTGCATGCCTTGAGTTATCATATGAGAAGTTATTTTTGGCTCGATTTTCAACAATTAAATGACATTTATCGCTACAAAACCGAAGAATATTCTCATACTGCTGTAAATAAATTTAACGTCATTCCAGATTCAATCCCAGAATGGGTGTTTGATTTTATGCCAACACGTGGTGGATATTTTATTGGAAATGTTAGTCCTGCAAGGATGGATTTTAGATGGTTTGCTTTAGGTAATTGCATAGCTATCTTATCTTCTCTTGCCACTCCTGAGCAATCTTCTGCTATTATGGACCTCTTAGAGGCAAGGTGGGAAGAGTTAGTCGGAGAAATGCCTCTAAAAATATGTTATCCGGCAATTGAAAGCCATGAGTGGCGAATTGTAACCGGTTGTGATCCTAAGAATACAAGATGGAGTTATCATAATGGAGGATCTTGGCCAGGTTCTTCCTTTGTTCTCTCATCATTTTTCCAAGGGCTCTTGCTTTTGCCTTTAGCTATTTAGAATTGTGCAATATTGATGCTGTGTTTACTTGTGTTCCTGTTATTGTTGACCATATTTAAAGTAAAAGTGCCTTTCCTGTCTTTATAAAATATAGTTTGAGAAGGTCGCACTTTGCCCCTATAAAACTGATTCTGATTTTACCTTGCCCTTTCAACTTTCTATTGCTGCAATTTGCAACCTTTTGCCGTTCGGCAGTGGTCATTAGGGAGTTAAATGGAAAAAAATTGAAAGGTCAGCGAGGAAATTGCAATGTGGTTGTAAAGTTAGGGGTAGAGTGTGATTTTAAGATATTTGTATTAATCCAATTATCATAGGGAATGGTCCACTGTCAAACGGCCGAAGGTTGCGAACAACTTTAGAAGTTGAAGGCGGCAAGTGCAAAATAGAGGGGGAAGGCAAACTGCAATTTTCCCTAGTTTCTATTTGCATGACATTAACTTGACCAATAAACAACACATACATATTTTCATAAAACAAATAGTGCTAATATGCTATGACTATTCTTTGCTAATCCATTGTTTTGCAAGTATTGTACTAATGCATCTTTTTGCATTTGGATGGCAGTGCTTTTATGGTTGGTAACAGCCGCATGCATAAAAACCGGAAGGCCCCAGATTGCAAGACGAGCAATTGATCTTGCAGAGAGCCGATTGTTGAAGGACGGGTGGCCTGAATATTACGATGGTAAATTGGGAAGGTATACAGGTAAACAAGCTAGGAAATACCAGACGTGGTCCATAGCTGGATATCTCGTTGCAAAAATGATGTTGGAGGATCCATCACACTTGGGAATGATCTCTCTTGAAGAAGACAAACAAATGAAGCCTGTTCTAAAGAGATCTTCCTCCTGGACTTGCTAAAACAACAGGAAAAAAGGATGGTGAGACGCCAATTTGTTTCGTTTAACTAGAACTACTATTTTTCGGTGGTTTTTCACGTAGTGTACATTTAGTGTTTAGCAAGACTACTACAATCTTTATCTTCATAATAATAAGAAAGACATTTAATTATTTGTGCTTGCTGAAATTTTCTGAATTTCAGTTTTTATTCATTTGGATTAAGTTGCTGCAGTTTTGCTCTTAACTTGCTTGAAGCACAATATCTAAAAGAAAATTTAATTTATGGTTACTATATAGTGTCTGTTAGGATTTTGTAAGGTTTTTGAAACCTGGAGGTCATTGTAATTATAATTCTTAGAGAGATTTGGATACGAATTACACCAAATTTTAGGGGAGGTCACTATAATTAACCCAATATATATATATATATATATATATATATTGTAAGCATATGCGTCACTATAATTAATTTACCATAAAGATATTTGTAATTACAACGTGGGAAATGCTGCAACAACAACCGACCAATTTGTATAAATAATTTCTTCAGGATGGATGCAGTTTTGTTTTTCTAGCATGGTCGCTTCTCTAGAACTCAAACTAAGAAGAAATTATTGCAGAGATTAGGGATGTGTTTTGGACACTTGCACATGTTGAATTTTATATAAAGATGATATTTTATTTTATTTTAAATATTTTTAAAATATGTAGCCTTATCTATTATCATCAAATGATTATTGGTATGAAATATGAATTGATTGTATCATCTTATTATCATATTCGCTAACCAGAGCGAGCCTACGCTAGTCGAGGCATGCAACAAGTACCTTTGAGCTTTTACGTAGATCATCCATCAAGATAGAATTCTAACAAAGAATTCGAACTTATGTTTTTACTATCAAACAATTCGATTCTTCCCAACTGAACTGAGATTCGTTGACTACTTGACTCCACAAGATATGTATATGACATAACATGTTTTTTTTTTTATTATTAATTTAAATTTTGTATATGTAAACTTATAATAATAATAAATATTGTGAAACCTTACCCCAAAGTAGTTGTTTAGTGCTCAATTTAACAGAACAAAATACAATTTTTTTTACTTTTAGGTAAAATATAAAACTAGAATGAAGTTTAGGTAGGGAGAATGAGTTGTTTTTTATCTTGTTGCATTTGGATGCTATTTAGGTGTCACCTGGACCCTTAGTTTTGGTCTGCACAAAAATAAATGGCCCCATTTACTTTATACTCATTATCTGTTCTGTACTGTACAACACCCTAAATTTATTTCAGCAGTCAGTACAGACTACAGACAACAGGGCCTCTCTCTTTCTCTCTTTGTGTGGCTCTGCATTTACCTCTTTTTCATATCTTCTCAGTTCTCTACTCTTTTAAGGAGTTGGTCAATTTATCAATCAAATGGACTAGCTCCACCTTTAGGTCTTTTACTTTTACTGCCATTCAACAACATTTATATCTTCCTTTTTAGCAAATTTACTGTCCAAAAAACAACATCATAATACATTAATCAATGTGACAAAATAATTTATAGAATGAGAGAGGAAGGGTGAAAATGAGTGCTTCCCAAAAACATATATAGTTGCTGTGGGCGTGGCTGTGGACTGTTACAACCAGCAATTCTTGAAGCCAGCTAATTAAACTGCACACTTTTCTTTTATTATTACTCCAATTAGAAGAAAGAAAAGACCCCACGAGTGGGGCTTCTTCTGCTTCTGCTACATTTTCCATACTCATCTTTTTTTCTAGGTCCCCACCTCTTCCAGCTAATATACAAACGCACTGCACACACTGATTCCCTTTTGGTACTAGGCTTTTCTACCCCCCGCTCTCACCTATGATCTGCGAAAACACATAAGAAGACACACATATATAGGTAGTAAATGTATTACGAATTTTATAAATTTTACAAATATGATACAACCAATATGCATATATAACAAGAAGAAATGTAGATGTTGCGTATTGAACATTTAATTAGTTTTTTTGCTCAACTATGGTCAACATATTGATGTAATGCCTATACATAATTGACAAAGAAAAAGAAAAAAAATTGATATAGACAAAATATGAGAAAAGTATGCATAACAAGGCCAACTTGCTCTCGTTAATTTATGTGTCCACACCATAAGATTTGTTTTTGCCTTTTTGAAACTTATGTAGACGACTCGATATTATACACAATTTAAAAGTTGTTTGTTGAAATGTACGCCCTCAAGTATTCTAGGTGTAGCTAGTATGTCCTTCGACTGTACACGAGAATATATTTTTTCTTAATTGGTAATTTTTTGATACACCATGTTACGTTAGGTGTTATTATATCCAAAGCATGTCCGATACTGCATCACATAATAATAAAATATTAAAGTATCCGATATAATCTTATACTTACACTAACTCAATTCCCTTGTTAGTTTCATCCTATCCCCAAAGACAGCAGTCAACCAGAGTCCACAAAGGAAGAGAGAACCCCACCAATAGTAATACTCCCACTTGTGTAGTTGGCTGAAAACACTTTGCAAGAAAAACAAAACTTGAACCCTAAGCTTTCCTTACCTTAATGGCCTAAACTTCATCTTCATTTTTATCCATTTGGCAATAGAAAGAATGTTTTGAGTCTTTTTTCTTAGCTTGAAAATCAAAAGAATGGAATTTATGGAGCCACACCCCAAAAACCAAGGAACCAATACTAGTAACTCAGCTTCCTCCTCCCTACAACTACTCTCCCCTCACCACCACCAAAGTCAAACCGATCCCGGCTCCGGGTCGGGTCCAGCCCCACTCCATGGTCCATATCTGGGCTCCATCTCAATCCAACAATCAAGAAACTCATCCCTCTCCACTTCTTCAACTTCCACAACCACAAACAACCCTTCCACCATCACTACCACCGCCACCGCCACCAACAAACCTCTGAAGAAACCTACAAAAGACCGCCACACAAAAGTCGACGGCCGAGGGCGGCGCATCCGCATGCCGGCCTTATGCGCCGCCAGGGTCTTCCAACTAACTAAAGAATTAGGCCACAAATCCGACGGCGAAACAATAGAATGGCTTCTACACCAATCAGAACAGTCCATCATAGCCGCCACCGGAACAGGCACAATCCCAGCCAATTTCTCCACTCTCAACGTCTCTTTACGCAGCAGCGGCACCACAATTTCAGCTCCAATATCAAAACCCGCGCCGCTCTTCCTCGGCGGCGCTGCGGGAATGCTTGGGTTCCACCACCAACACACCTCAAGTTCCAATTTTTCGCAAGACCCAGATGACAATTTCATGAAAAAACGGTACAGAGAAGATAATATTACAAATGCAACATCACCGAAACAGGGGAGGACTCAAACCGGTGTGCAAGATCATGAACCGGGTTCTGATCCTAAACCCGGTTACATCCCGGGTCCGGCCATGTGGGCAGTGGGTCCTGCAGCTGCTAATGTAGGGAATACGTTCTGGATGCTTCCGGATTGGCAATATAAAGCTTCCCCTGTTCAGAGAATAGGTGGGTTTGAGTTTTCTGGACCCGGACGGTTTAGCCCGGTTCAGCTCGGGTCGATGGTGTTGGGTCAGGGGCAGCCACCGGTTCAGCAGATGGGTTTAGGTGTTACGGAGACTAATATGGGAATGTTGGCGTCGATTAATGGTTATAATGGTGGTGATAGTAGAATTGATTTGGGTATGAATTTGGAACATAATCATCATCACCAACAAAATCAGAAACAAAATAGTGATAGTGGCGATGAAGAACCAAAGGATTCACGATAAACTGGTATATTTGGATACCTATTTAATACACTGCAGTTTGAACAACCCTTCTCCATTTTTTTCAATTTCCCCTGTTTTTGTACTAGTTTATTCATAGATCAGATTGTGTGCATAACTTGTTATTGTTATTGTCTACTTCCTATCTGTTCTTTCCTTTTTATATGTTCTTTTTTTCTTTTTTTTCCCATCTTCATGATCATGATAATTCTTGAATAGGGGCTTTCTGCATATTTTCGTAGCAACAATTCGGAAGGTTGGGTTTGAAATGGAAATGGAAATGGAAATGGGGTTTTCATATCCATTTGACAGCGAATATGCAAGTAGGACTATAAGCGAGTTGAGTAGTTTGTTGAAATTTGATTTGAGCTTTTTATTGAGCTTGAAAATTTAAGTTTTAATTTCGCCTGATTGGTAATTAGTGAATAGCACTCGAGCTTGAAAATTTATGTTTTAATTTCACCTGATTGGTAATTAGTGAATAGCACTCGAACGAGCTTTAATCGAGCTGAACACAAGTCGAACTCGAAAGACTTGATACATTTATAAAAATTATTTTCTGTTATTTAGCATATCAAATCAATCTTCTGTTTAAACTTTTCTGATATGTATAAAACTCGAATTTAAACCAATTTTTTGTCTAACAACCTCAAACTAACAGTCAAATAATTTAATTTAATTTAATTTGCAACCGTCTACGTGTAAAATCATCAGATTATGATGACAGTGTCATATAATTCTTAGCTTCAATATTTCTTTGTGGTCACTCATTGTATTCATTCATTCTTTGCTAAAAGCTGAGCGATCAAGGCTTGAATCTGATTGGGACAGTAAATACTTTGTTCATGTACTGATTTGACTTTTCATAGGGGGGCCTTTCTTTTTCACACATGGATATGGATTTTATGCCGACAATTAATTAGGGCCACATTTAAAAGACATTTTATTTATTAATAAAATACATGGGTTATTGTATAGAAATTACCTCTACATTCAACTTTTAATGGGAAAAAAACATCTTCTATGAATATTGAGAAATGGACTATAAGTCTATAACTTTTTTTTTTTTATATAAAAAAAAATTTAACGTATGTTTATCATAGGATCATTTCAAATCAGGACCAATTAATTATTAATTTAATCATATGGTATAGAGTGTACCACTTGCAAATGAAATATATAGTTGCATGCATGATGAAAGCAAGAGAGGATATGGAGGAATTATAAAAAGGAATCAAGACGACGTCACCTTGTTTTGTGATGTCTTTCTCAATTAAGTAAAGCATGCTAGTGCTTTTCTCTTCCCTTTGTTTCTTTTTTTAAATGAAATGACCAATCTCCTTCACCAATTCATAGGATACCATATCTTTTTGTATTATAATAATTTTCTAGCCCAAATTTTTAAAGCAAAATGTGAGAAAATTAGCTTCCTAATTACTCCCACTAATCGTGGATAATTATGATTCTGCTGATTGATAACTTGTTCTCTGACTTTCACTTCTTTGATTAGTGATTACTAACTCCCACTTATTAGATTACTTATTAAATATCTATTTGATTTAGACTAGCAATTTACAATGGATGAATAACTAAAATTATTTATAATATCTTATCACTTATTAACAATAAGACTAATATAGAACTTAAGAATTCAGCATTTAAAAGATCTTAATGTCATAGATTCATTGATCAGATGGTCATTTGAGAGATTAAAATTTTAACTTTACACTATAGCTAATAACAACTAAAAGGCTAGGGTAAAAGGAATGCATTCGGGTCAAATCCAATGGAATCGTATATTATCATTCGAATCCATACATAAATCAATATATCGAAAATCTATTTGAATACTATCAAAATACAAAATAAAACTATTAAAGTGGTATTAAATTAGAAAGTTAATTATTAAAGACTAAAAACTGATCTCGGGAACCAATTAAAAGATAACTGAATCGAAGCTTAATAAAAGAAAAAATTCAATAAATAAAAAAGACAAAAACTAAAATTTGATTAGAACACATAAATACAATTCTTTCAGAATTACAACAAACAGAGCATAGTAACATGGGTATTTCAATAAAACTGTTTGATTCTTTCAAACAATTGATTATTGCCTTTTGTCTACACAAGACAATTCAAAGAGTATTATTTCATTGCAGCAAAACAACCTTTAAGAAGAAAGGGATAAAACTAGAGCTGAATTATTCAACCATACAACTGTTAGTTTTACACAATTCCTTAACAACATCAGTCATCGGCATTCGATCTTTAGGTAATTCCTTTGAACATGCCAACCCAATTTCTAGTATAGAAATTACACAATCCTTGTTTTTGTTTTCGTGTAGAATTATTGGATCGACAATTTCCATCACTTGGCTTCGCAATGCACTAGTAACAATGTCAACAAGAGTTGTTGAATGATCATTAAATGCATCATCGGTTGGTCTTCTGCCTGTAAACATCTCCAATAAAAGAATCCCATAACTGTATACATCCCCTTCTGCTGAAACCTTGCCACTCATCCCATACTCTGAAATATATATAGGATCAATATGAGATCAAAATATACTTACATTTCTACCACTAAAATTTATGTATAACATGATTCGTCATTGATTCGGGAGTTAAGACATCTATTACACTATCGTAAAATGCAAATGGAGAAGATATAAGAAGAAGTCATACCAGGAGGAATATAGCCTATAGTTCCCTTAATTGCAATTGAAGAACTACTTTCACGTGTAGAAACCATATTGGAAATAACTTTTGCCAACCCAAAGTCACCAACTTGAGCAGTCATTTTTTCATCCAAAAGAATATTGCTTGGCTTCAAGTCACCATGAACAATAGTTGAATCTGTACCACAATGTAGATATTCAAGTGCTGATGCAATATCAATGGCAATATTTACTCTCTCTTTCATGCTAAGATGTCTTCTTTCTTCGACTTGACTGCTTTCTCCCTCTGACTTTTTATGCAGCCATTCATCCAAGCTTCCACAGGCCACAAATTCATAAACCAATGCTTTAAAATCATTACCTTGAAAATCTGCACTAGAACATGCACTCACTAATTTCACAAGGTTCCTATGTCTTATGCCCCTTAATGCATTGCATTCGGATATAAAACTTCTAGAAGCTCCTTTAGTATTAAGGTTGAGCACCTTCACTGCTACCAAGGTCTGCCCATCATTGAGAATTCCTTTATAAACTGATCCAAAGCTTCCAGCTCCAAGAAAATTAGCCTCAGAAAATCCATCAGTGGCTTTAAGGAGATCTGCATAAGATAGTCTCAAAAACTTGGACTCAAATGAGGGCATCGAAGATAGATTTTGCGACTTTCGTTGTCTGTACTTGAACACATAGAAGCATGCTGAAAGTGTAATGAATATAGCTCCAGCACCCACTACTGGGATCAATATTTTCCATAGTGTTGAAAAATGTTTCTTCTTGGAGTTTGTTGGAGGGCAAGGAGGAAACTTTAAGTACGCAACTCCTCCACACAAGTCATTATTTCCATCAAGTGAGATCGCAGTTTCATTTTGAAAGACCCCTATAGTTGGGACTTCACCTTGCAGCCTGTTGAAAGAAAGATTCAAATATACAAGATCCAATTCACCTAGAAATCTCGGAATTTTCCCTGACAGGTTATTATGTGAAAGGTCCAAATTTTGCAAACCCCTCAAAGCACTTAGCATATCAGGTATTTCTCCATTAAGAGAATTGCTCTCCAGATGAAGCAGTTCCAGACTTATGCAGCTGCTCAAAGAATTTGGAATAAGTCCTGATAATCTATTGTGGGACAAGTCCAACTCCGCAAGATTTCTCAAAAAACCAACTTCTGATGGAATAGAGCCCGTTAAGTCATTGTAGGCTAGATTAAAGGAGATTGAAATGGATGAAAGCCTCATAATCTCTCGAGGTATTGAACCGTTTAGATTGTTACGAGATATGTCTAAGGTTAGCAATCTACTACAGTTGCTAAGACTTTGAGGTATATTACCATAAAAATTGTTTTGTCCCAAGTATAGATGGTTCAACAAACTCAAGTTACCAAATGAAATTGGTATTTCATTAGTCAATCTGTTTGCTGCTAGATAAATTTCTTGCAACTTATCAAGTTTACCAATGGTAAGAGGAAGAGGACCTTCTAGATCATTACTTTGAATCTGTAAACGATTGAGACCGAGGAGGTCTCCAATAGAAGAAGGAATGCTTCCATGTAACCGGTTTCCACCCACTGCTAAGAAACTAAGGTGGTTGGAAAGATTGCCAATTGAATCTGGTAAAGAACCACTGAATTGATTGTTAAAGAGGGAAAGAGATTGGAGACTAGTGCAATTTGCCATATATGAAATAAAACTGATATCTCCTTGTAAATAATTCGATGATATGATAAAGGATTCAAGAGCTGAAAGCCTTCTAAAATCTATTGTCATTTGACCTGTAAAATTATTTAAAGATAAATTAATTCTTTCAAGTAAAGAACAATTCGACAGTGAAACTGGAACTGTTCCGTGCAACTGATTTTCGCCTAAATCAATAATTCTCAATCTTGAAAATTTGAAACCTATTTCAGAAGGTATAGTTCCTTGAAGCAGATTAGATCGCATTGAGAAAATAGAGATAGTCGAAATATTGTAAAGGCCGGGTGGAATTCTACCAGACAAGTTGTTTCCATCTAAATTTAACAACTGCAGTGTTTGAAGCCGGACAAGTGACTCGGGAATTTCTCCATGTAAGAAACAGTCTCCCAAAGATAGAAGCACGAGGCTGGTGAAATTTCCGAGGAATGTTGGGATAGTTCCTGAAATTTGGTTTCTTGACAAGCCTAGAGCTTCAAGTTTTAGCAAAGAACCTAGCTCTGGGATTACGATTCCTGTGAGATTGTTGTCAATCATATTCAGGTAATAAAGATTCGTACATCGTGACAGGTTCTTTGGGATCTCACCACCTAAAGAATTGTTACTAAATTCGATCCATTCAAGCCGCCTCAAACGACCAATTTCTTCAGGTATTTGGCCATAGAAGCTGTTATTTTGTAAAATGATAGTTCTGAGAAAAGAAAGATTACCTAAATGAGGTGAAAGAGATCCCATTAAGCCTTGAGACATCATATTAATCGATACGACTCTGCTTTCATGTCTTTGGCTGCACAAAACGCCTTTCCAGTTACAAAAATGCACTGTTTCATTCCATGAATTTAATGCTCCCTGCGGATCAAAATCTATTGCTCTCTTGAACGCTAGAAGTGCTCTTAAATCAGTTTCATTGTTTGAGCATGTTGCAGGGGTGGTGGCATAGTAGAAAAAGAACGATAAAATTATGAAGGAAAGTTTTTTCATAGTTTTTGGTACTAAGATGAATGTGATCATACTTGTTTGTTTTTATCATTGACATTTTAATTTATACATCAATGAACATCATGTCAAATCAGTTTTAAGTAAGTCATGGGCCATATAATTAAATTCAAACAAGGCGTAGATGATGACACAATCATAAATTTAGCCTCCTTTCTCAGATACACAAGATTTGCACTCACACTCGAGAAAAACAATGTATGAGTTCACAATTCTTAAAATTCAAAATGCATTAATAGTGTCTTAGACTTTTTTTTTCTGTAATTAAGTCGGAGTCTGCAGATTTTGACTTCCATTTTGAGATCTAACTAGACTTGTTCAAATAGTTCATTAAAAAACATTTGACTTTCTCCATTTGGTACCTTCTGAATGTATTTTTTCCAAAATGATAAAAGAAAAAAATTAGTCTGGTGCCTGTCTCATTAAATTTGATCCTTAAAAAGTTGATGGGCGAAGGTAAATAAACTAGACAATGAAAATTATATTGACAAACTTAATGAAGATGCACAAATAGTAACATGAAGTTAAAAATTCAATACTAATTTTTCAAGCAAGTGTATGCATTTTCCTCTAGGATGAAATTTAACCTCGTAAAATATATTTGACACAAGTTAATATCTTTAAATAATGTTTTTATGAACTAAAATTAAAACAGAAAAATTGGACTTCAACCCATGTATGGATGGTGATATTGTCTGATAACAATTGTTCGTTTGATGATATTGCCAATCAAAATATTGCTGTATTTTCCTTTTTCATGTTTTATGTAATGAACAGGTATGGAATTGATTTATTATCAGGCAAAATGTAAGAGATTAGACACATGACTCGTATAGGTAGACTTCTTTTTAGAATAATGTGTAAGCACCATTTCTAATGTTAATAAGAAGCAGAATTACCCAATTTGGAAAAATATACAAATGTCGGGATGCAACACGAACTGTGTGGTCGAGCAGGCTCCATCAATCTGCTAAGTTTTCTTGTGCGTGCAAGCAAATATGCAAGTGATGTCAAAAACCCCAACCAGTTAACACATTTAATAAAGTATCAATCACAAATGATCTTTAGATATGTAACCAATCATCAAGATTCAACAGCTAACCAGGAAGAATTAGTCTTATTATAACAAGACCAGCTTTTGAATCATTGCATCATAAAATTAAGGTTTCTGTTTAACTTCCTTGGTCAGAAGAACAAACTAAACACAGTAAACAAGCGCAAGTTTGTAACAAATGTCATTTTTCGAAGGCACACAGGCACCGTAAAACTACCCTTGAATAAAACTCCTAAAGGCTTCTTTACAATGCATACATGAGTTTTTGCCTCAAGAATCAGTAAAACCATATATGTGTACCAAGAATTCAATATTACGAAGAATGCATTATGTAACAGAAAGAAAACTAGCAGAAGGATTGTACGAGATTCAAGCTATCTAATTTATTATTATAAATGCGAGAAACAATAATTTTGGACTTACAGAGCAAATAGAGCATAGTTACTAACACAGACACTTAAAAACTGATCGATAGTTTCAAACAACTGATTATTGCCTTTTGTCTACACAAGGCAATTCAAGGAATTTGTCATTGCAGAAAAATAACCTTTAACAAGAAAAATTAGCCTGAAGAGGTCTTCTTCTGCTGAAAGACGACTGCGAAAATTGGGACACCAACACCAATGCTGAATGCAGTAAAGACAGCGAGAGTCATTGTCAGTTTCTGACTTTTCATCCTGTCCAAGTTGTACATGTGCTTTGCGTGAAGATAGTAAGGCTCATCATGACCATGTCCGCCTCCCATCTTCTTTACACTAGTTGAGTGAATCCCCCTATTCACTGTCATAGAAACAATGTCACCTTAGATTAAGTCAAGTAATAGAAAATCCAAATTAACCATCATCGAGACTTGTAAAATCTTAATTAAAGTACTGCTTGTTTATTAAAAAGAAAATGGTTAGTAGAAAAGTCTTCCGTTATATGTCCGTACTCATAGTGAAATGAATCTATTGCTTCATAATATTAGAAAAATATGTTTCAGTTTATGCTCAATAATTTTGTTTACAGTCCCATCGGATTGTTTGTGATGTTTCTAGCTGAGGCCCAAATTTTATGTTGGATCTTTTATATTCTTAAGTCAGATGCCAGACAGACTGGTGAACTGGACCAAGTTATTTGAGGCTTGTGAATGGCAAGTTCTAAGAAAACGAGAATGGGGAAGACATGGAGTGTTGGGGCTAATGTATCAATCTGCTCGAGGGTCTTCTCCTTCAACGGATACTTTCTCTCGATAAGTGCAGGAAGAAATGGCAGAGCTACATGCGCCAAAATCTCTTGGGTTTTGGCAATGTCTCAGTAGGTATCGAGGGAAGGAATGATGGTATAGGCAATGGTTAATAGTAATAACTTGTTATAGAAGAAATGCCATAGGTCTTACGCAGAGTTTGCAAACTACATATTTGCAAAATAATTAAAGATGGATCAATAAATAGAGGCAAAAATCCCTTAAGCACAGCAGTAAATGAGTTGATAAAATGTGAATAAAGTAGGATGGATAACAAATTTCCAAGCAAATCGAAAGAAAGGAGAAGTTGGATAAATCATCTCAACTATACTTATAGTTTGTTGTGCAAAATATCTTATAGTTAACTTATACATTATTACAAACATAATTTAAATTCTTGAAGTAATTATAAAACAAGTCCTGAACACATATTATATAGAGACAGAATTGGTGGTCAAATAGTGAAAATAAGAAGATAACAGGTTAACGAAAAGTTAAAAAAAGGGTTTTTTCTCATTTTACACTTACGACTTATCCTACATACTTTTCATAAATCACAATATTTTTCCAAAAAAAAGGTATAATTTATTAAAAATTGCCTCAGGATAGACACCACAATTAATTTAACCAACCAAGTAACAGGGAAATTCTAGTCCAGAGCCCACATGACCACATACAATAAATCAGAAAGCTAACTCTTAATCAATCATATGGAAATTGTAACTAAGGAGTACTTGTCTTAAAAATGTATGCATACACCATAAATTAGGCATTTTATTAAGAAGAAACAAAAGCAAATTCAATTGAGTCACCGAATTCAACCGTATTTTTCCAATCAATATACTCCCAATTTTCAGAAATTTAATGACGGAAAAATAAAACCAATAACTATAACAAATAGCAGCAGTACCTGATTTGGGGAAAAGTGATGGGCCAGAATTTAGGAGTTTGGAAGCACACGATCTCAATCCGTTGTTCATCGCCATTCCAGAAATTAATGCAGGAAAGGAAGAAATTTGAGAGGAGACTGGAAATAGGGGTTTGTTTGCTCTATGCTTCGCGAATCGCGAGAACTGTTTTTTTTTTTTTTTTTGTAAACACCACTTTTGGTCCCCTTATTATTAACTTTTTACAGACTGGTCCCTCTTATATTTTTTTTCCACTTTAGTCCCTACTATGAATTATTTATTTCACTTTAGTCATTTTCTAGTGGTTCAAGACGATTCCGATAACATGTGATATGCTCATGAGGGCAATTTTGTCATTTCAAATAAACTAACATGGATATTTTTGTCATTCTAATTATTTAAAAAAAAATTAAATTTCCAAACTAGGCTTTCATTCCAATCGAATTTAATCGTACATTTCGTTCCAAACTAAAGATTTTTTCCTAAATTTTTTTTCAAACATCAAAATTGCGCACCAATTAAACAATATCTCAAATAGTCTCAATAGTGAACGGACGAAAATGCCCTAAAAAATATTCATATGCATGTCACGTGTTATCGGAACCACCTGATAAGGACTAAAGTGAAACACATAATTCATAGTAGGGACTAAAGTGAAATAAATAATTCATAATAGAGACTAGAGTATAAAAAAAATATAAAAAGGACCACTCTATAAAAAGTTAATGATAAGAAGGACCAAAAGTGATATTTACCCTTTTTTTTTCTTTTCTTTTTTTCTTTTTTGGTGTAACGAGAACTGATTTCAGGTGCACTATACTGTACTCAATTTTGATTCACGTGGGTACATGTTGGGCTTTAGATAATGGACTTGGGCTAATTATTGGTCCAAACTTGTGCAAGTTTTGAGCCAAATATGTCCAATCCAAGGCACATTTTTTATTATACTTTCCAAATGGACCATAATACAATGCAAATCAAAATATAAATATAAAATCATCAATCTAGTTAAATGGACTAATTATGTCGTTATAGCGAGGAAAATTCTTGTCCAAGTCTGACTTGGTCAAATCCATCCAACCACCAATCAAGTGTATTACACTTGCTTTGTGATTGGTCACTCTCCTGGGAGTTACATCCAATACGAAAGCAAGTGTATCCAAACTCGGTTTGGGTAAGAATTTCCCTTATAGCGAATTCGAATATTAATATAAAAAGTGAGAATTCTACTTAATGTGTCTCGATGATGTTAAGTCAATTTTAAAACCTAAATATCTTTTGAAAATTGTACCGAAAAAAAAATCTTTTGAAAATAAAGACAAAAAATAAAATCAAAATATAGACTTAAATCATTGAAATTTGGATCTAATCAACTTTTATTTGACAAAAAATCATAAATATCCTCGAGTAATATGAATGTTGATCCTCTTTTTAATTCCATGGTCAAAACAATTTTCTTTGACTAACTTGTCACACTTGACTTGCCTGTCAAATTCTTGATAATGAAATTTAATAAGACTATTTTCTCATAATTTCGAATAAAGACATTGAGAATTTCCATATGGAGGAGGACAAAATGGCCTGATTGTGATGCTAATATTCTTTTGCATTTCATTTATTTTATTTCCATGCAATAAAAAGGGACAAAACTAGAGCTGAATCATTCTTACAAGCAGTTAGTTTTACACAATTCCTTAACAACATCAGTCATCGGCATTCGATCTTTAGGTAATTCCTTTGAACATGCCAACCCAATTTCTAGTATAGAAATTACACAATCCTTGTTTTTGTTTTCGTGTAGAATTATTGGATCGACAATTTCCATCACTTGGCTTCGCAATGCACTAGTAACAATGTCAACAAGAGTTGTTGAATGATCATTAAATGCATCATCGGTTGGTCTTCTGCCTGTAAACATCTCCAATAAAAGAATCCCATAACTGTATACATCCCCTTCTGCTGAAACCTTGCCACTCATCCCATACTCTGAAATATATATAGGATCAATATGAGATCAAAATATACTTACATTTCTACCACAAAAATATTGGAGAAATTAATTAATTCATTATCTAATTGTGTAAATTATCTTATTAGTTTCCTATTCAAGAGTTGTATATATTGGATTGACAAACAAATCACATAGATTACGTAATTAGCTAGATATAGAATATTTGATTAAGTCTTGTACATGTATATATATCCCATCTTTGTTTAATAGAAATCAAGCCATTATCTCCCATTTCTTTAAAAAATTTATGTATAACATGATTCGTCATTGATTCGGGAGTTTAGACATCTATAACACTATCGTAAAATGCAAATGGAGAAGATATAAGAAGTCATACCAGGAGGAATATAGCCAATAGTTCCCTTGATTGCAATTGAAGAACTACTTTGACGTGTAGAAACCATATTGGAAATAACTTTTGCTAACCCAAAGTCACCAACTTGAGCAGTCAATTTTTCGTCTAAAAGAATATTGCTTGGCTTCAGGTCACCATGAACAATAGTCGAATCTGTACCACAATGTAGATATTCAAGTGCTGATGCAATATCAATGGCAATATTTACTCTCTCTTTCATGCTAAGATGTCTTCTTTCTTCCTCTAACTTTTTATGCAGCCATTTATCCAAGCTTCCGTTTGCCACAAATTCATAAACCAATGCCTTAAAATCATTACCTTGAAAATCTGTGCTAGAACATACACTCACTAATTTCACAAGGTTTCTGTGTCTTATGCCCTTTAATGCATTGCACTCGGATATAAAACTTTTAGATGCTCCTTTAGTATTAAGTTTGAGAACCTTCACTGCCACAAGGGTCTGTCCATCATTGAGCATTCCTTTATAAACAGATCCAAAGCTTCCAGCTCCAAGAACACTGGCCTCAGAAAATCCTCCTGTTGCTTTTAAGAGATCTGCATAAGATAGCCTCAGAAACTTGGACTCGAGTGAGGGCATAGAAGATTGATTTTTCTTAGAATTCGTTTTCCGGTATATGATTATGTAGTAGCATGCTGAAAGTGTAATGCATACGGCTGCAGCACCCAATACCGGGATCAAAATTTTCCACACTAATGGAAAGTGTTTCTTCTTTGGAGGGCATGGAGGAAGATTCAAGAATGCAACTCCTCCGCACAAGTCACTATTACCTTCAAGTGATATTGCACTTTCATTTTGAAAGACTCCTTGAGTTGGGACTTCACCTTGCAGCCTGTTAGTTGATAGATTCAAATATACAAGATCCAGTTCTTGTAGAAATCTTGGAATATGCCCCGACAGGTTATTTTGTGAAAGATCCAAATTTTGCATACCCTTCAAAGCACTTAGCATATCAGGTATTTCTCCATTAAGAGAATTGCTCTCCAGATGGAGCAGTTCCAGACTTATGCAGCTGCTCAAAGAATTTGGAATAAGTCCCGATAATCTATTGTGGGACAAGTCCAACTCCGCGAGATTTCTCAAAGAACCAACTTCTGATGGAATAGAGCCAGATAAGTCGTTGTAGGATAGATTGAAGGAGATTGAAATGGATGAAAGGCTCATTATTCCTCGAGGTATTGAACCGTTTAGATTGTTAAAAGATATGTCTAAGGTTAGCAATCCACTACAGTTGCTAAGACTTTCAGGTATATTACCATAAAAATTGTTTGGCGCCAAGCGTAGATGGTTCAACAAAGTCAAGTTACCAATCGAAAATGGTATCTCATTAGTCAATTTGTTTCCTCCTAGATTAATTTCTTGCAGTTTATTAAGTTCACCAATTGTAGAAGGAATAGGACCTACTAGATCATTATATTCTAAAGTTAAGCGAGTGAGACCGAGGAGTTTTGTAATAGCAGAAGGAATGTTTCCATGTAACCGGTTTTCACCTATAGATAAGTAAGTAAGCTGATTGGAAAGATTAGCGATGGAGTTTGGTAATGAACCACTCAATAGATTTTCCTTTAGGTAAAGAAATGTTAGCATAGTGCAATTTGTCATAGATGAAATAAAACTTATATCTCCTTCTAGATAATTAGACGATATGACAAGGGACTGAAAAGCTGGAAGCCTTGTAAAATCTACTGCTATTTGTCCTGTAAAATTGTTTGAAAATAAATTAATGATTTCAAGTAAAGATGAATTCGACAGTGAAACTGGAATTGTTCCATGTAACTGATTTTCTCCCATATCAAAAATTCTCAATCTTGGAAATGTGAAACCTATCGAAGAAGGAATAGTTCCTTGAAGTTGATTTGCATGCACTAAGAATCTAGACATAGTCGAAATATTGTATAGGCCAACTGGGATTTCAGCTGTCAAGCTATTTTCAGAAAAATTTAGCAATTCCAGTTTTTGAAGCCGGACAAGTGACTCAGGAATTTCTCCATGAAAAAAACAGTACGCCAAAGATAGTTTCACAAGATTGGTGAAGTTTCCAATAAATGATGGGATAGTTCCTGAAAGTTGGTTTCTAGTCAAGCCTAGAGCTTCAAGTTTTAGCAAAGAAGCTAGCTCTGGGATTATGATGCCTGTTAGATTATTGTCAATTAAATTCAAGTAATAAAGATTTGTACATCGTGACAGGTTCTTTGGGATCTCGCCACCAAAAGAATTGTTACTAAACTCAATCCATTCAAGCCGCCTCAAACGACCTATTTCTTCAGGGATTTGGCCGTAGAAGCTGTTATTTTGTAAAATGATGGTTCTGAGGAAAGAAAGATTACCTAAATGGGGTGAAAGAGATCCCGTTAAGCCTTGAGACATCATGTTAATAGATACGACTCTGCTTTGATGTTTTTGGCTGCACAAAACTCCTTCCCAATAACAAAAATGCACTGTTTCATTCCATGAACTCAGTGCTCCCTGTGGATCATAATCTATGGCTATCTTGAAGGCTAAAAGTGCTTGTAAATCAGTTTCGTTGTTCAAGCATGCTGCAGGGGTGGTGGCATAGTAGAAAACAAGCCATAAAATTATGAAGGAGAGTTTTTTCATAGTTTTTTTTTTGTGCTAAGATGATTTCCGTTTTTCCTTTTCATCAATGACCTTTTATACATTAATGAAGTTCATGTCCAAATCAGTTTCAAGTAACTCATGGGCCCTATATGACCTTTGAAATAATGTCTTGTCTTTTCTGTCTGTAATTAATCTAGATTCTGCAGACTTTGACTTCCATTTTGGGATCTAACTAGACTTGTTTGAAGAGTTCATAAAAAAAAAAAAAAAAAAAACATTTGTCTGTCTCCATATGGAATCTCCTGAATGTATTTTTCCAAAATGATTTAAAATAAAAATAAAAAATGGTCTGGTGCCTGCCTTATTAAATTTAATCCTTAAGAAGTTGATAGAAAAGCGTAAATAAACTAGTCAATGAAAATTATATTTACAAGTTTAATGCAGAAGCACGATTAGTATAAATTTTGACAGTTTATTCTATAGGTACGAAAGATATCTTATTAAATATCTAACAATACACGAAAATTTTATGCAATAAATATTTCAGATGGTAGTTTCATACAAATTTCGCACAGGGGTTATCTTGCATTTTCCTCGAAACTTCAAGAACTTTGTTCATCATGTCACTAATTTTTGCAATTTAAGTAGAGAGTATAAAACAATTGCTCCTTAGTAGAGTAGATTACATCAATCAAGGGAACCTGACTCGGAGGAGTTGTGATCTAATTCTATCCAGTTGATTGAGTTCGAACTCGAACTCCAGAAATCATAGGGAATTTTCATCTGGGGATCCGGATAAGTTGAATTTATCAATAACTAATTTATCAGCGACGACATCCGGGAGAGAAAGAGCCATTGCTCTCTTGAACGCTAGGGTTTCATTGCTTGAGCATGTTGCAGGGGTGGTGGCATAGTAGAAAAAGAGCCACAAAATTATGCAGGGATTATTGCTTGGTACTAATAAGATGACTGTTATCATACTTGGTTTTTGATCAATGACCTTTTAATTTATACATCAATGAACATCATGTCCAAATCAGTTTCAAGTAACTCATGGGCCCTAAAATTAAATTCAAACAAGGCGTAATTGATGACAAAATCATGAATTTAGCCTCCTTCCTCAGATACATAAGATATTTGCACTCACATTCAGAGACAAACAATGTAAGAGTTCAAAATTCAAATATCTATATTATATTATTATTATATTTTATATTATTTATATTATATTACAAATAAAAGTACGAGTTCAGAAAATAGAGTTTCTTTAATTTTTTGTGAAGACTAATATACCCCTACTTAAAAGATAATTAAATTAATAAAAATAAGAAAAACATAGGAAAAAGAAGTCTACTCCAATATGAACACTTTAATATAAAACTAAATGAAGAGGTATAATTAAATATGAAGTCTTATTATAATATTTATTTCCTACATAAACTCATAAACTCCTAAAATCTAAAATTATCTCTTATATCAACTTTTATAATTTATTTATAATCTAAGTACGTAATTTTTGTTTGGCTAAAGAAGTTAAATATAAACAATATCCAAAAGTATCAAGACATGCATAACCGCGAATAATCAACACATGAAGAACATGTGGATTCGATAAATACAATTGATATAGATGAAATTTTTGGTGAAAACGATGAAATTTTTTGGTGCAGTCGGTGATACTCAAATTTTCATGGAGCTCTTTTCATGGAAAGCGGTTGAAATCGAATAAAAGTCGGTTGTGAAAATGATATAAAATATTTTTTGGTCAAATTGGTGAACACTGATATAGTTGGTGAAAAACGAGTGAAACAGGTAAAAAGACGTCTGTGAAATCGATAATTATATATGCATTGGAATAACTTTGGATGAAATTCATGAAAACCGGATAAGATCGATGAAATAAAGAACGAATGACATCGTTTAAAATGGGTGAGATCAGTGAATCATGGAACATAAGTAAAATCGATGAAAACATTTTAAATCAATTAAATATGATATGAAATTGGTGAAAAAACATGTAGATCAGTGAAAAAACTTGTGAGTGAAAATGAATAAGATTAAAAATAAAAATAAAATAGTTTAACAAAAAAAAGGAACGGTAGAAAATGGTTTAAACCAAAAAAATAAAAGAAATCTACGAAAAATGGAAAAAAAATCACGAAAGTTGGTTAAACCGATAAAATAATTGATAAATCGAAGAAAAATATATTAAATCGATGAAAAGTTAATGAAATCAGTAAAAAGACGGGTTAAACCCCTGAAAAAATGGATTAGACTTATGAATTAAATATATGCTCGAATTTTCATGGAAAACAGGTTAAATCGGTTAATTAAAATTGGTGAAACGATAAAAGTCGGCTAAAGCATGTGAAAATGATAAAAATTTGGATGAACACTGGTAAAGTTGGTGAAAAACGAATAAAACCGGAGAAAATGCTCATGTAAAATTGATAAATGCATATGGAATTGAATTGCTTCGGATGAATTTCGTGAAAACCGGACAAGATCGGTGAAATTAGTGAAAAATAGATGAAATTGTTGAAAATGGGTGAAATCATTGAATCAGGAAAAAAGGTAAAGTCGGTGAAAACATGTGAATTCAATGAGATGTGAGGTGAAATTGGTGAAAAAAATGTAAATCAATGAAAAAACGTGTGAATTAGGTGAAAACGAGTGAGACCTTTAAAAGTAAAAAATAGTTTAACTAGCAAAAACTAGGTTAAACCAATAGAAAATGCAAGGTTTACACCAGAAAACATAAGAAATCGACGAAAAATGAAAAAATAATGAAAGTAGGTAAATCGATAAAAGAATGGATAAACCGATGAAAAAATATTTTAATTGATGCAAAATGAATGAAATCAGTAAAAAGACGGGTTAAACCCGTGAAAAGAATGAACTACATAATTTTGTTATGATCATATTTAAAAAAAAAAAAAAAAGAATTACAAGATCTTATGAACAAATAAAACATCAAATTATATTTGATTATTATAATTTAAAGTCATAATTTTTTTATGGATTAATAATTTTGATAATAAATAAATTAAATATAAGTCATTAATTTGTGTTATTTTTTGTGATATGACAAAGTTAATTTTGTTATAATTTATAAAATTTACTTATGAAATTAACTAGACACGTACAACGTACGTGCACTTTTCTAGTTAATATCAAAGGTGAGAATTCTACTTAATGTGTCTCAGCGTGTCTCGATGGGGTTAAGTCAATTCTAAAACCTAAATATCTTTTGAAAATGAAGAAAAAAAAAATCAAATCAAAATATCGACTTAAATCATTGAAGTTTGGATCTAATCAACTTTTATTTGACAAAAAAGTAATATGAATGTTGATCCTCTTTTTAATTCCATGGTCAAAACAATTTTCTTTGACTACCTTGTTACACTTGACTTGCCTGTCAAATTCATGATGATGAAATTTAATAAGACTATATTCTCGTAATTTAATTTCGAATAAAGACATTGAGAATTTCCATATGGAGGATGACAAAATGTCCTGATTGTGATACTAACATTCTTTTGCATTTCATTTATTTTATTTCCATGCAATAAAAAGGGACAAAACTAGAGCTGAATCATTCAACCATACAAGCAATTAGTTATACACAATTCCTTAACAACATCAGTCATCGACATTCGATCTTTAGGTAATTCCTTTGAACATGCCAATCCAATTTCTAGTATAGAAATTACACAATCCTTGTCTTTGTTTTCGTGTAGAATGATTGGATCGACAATTTCCATCACTTGGCTTCGCAATGCACTCGTAACAATGTCAACAAGAGTTGTTGAATGATCATTAAATGCATCATCGGTTGGTCTTCTGCCTGTAAACATCTCCAATAAGAGAATCCCATAACTGTATACATCCCCTTCTGCTGACACCTTGCCACTCATGCCATACTCTGAAATATATATAGGATGAATATGAGATCAAAATATACTTACATTTCTACCACAAAAGTTTATGTATATCATGATTCCTCATTTATTCCGGAGTTAAGACATCTATTACACTATCGTAAAATGCAAATGGAGAAGATATAAGAAGTCATACCAGGAGGAATATAGCCTATAGTTCCCTTGATTGCAATTGAAGAACTACTTTCACGTGTAGAAACCATATTGGAAATAACTTTTGCTAACCCAAAGTCACCAACTTGAGCAGTCAATTTTTCGTCTAAAAGAATATTGCTTGGCTTCAGGTCACCATGAACAATAGTCGAATCTGTACCACAATGTAGATATTCAAGTGCTGATGCAATATCAATGGCAATATTTACTCTCTCTTTCATGCTAAGATGTCTTCTTTCTTCCTCTAACTTTTAATGCAGCCATTCATCCAAGCTTCCGTTTACCACAAATTCATAAACCAATGCCTTAAAATCATTACCTTGAAAATCTGTGCTAGAACATACACTCACTAATTTCACAAGGTTTCTGTGTCTTATGCCCTTTAATGCATTGCACTCGGATATAAAACTTTTAGAAGCTCCTTTGGTATTAAGATTGAGAACCTTCACTGCCACAAGGGTCTGTCCATCATCGAGCATTCCTTTATAAACAGATCCAAAGCTTCCAGCTCCAAGAACACTGGCCTCAGAAAATCCTCCTGTTGCTTTTAGGAGATCTGCATAAGATAGCCTCAGAAACTTGGACTCGAGTGAGGGCATCGAAGATTGTTTTTTCTTAGAGTTCGTTTTCCGGTATGTGAAGATGTAGTAGCATGCTGAAAGTGTAATGCATATGGCTGCAGCACCCAATACCGGGATCAAGATTTTCCACACTAATGGGAAGTGTTTCTTTGGAGGGCATGGAGGAAGATTCAAGAATGCAACTCCTCCGCACAAGTCATTATTACCTTCAAGTGATATTGCACTTTCATTTTGAAAGACTCCTTGAGTTGGGACTTCACCTTGCAGCCTGTTAGTGGATAGATTCAAATATACAAGATCCAGTTCTTGTAGAAATCTTGGAATATGCCCCGACAGGTCATTTTGAGAAAGATCCAAATTTTGCATAGCCTTCAAAGAACTTAGCATATCAGGTATTTCTCCAATAAGAGAATTGCTCTCCAGATGGAGCAGTTCCAGACTTATGCAGCTGCTCAAAGAATTTGGAATAAGTCCTGATAATCTATTGTGGGACAAGTCCAACTCCGCGAGATTTCTCAAAGAACCAACTTCTGATGGAATAGAGCCAGTTAAGTCGTTGTAGGCTAGATTGAAGGAGATTGAAATGGATGAAAGACTCATTATTCCTCGAGGTATTGAACCGGTTAGATTGTTACGAGATATGTCTAAGGTTAGCAATTCACTACAGTTGCTAAGACTTTGAGGTATATTACCATAAAAATTGTTTGGCCCCAAGCGTAGATGGTTCAACAAAGTCAAGTTACCAATCGAAAATGGTATCTCATAAGTCAATTTATTTCCTCCTAGATAAATTTCTTGCAACTTATCAAGTTTACCTATGGTAGAAGGAACAGGACCTTCTAGACCACTATATACAGCACTTAAGCGAGTGAGACCAATGAGGTTTCCAATAGCAGAAGGAATGTTTCCATGTAAATGGTTATGGGCAATGTTTAGGTAACTAAGGTGACTGGAAAGATTGGAAATGGAATCTGGTAACGAACCACTAAATAGATTGTCCCTTAGGTAAAGAACTTTTAGTCTAGTGCAATTGGTCATGGATGAAATAAAACTAATATCTCCTTCCAGAAAAGTAGCTGATATGGTAAGGGATTTAAGAGCTGACAGCCTTGTAAAATCTGCTGTCATTTGACCAGTAAAATTGTTCAAAGATAAATTAATAATTTCAAGCAAAGAATAATTCGATAGAGAAATCGGAAATGCGCCATGTAACTGATTTTCTCCCAAATCAAAGGTTCTCAATTTGGAAAATGTGAAACCCATCTCAGAAGGTATGGTTCCTTGAAGCTGATTAGTACGCAATTGGATAATAGACATTGTCGAAATATTATACAGGCCAATTGGAATTCTACCAGACAAGTTGTTTCCAACTAAATTTAACAATTCCAGTGTTTGAAGTTGGACAAATGTCATTGGAATTTCTCCATGCAAGAGACAATTTGCCAAAGATAGTTGCACAAGACTAGTGAAATTACCAATGAATGGTGGGATATTTCCTGAAAGTTGATTTCTAGTCAAGCCTAAAGCTTCAAGTTTTAGCAAAGAAGCTAGCTCCGGGATTATGTTTCCCGTGAGATCATTGTCAATCAAGTTCAGGTAATAAAGATCTGTACAGTGTGACAGATTTTTCGGGATCTCACCACCAAAAGAATTGTTACTA
Organism: Penstemon barbatus; assembly: GCA_003313485.2. NCBI lineage: Eukaryota > Viridiplantae > Streptophyta > Magnoliopsida > Lamiales > Plantaginaceae > Penstemon > Penstemon barbatus. The sequence goes on from CM064881.1 coordinate 19,812,979, forward strand.
AACTCAATCCATTCAAGCCGCCTCAAACGACCTATTTCTTCAGGGATTTGGCCGTAGAAGCTGTTATTTTGTAAAATGATGGTTCTGAGAAAAGAAAGATTACCTAAATGGGGTGAAAGAGATCCCGTTAAGCCTTGAGACATCATGTTAATAGATACGACTCTGCTTTGATGTCTTTGGCTGCACAAAACTCCTTCCCAATAACAAAAATGATCTGTTTCATTCCATGAACTTAGTGCCCCCAGCGGATCATATTCTATGGCTCTCTTGAAGGCTAAAAGTGCTTGTAAATCAGTTTCGTTGTTCGAGCATGCTGCAGGGTTGGTGGCATAGTAGAAAACGAGCCATGAAATTATGAAGGAGAGTTTTTTCATAGTTTTTGGTGCTAAGATGAATGTGATCATCCTTGGCATTTTTTTTTTATATCAATGACCTTTTATACATTAATGAACTTCATGTCCAAATCAGTTTCAAGTAACTCATGGGCCCTATATTCGAATCCAAACATTATTTAAAATGACCTTTTAAATAATGTCTTGTCTTTTCCGTCTGTAATTAACCTAGATTCTGCAGACTATGACTTCCATTTTTGGGATTTAACTAGACTTGTTTAAAGATTCCTAAAAAAAACATTTGTCTGTCTCCACATGGAACCTTCTGAATGTATTTTTCCAAAATGATTAAAAAAAAAATTAGTCTGGTGCCTGCCTAATTAAATTTGATCCTTAAGAAGTTGATGGGAGAGTGTAAATAAGCTAGTCAATGAAAATTATATTTACAAGTTTAATGCAGAAGCACAATTAGTAAAATTTTGACAGTTTATTCTATATGTACGAGAGATTTCGTGTTAAATATCTAACAGTACACGAAAATTTTAAGCAATAAACATTTCAACTGGTAGTTTCATACAGGTTTCCCACAGGACAAGGGATTATCTTGCATTTTCCTTGAAACTTCAAGAACTTTGTTCATCATGTCACTAATTTTTGCAATTTAAATAGAGAGTATAAAACAATTGCTCCTTGGTAGAGTAAATTACATCAATCAAGGGAACCTGACTCGGAGGAGTTGTGATCTAATTTTATCCAGTTGATTGAGTTCGAACTCGAACTCCAGAAATCGTAGGGAATTTTCACCTGGGGACCTGGATAAGTTGAATTTATCAATAACTAATTTATCAGCGACAACATCCGGGAGAGAAAGAGCCATTGCTCTCTTGAACGCTAGGGTTTCATTGCTTGAGCATGTTGCAGGGGTGGTGGCATAGTAGAAAAAGAGCCACAAAATTATGCAGGGATTATTGAAGGATAGCTTTTGGTACTAATAAGATGACTGTTATCATACTTGGTTTTTGATCAATGACCTTTTAATTTATACATCAATGAACATCATGTCCAAATCAGTTTCAAGTAACTCATGGGCCCTAAAATTAAATTCAAACAAGGCGTAATTGATGACAAAATCATGAATTTAGCCTCCTTTCTCAGATACATAAGATATTTGCACTCCCACTCGAGACAAACAATGTAAGAGATCAAAATTCAAAATGCATTACATAGTAGTGTCTTGACCTTTCTGTCTGTAACTAGACTTGTTCAAAGTGTTCTAAAAAAACATTTGTCTTTCTCCATACATCAAGAAGTTTTAGTATGTATTCTGGGCAGGTTGCAATGTGTCGCTAGTCGAAGGTTTAGACCAATCGCAATTCATCACCATCTTGCCCGCTTCCATCTGATGACTGGCTATTATATAAGTGATAGGTGCACGATCATCTTTGCTCATTCCATTCTTCGGTCCTCCGTTAATCGCTCCAACAAGCCCTAAAGTATCTTGCCGCCTAGAACTCTGCCAAGAGAGAGCTGCTTTACGTTTGATCCTGTGTGCCCAGAGAACGCTATGCGCTTTCCACTTTCGGATCTCGCAAAGAGGGAACGTGTTGTCCTCTCTGACTTCCTCTTTCTTTCGAAAAACAAAGAAAGGGGGCTTTGCCCCAGCTACCGCTATCCTTGGGAAAGAAGAAGAGCTACCCAAGGAAAGGGATGCAGTCTCTCCCTTGGCCTTTGGGGATAAGGCAGAGAAGAAAACGTCCTTCACACAAGTTTTTTTGCTTCCTGCGCCCTTACTAGTAAAGTGGCTCTGGGAACAAGAAGAAGACATTCTGGTAGGAAGTCCGACCACTCCATGAATTGCCATCAGTCCAGGAGAGAAGCAAGCTTCCTTTCTTTGATCCACCTTCCCGGGCAGGGAAGAGAATGCGAATGGACCGCGGATGGTGGTCGTGGTAGATTCGAGTCTCTTTTTCGACGGAGCAAACTCTTCTACCCTGTTGCCTTTTCTCTGGTGGGCCCCCACTTTCCATCGTACTAGAGCAATTCGAGAAGAACGATTAGGGTCATATTCTATCCTTTCTACAATGCCCATAGTCGAAGTGCTTCGCTTCAGATCAATTTTTCGCTGCAATCGTTTCGATCCACCCCCCCGGTGAAAACTAGTGATACGTCCTGAAGAATTCCTACCAGCAGAATTCCCTGTACTCAAAGTGAATTGCATATGTGAATCCCAATTTGTTCAAATAATAATATTAATGAAAATAACACAAAAAAGACTACCGCAGAATCAATTAATCAACATAGTAATGGGGAAATTCTAATCCATAGCCAGTATGGTAATTAAAGCGTACTTGTCTTGTGAAAAACATGTGTGTGAGTGTGTGTTAGAATTTTCACCTAATTATAATATGAGTCGATACACCATGAATTGGACATTTACAGTAATACACATTTCAATAAGAAAAAAAAAAACTAAGTCGCCGTATCCAACCGTATTTTTCCAATCAATATAGTCATAATTTTCAAAATCTAAAGACGGAAAAATAAATCCAATAGATATAACAAATTGCAGCAGTACCTGATCGGCCAGAAGTTAGGAGCTTGGAAGCACATGATTTCACTACGCTGTTAATCGCCATTTCAGAAATTAATGCAGAAAGGGAAGAAATTTGAGAGGAGACTGGAAATTAGGGATTGCAATTTTGCTCTAAGCTAGCTTCGCGAGAACTGATTCCAGGTGCACTGTACTGTACACATGTGGATTCCACGTGGGTACTTATTGGGCTTTATATAATGGATTTGGGCTTTATTGGTCCAATCTTGTGTAAGTTTGAGCCCAACCCAATTTCTATTAATTTCTATAAACCATTAATTGTTGCTCCGTCGGTCGAAATACTGCTTTATTTTTTTATTTTATTTTATTTTTATGGAATTGATATGTGAAAAATGAGTCATATGACTCGTGTAGGTATAATATTTTTTTGAATATGTGCAAGGAAGCCCGGAAGCTCGAAATGTGTGATTTTAGTCGAATAAAAAAAATTATGAGCTTAACGGATGAAATCTGAACTTGAGCCAATCCATCTCATTCACTCATTACTAGGGGTGTTCGCGGTGCGGTCTATTGCGGTTTTATACTCGCCCAAATCCGACCCATTATTTGCAGGTTTTTAATACTTTAGACCAAACCCAACCCAATAAGTCTAGAGATTGCACTTTGCGGTCCCTTCGGGCTGGGGCGGGTTGGGGCGGTTTTTGCGGTCTTAGCTTTTCCTATTTTAATGAAGTTTTTTTTTTTGGAGACTTTACTTTAATTTATTATCACTTACTATTTCGTTATTGTTCTTTAATCTAAGAATAAAATTCTGGAATGTTTCATAATCATATAAACAATACTAATTTTTCATAATTTTTAGCTTTAATTTTTAACATATTTAAAGTCTACATTCGCTATATAAAAATTAACAATTATTACTCAAATACAAAACCAAACAAGACTTTTTCAAACAATAAACAAAAATAGAAAATATTTCAATTATTAAAGTTGATTTTGCTGGTTGTCAATCGATAGACTTTAACTTGGATTGTTAATAAATTGTGTCGAGTAATTTTAGGGGACAAATTAGGCTTTGGGGTTGAGACAGTAAATTAAAAGTATGTATGTGCTTAAATTATATTAAATAATAAAACACAATTTGTTATTTTATATACATGCGGTTGGGTGCGGTTTATACGGTTTTTTAAAGTATAAACCCAAATCCGATCATAATTTGCGGGTTTTTTTTCACGAAGCCCAAGACCAACCCATTCATCGTTCAACCCGCGAATTGCGGTCGATTTGGGTTGGGGCAATCGGTTGGGGCGGTTTGACGATTTTATTGAACACCCCTACTCATTACTTCAAAAATGCAGAGTGAAATATTAAGAAATTCTTAAATTTCCAAACAAAACTAAGCTTCCACCGAATAGACGACAGCATACACTACAATCCATAACTTACAACTAACTCTACTTCTCTAAAAGTTGAATGTCAACAACTTCTTTACATGTGGAAGGGAGGAACTAAAAACATACTAGTCAGATCTCCTAAAGAAACTACTTTCAGATAAGCAAAAAAGACCAACTACTACGACTACTTCTGACAATTAAGGCGTAAAAGAAATGGCTTGTTTAAATGACTTCAGCGCTGAATCTGGTAAAGGCTGTGTACCCGGCATCCACAAGTTCCCATCACGAGGCAGTAACACCTGAGATTGATTGCTCTTTGCTGCTGCATATTCTCCAACATTCAAATCGGGAACTTCCTTCTTTTTCTTCACAAATTCAAAGAATTCAGCAACTTGTCGAGCATACCTTCAGAAGAAACAATATCCCAACAAAGTAATGAGATATTATATAAATAAGTTGTGACGAATATTTTAGTACAAAAGATGGATGCTATAGAGAAACACTAGCTAGCCATTTCAAGACTAAATCATGCATGAAAGCCATTACATTTGGAAAGATCTTTTCTTTGGCGCATGTAATTAATTAAACAAACTGAAAGAAAAAATATCAAGAACAAGGGAAAGTTAGCATACTCCTGCTTAGCTTCAATGTCTCTGCTGAAATCAATGTCCGGTTCACAGTCAAGAACCAAGGCAGGGACCTGATCATTCCCAAACAAAAGTTAAGTCACATAGTAATATTGCAGAAAACATTTACACTATTTTTCGTTCTTGCATTTTGGTGAAAATAACAAAAACTAAGGCCTAAAGTTTCATTCATTCATTAAATAAAAATGTTGTCTAGTGTTTTACTTGGATAAAACAAAATTCAGAAATCAAACATATCCTTAAAATCGGAGCATAGCGGAATACCTTTTGGATGCTTGAGTGCATATGATCACCATCCAAATAGAACACACGGTCTCTAATATTTGGGTGTAAAGGCGAGCCAGCCTCGTTCTGTATCCTACTGACAGAAAGCACTCCATGGTTTCCACTTTCAAACGGGAAAAGCCAACTTTCGTGCTTTTCATGCAAGTCTCGGAGATAATCAAGAGAGACTCCACCTTCCTCTGGTCTCTTACGTAACATCATACGCTTGTGGCAAGTATCAGGGCTTGCTCTTAGGTAAATAAAACCATCAGGAATAAGACCAGGCAAACTCGAAACAACAGGATCAAACCAAGAATCATAAATGCTTATCTCCATCTCATTCATCCATTTTGCCTCATGAACTGCCCTCACAAAGACCTTTACAAAGTCAGAAAAGAGTATCAAGATGCATTGAATAGAAAAGTTAGCAAGCTCATAAATTTTTTTAAATTTTTTCTTAATAAATGTTACCATTCGATCGGTGAATACACTCCTTTCCATTAGCCTGAGGGGCTTAATACCAGCAGAAGACTCTTTCTCCTGCATAACTCGTGTTACAAAAACATAGTTTTGGAAGGTGTACGCGTATCTCTCTGGCTCAGCATAAAATGCGTCCAATATGTTGAAGTGGTCTGGACCCACATTTTGCCACTTGTCAATTGGTTCAGGAACAATCTCGACCAGATCTCTGAGTTCAAGTGTTTCATTAGCTATTCTCTGGAGGAATGTGGTCTTTCCAACACTTATGTTTCCTTCAACACATAAAGTGATTCGTTTCTTTGGGGTTGGCTTTGGATCGTTCTCCTTCAACTCTTCATCCACACTCTCTTTGATAAAAGTGGTTATACTTTCAGCATGGTTTTTGTGTACGATGCCCACTGAACTCTGTAAGTACTCCACCATTTTAGGACTGGAACTCCCGAAAAACTGTTATCATAAAGAAATATCCTCGTTAAAGTAAAACCCAGCTATGTTTAAAAACTAAGCATGTTAGATATTCCTTTTTACTAATAAGCCAATTTATACCAACTGTTGCCACTTGCAAGACATTTACTCTATCCACATACACATACTAGCTAAAGAATCCAAAACTTAATTTTTTGAACCATAGCTACTAATAAAATAGTTATAAATATCAAAAAGTACATTTAAAAAAACCAATGCTAGAAATCAACCCAAACTTTCCAGCTTTGTTGAACAACAAAACCATTTCAGCCTTCTTCTTTCTCACATTTTCAACAACATTTTTATCCATCAAACTCATAACACAACCTTAAATTCAAAACACCCTGTAAAAATCTTACCAGCACAAAAAGCTACACTGCACATAAATAATACACACAAAAATTAAAACCTCAAAAAAAAAAAAAAAACAATAAAGGTCCATATACCTTGTCTTTATATAGCTGTTTGAGATGAGCTACACCCTCAAAACCCTTTTCCACCAGCTTCCTCAAATTTCTAGGCCCCACTCCGGGTATCGTCAGCAAATCCGGGTTCACCGCGGCCCCACCGCCACTTTTTACCCTCCTCTGCATCCTAGCTTTCGCATTTTCCACCTCATTCTCTAACTCACCGCCACCCTTATCCGAATTTCCAGCGGCAAGGGTAGTAAACCACGCCCTTCTATGATACTCACCACCAATACTACCAAAATTATTACCTTCTTTTGAAACAACCCAAGCCCTCAACGGCGCCAACTTATTGTTGCCTTTTTCGAGAGAGCAACAGCAGGGACGGCAACTGGAGAGGGACATTTTTCTGAATGTGTGGTTTCGGGCGGGGCGGTGCAAGGGGAGAGTGGCGGTGGAAGAAGACATCTTTTTGATAAATTTAGGGACTGGAGTGGAGAAAGCTAGAGAGAGAAAGGTGGTTTTGGAGATTTTTAAAGAGAGATTACTGTTCATGGATAGAATAGGGGGGGAAGAGGCTGAGGGGCTCCTTTGCAGCAGCTTCTGCATCGTTGTGGCGCATGTCTCACAACCTACAAATTATAGATACTAAAAGTTATAATAATTTTTTGTGTATAAATTTGTGCTGCTATTATAAAAAATTGGTGATAAGAAGAAGAAGAAGAGTTTTGAGAAGGGCTTTTGGGGAACTGATAAAAGGAGGGGAGGGGTTTTTAGGGTTGTATAAAAGGAGGATTTGAATTTTGTATTTTCTTTTCTTTTTTCCTTTTTGTAACTTATTTATAGTCTATTAATAAATAAATAAGGTAGGTACACCCTTAATATAATTAAATTGTTTTTAAGAAAAAACATATATATTAAATAAAGTGATATGTCTCAAAGGATAAAAAATAGATATAATTGTTTTGCAAGTGAGAATATGCAAATATTTCTGCAAATATTTCGTTTGATTATATTTATGAAGTGTTTGGCCATGATTGTAAAAATTACTTATATTTAATCGTGATTTTCATGGTGTTTGACCCCCAAGATCATAATCACTTTTGAGATCTCGAGAATAAAAAAATCAACTTATTTTAGAAGCAACTAAAATGTTACTTTTACAAAAGATATTATACAAAAGTAATTATTCTATCATTAATTTTTATCATAATCAATTTTAGTTAAATTAATTTTCCTATAATTGTTTTTCGAATCGCTAAGCCAAACTCACCCTAATAAGATGGAAGATAAGGTTTAAATTACATACCATTTGGTGGTAATTAAAATTATATGGAACTCAATTCGGTTTTCTGATGCAAAAGATTCTAATAAGGTCTTTCTAACTGGCGCACTAATACTAGAAGTGTATTTTAAGCATTTCTTATTTACTGGGAGAATATTTGACAGAATGAATGACGATGTTTAGCTGATAGAAAGGCACTTATTCAGGCATAAATGATCAATTAAATAATCAATTCTTTAGTAAAGCGATTATCCTTTTCTATTTTATAAACAACAGGGGCAGTACTAAAATCAGGTGAATACACTTCTTTAAGCGATTACCCTTTTCTTTTAGTGGAATCCTTTTTCTCAAAAGGAATCTTGGTCAGGCTGAGGAATGTTTATTGAAAATCAGTGACTAAACTTATGATTTATTTGAGCTAGAATATTCAATTGAGTGAAGTGAAATCGTGTTGCTTCCATCGACTAAATTCGAATGTAAATACTAATGTTTCACTACTTACATCCATATGATTAACAAAACTTTTTAGTAATTGCTTCATTGCAATATTATCACAAGTATCTTCCAGACAACATGAATTTATCCAAAAAAAAAATAATAATAAAGAAATTCATCAACATGAACAACATACTTATCATTTTGATGGTGTAACAAAAAATGTACAATAATGAAGAATACCTTTCCTTAATGCAGAATCATTCCATCTGATATTATTATTACCAAAAGTCACAGTGTTACAAAAAAATATTAACCGCAATTTGCAACTTAACGATTAAATTAGTGACGCAAAGAAGAAAAACAGAATTGAAGTTTTCAAAAACAACATACACCTCAAGCTCAGAAATTACAAATGGATAATGTATATACAAAGCAACACTCCCTGTCTTACAGTGTCCTATGCTTTATACAAAAGTGCACCTTATTACAAATGGATAATGTATATACAAAGCAACACTCCCTGTCTTACAGTGTCCTATGCTTTATACAAAAGTGCCCCTAAAAGGTATCTAACATGACAGATTAATGTGGAGTTTCAGCCGTAATTTTCCTAGAAAAGTGGAGTAACCATTATTGTTGGGCGTACAAGTCGATTAATTAATTCTATATTCTCATGGTACCAAATTAATCAAAAGATAAATTTTAATTTTTGTTTAATTTTCATTACTCTAAATAAACATCATGTTTCTTTGTTCTTGTTACAGCTTCCTACTATAATTATTCTCAAGATGTCTAATCTAATTCCGACTTAAATGCATTCAGATTGTTTACAAGACTATATCTATAGTTGAATATTACTAGTCATATTACAAAAAATCATTAACCACAATTTGCAACTTAACGATTTAAGTAATGATTTCACAGGCATGCATCCAAAAGAGGAGAGTAAGAAACTTTATTCCCATCTGTTTGGCTAATTTCAGAGAGTTCAAATAAGCCAAAAAAAAAACGTATTTAAAAACAACATATAACTCAAGCTCAGAAATTACAAATGGATGTAAAGTTTATACAAAGCAAGACTTAGCCCTAAAGTGTACTATAGTTCAGGAAAACTCATACGTAAATCCATATTATGATATATTTTGCAGAAACTAATGCAGTATAATCAGGGATTCCATTGTAATCTCTTCGAAATTGTGTTCAGTATGTGCGCACGAGTTTTTTTTACCTAGCCTTAGCCCCTCGAGTTCCATAGCCACTTCTTTCATGCTAGGCCTATCTTCTCCTTTCACATTCAAGCACCCTTTTGCAAGCCTACCAACTTCTATAATCTGCTCCTTATTACCTTCCCAATCAATGTCATCATCAAGAATTTGGGACAAGCATTCTTGTTTTAGTACCCTGATGAAAAAATTGGCCAAAATTTTCTCTTCTTCCTGCTTATCATAAACTAATGCTTTTCATCCTGTTAGAAGCTCCGCAAGGACTACTCCAAAGCTATAAACATCACTTTTCTCTGTCAATTGGTTGGTAAGCATATATTCAGGATCAAGATATCCAAAGGTTCCTTGAACCATTGTGGATAATTGAGTTTGATCTATAGGAACCAATCTTGAAGCTCCAAAATCAGATACTTTAGTTGTGAAAGTATGGTCTAAAAGGATATTAGCTGATTAAACATCTCTGTGTATGATTGGTGTAGAAGTTGCGGAGTGTAGATATGAGAGCACGCCAGCGGTTTCTGTAGCAATCTTTAAACGCATTTTCCAATCAAAAGAACGTGTCTTTGGCATATCATGTAAGTATTCGGAGAGGGTACCGTTGCTTATGAATTCATATACTAAAAGGGGCACTTGTGTTTCTAAGCAGCAACCAATAAGCTTGACTACATTTCTGTGATTGATTTGAGAAAGAACAATGACTTCATTGATGAATTGGTCAATTTGAGTTGGATCAACTTCTTTAGACTTTTTTATTGCAACTATCCTTTTATCCGTTAAGAAGCCCTTGTATACAACACCATAGCCTCCTTGACCAACGATCATACTGTTATGGAAGTTATTGGTTGCCTTGGTTAGCTCGGTTGAACTAAAAATCACTGCCATATCAGATGATCTTCCTTTTTGTGCGAGTTTTTCTTGTAACAATATTCCACCATTTTGAAGGAAAAACTTTTTCTTCATTTTGGATGACTTTTTTCTTTTGAGTTCCATGTACAACCAGCAAGTAATCAATAACACAATAATGATCCCTACAGCAATCCCTGTATTTGTGTTTTGCATGAGAAGCAAAACAAAGCACTTATAATCTTATTTATGTACTCATTTTGTTGAAGAAATGATAAACATCCAACAAAACATAGTAAGTTTATGTAAAATAGTCTATTAGCACCTTGACCAAAAAAGGAATAAATGATCTGCTAACTAACCTGCTACAAGTTTGTACATAGGAGTTTCACTGCGAATGCAACCTTTTGATCCTTTTATTCCATCACCATGATAACCTTTAGGACAAAGACATTGAAAACCCCCTTGAGTGTTCTCACAACGCTCTTCACAATTGTGGTGCAATGGATTGCTACATTCATCTATATCTGTAAATCAATTTGGATACTTTCACATTTCAAATAAATATGAAATAAAAGAAAAATCATGCAAGCATCAGCAAACAAGTCTAGTCTATTTTATATACGCACAGTCCTTGAAGCAAACTAAGCCTAGAAGCTATAACCTCGACTATAGAAACGGGACAAAGGACACATAGGCGCACATACACACACATGCTTTCACCTACAAATTTTACTTACACAACAAACCTCCGATCTGGGGATTTGCACAGTTGATACATTTAAATTTTAGCACAATTACATTATGACCTACAATTTGGTATCAGAGACAAAGGGTCACAAGTTTGATCCCGATAGGGGCAATTAATAAAGAGGAGATTGTTGGTTCGTACTTAGATCTGGTGCTTAGGCCTCATATATAGGCTTTGAAACTTGGGATGCTATGAAATTTTAGATTTGATTGACACCTACATTACAACATGCCTTCCATTCTACACTATCAATATTAAAAAAAAAAAATTACCTTAAACTTTTATTACACAATTCAATAACAACCATACCTTTGCATCCATGGTTGAGATATGGATTTCCTTGATAACCCTTCTTACAACTGCATCGATAACCGTAACCACTGCTAGGCTGGTAGCACTCTGAATTTGGGCTTGTACAAGCATAACTCGAGATATTCATCCTCGCATCCTCGCATGTCGCATTCCCGATGGCCCAATCAACCACCATAGGCTGATACATCTCAGTGTTCGGTACGTTGTTCAGAATTTCTGGTTGAAAACTGAAAGCACTTTCGTCATCCACCATAAAAGCGAAGTTGCACTTATTAAAGTCTCCAGTTTCATTGTTATTGCTAAAGCTCTTCAATCTCATTTCAAAAGTCGAAACATCTTTGGGAATACTAGTTTGGCTACATCCTAAACCCAAGCAGGACCCTTCTGCCATATCATCTTTTGCATAACACACAGCTATGCCAGCCACCCTGTAAGGAATCCCGTAGGCGCCCCTGCGACCTTCGAAGTAAGAATAAGCATCGCAACCAAGAACAGTGAACTTATTTGCTGTGTTATTGATAGTAAGGTATACGGGTAAAACTATATAGGGTTCTGCATAAGCAGATCTACTGCCATCTCTATAACAGTCGTACGCTACTCTTTGCAAGATTCTCAGCTGCCCATCAAGTGAAATCTTGGTGATTTCTATTGGAGTTGTGGAGCTCTGCAAGAAGAGTCTAGGAGGAGTGGTATTCCGGTCGCAAGTGACCCCAAAAGAAGAGCTTTGGTAACAGTCCTCGGTAGTGCCGAAAGGGTATGGAATACGTGTATCGCCACACCGATCAGTGCAGCTGGGATTTGCAATGGGGAATTCTGGTATTTGTTGTGCAGTAAAAAATGTTGGTATTTAGACAAATATTATTAGCAGAATTTCCAGGTTTAGGAACATAGTTTTCAGCACATGAAATCCCATGATACTCATTCTGGCTAATCAGAACTACTTAAGAATTAGACAAACAAATGATGGAATATAAGTAGTGCCAGGGATTCTTCTTAATTGAACAAGTACTCTTGAATTAATTATTTGGATTGCAAGTTGTAGTTTGTTTATGTTTTTTTGTGGATTATGACTTCTGTTCATTTCATTATCAGATGGATGGAATGGAATGATTGATGATTCTCTTTAAAGAAACTTGATCTTCATCATTGTTCAATTTATTTAAATCGCAAAATTGATGTTGATGATGCTGAATTAGCTATAGAATAAACACTTTGAATATATCATGCGCTCAACTGGGACTTCTTCTTTTTCCTAGTTTTATTAGTTGAAAGCTGCCCAATTCTCATCTTTTATGTTTGTTTTTCGTGTCATTAAATTCTCTGCATACCCTTTCTAATTTCTCGTTAAGAGACACTATCAAATTTTGTTTACAATTTAATTTTTATTTCTATTCGTAATATCTAGTCATATTTAATAAACTAATTCAAATAAAATAATACAATACTATATATGTATATTTGTATATTAAATAATTACTTTTATAAATTTAAAAAAAAAATCCTACACTAACTTCACTTTCATTGTCACAAAATTTACATAGAGTATATCTTACACAATTTATCTTACATATAAATAATGATTAGACATAAAATCTTATACCTACAACATAAACCTTCCAAAAAAAAATCTACATCTACCTATTTCGCAAACCACAATCCCAAAATACGAACAAACAACATTACGCATATCGATATTATTTCACAAACATTCACCACTTTCCCCCTAATACCAAACAAATAGACCCTTAGTCTTTCTATGGGTCGGACTCCGACCGGATTAAGGTGGATCTGAATCCGAGTCCGATTTTCATTTCTTCTATCTGGATCCACTAATATCTTGATATTAGCAAATAAATCCGAATCCGGATAAATTATCTGGATCCGTTTAGCACATTTAACTATAAATTTTTTTTTTCGTTTTTCTTCAAATCACTTGCAGATTACACTATCATGAATTAAAAACGTAACATTTTACTTATTTCATCGAAACTATCGAGTCCGATTTCCGTTTCTTCTATCTGGATCCGCTAATATCTTGAATATTAGCAAATAAATCCGAATCCGGATAAATTATCTGGATCCGTTTAGCACATTTAACTATAAATTTTTTTTTTCGTTTTTCTCCAAATCACTTGCAGATTACACCATCATGAATTAAAAACGTAACATTTTACTTATTTCATCGAAACTGTTGCCTAAAAATTGTAGAAGATGAAATATGGTGGGCAAATATAAACGATAAAAATTAGAACAAAGAAATAAACAAAAGTATAAATAAAAAAGATATAAGTTGGGAAGAAAAAAAAAAGCTCAATATTGAGAAATGAAACAGAAGAAACAAATTGGAGGATGAATGCTTAGAGTTTTGATTTTTCTTATTAAATAACATAAATTAATATGTTGTATGCCCAATTAGTACCAAGTCAGTGTCATGCATTTCTTTTTAAGATTATTTTTAATATAGTAAAATATTTTAGTGGAACATATGTAGTTTTATTTTTATTTTGGTTTAAATACATAATATATAAACAACATATGATAATATATATTGGATACAGATATGTAAGGGATCGGATCAGTCTAAATCCATATTCGCTCTATACAATTCGAATTACGGACTTTTTTAATCGGGTCAGGTCCATCGAATTAATAATTGAGCAATTATCCTAATCAATCGAACTAAATTCGAATCGAATCCGGGTTGAAATCCGCCCTATTGATAGCCCTATATTTGGGCAACCAAAATTACCTCAGATCTAATTGTCGATAATTTAGGTTCATATTGAGCCCAATTGAAAAAATTGGCCCGAATTTTGTCATTTGTGGGCTTGTTGACTTTACTTGGGGATTTTAATAGGATAATTTCATTATGCACCTAAAAATATCACAAATCTAGATTTTACATCCAAACAATTAAAATTCAGCGCTACGTACTCATTAAGTATTTGAGACTTAATTTGAATTCGATCTTTAAAATAATAAAGACGCAAATATGATTCTTAGTTTTATTTTATTAAATGGTCCACTAACCTTCTTTTACTACAAGTTTTTAAGGTTGTGACTCTTCATATGATTGATTATAGGTTGATACTTAAATGAATATGTTAAAGTCTTGTAACTTACAAGAAAGTGGGTTATGGAGGTCATGATGGTTGGCCTTTTACATTCTTGTAACTTTTACATTTAGTGGTCCTTTACTCTCATCTATAAAAGGAGACACAACCACTCCTCAAAGCTACACCAAAATAAAAGAACGAAAAGTGTTAGCAAACTTCCATCATCTAAAAGTGTTCGAAGGTTGTGTCAGTTTCACTAGAAATGTTATACAAGTGAAGAGATAACAAGTTTAGTTCGAATGATTACTTTGTAGCAACGTCATATTTTGAAGACTCCATGACGAACATTATACCGATAAACTCTCATATCCTAATTATAATTATAATATGTGTTAATTGATAATTAAACATATTGTTAAAGATTTTCGGCATAAAGTTTAATAAAAGTCTTTCAATGATTTAATATGAAAAGAGGATACATTTTTCGGTAATGATATTTAATATATATTAAATTAAATAATAATTTAATAAATATATTTATAATGTTGTCCTAATAAATTACAATTATCTTGTGCTTTGGCACCAATTTCGCTCATCACACTTGGGCTAATAAATATTAATTTAATTTAATTTAATTAATATATTTAACTAATGAAAATATACTCCCTTAATCCCCTATTTTTATGCTAGCGATATTGCTAGAGCAATTTTTATAAAATTTCAGTTGTTCCCCTTTGCTAAAAAAAGATGGTTTAGTTATCCGATATTTAATCTAATGTATTCATACTTTTCTTTTCCACTGGAAAAGTGCACGTACGTATCTAGTTAATTTAATGGTTAATTTTTATAACTTAGACTAAAATTAATTATTATGTCATAAACTAGAGCTAATTAATCTTTTGTTTTTTTTTAAAAATTATTTTTCTACATGTTCCACTTTATTTTTATCGGTTAAACTTTTTTTTATTGTGTTCACTCATTTTTAAAAGTTTAACCCATTTTTCCCTATATCGCACATTTCTTGCATTGATTTCACGTGTTTTCACAGATTTTACCAGTTTTCACCGACTTTATTCATTTTTCACCGATTTCACCCTCTTTCACTGATGTTGTTTTACCGGTTTCATCCTTTTTCACGAATTTCACCGAGTTTTCATCGATTTCACATGTAATTATCAATTTCAGGGACACTTTCTAATCGGTTTCACCCAAGTTTTCACCCACTTTGTCAGTGTAATATGTAATATTCACCAATTTCACCCAAATTTTCATCGATTTCATATGTTTTCAATGATTTCATGGATTTATTTTATCGGTTTCGCATAACTTCATCGATGTCACATTTTCACCTTTTTATTCATTCACCGATTTTATTCATTTTAACCGATTTCACTGATGTCTTTTCAACGGTTTCATCATTTTTTCACGAATTTCACCCGAATTTTCATCGATTTCATGTATAATTATCAATTTAAGGGGCACTTTTTCGACCGTGTTTTCACCAACTTTGTCAAGAAGATTAAAATTATAAAAATTGATGCAAGAAAGGAATTTATAAATTTTAGGAGTTTATGTAAGAGATAAATATAATAAGACTTCATGTTTAATTATACCTCTTCAATTATATTTACATGGTTGCCATAAAATTAAATATCACTTTACTACTTAAATAAGGGCAATTTAATCAGTTAAAAAAAGTTAAGAAACTTTCATCATATAGCAGAGATAGAGATAATAAATGTTTCATTTCCCGCTTTCCACAATTTACCAAGAACATAACATGATATAAAGGAAACACAAATTATATATTTGATTTTCGTTTTAATCTCCTTCTCCATTAACTGAGACATTGTTTAACACAAGAAAATTTTTATAAAATTTTATGTAAATATCAACACAACTGTTAGCAACGTGTGTTATGATTATTTTGTTGATTTGGCTAGACCACAATTCCTTTTCTTAGTCATCTGGATGAAATTTTACAATTTTACATACAAGAAATTTTCAGGATGCATGAGTGTTATTTTCGGCTCAAGATCCTCTATATTATTATTAGAGTATCACATTTGTATACCACTAATAAGTAATTGCCACATGTACATGTGATAATTATTAAAGGATCCTCACCGATTATTTTCCAGATCACAGTGTCTCATGATATTAAATTCCATCTCTTTTTCTTTTAATTCAGTTATATCTTCTCTTAAAAGAGAAAAAATCAATGATAACTTTATTAATATAATGTTATAAAGATATATTCCCTTCATCCCAAATTGTTTACTCAAGCTATAGTGTCAAGTTAAACTTTTGAATGATTTATCAATTTGAATTTCTTTTTACATTTATTGCGTTTTGAAACTTTCAAATAATTATAGATATTTAAAATTTGATCAAGTTGAATGCTGTTAACTTGATATACGTTCTCTAAAAATCCGTAAGTGTCACTGCCCACAATGGTAAACTTATTAGCAGTTTTAGAGAATGACTGCTGGTAGAATAGTTCAATTGTTGTCAATTTTGTGAACGCAATTGGTGAAACATTAATATAACCTCTTTCTTACTCAATTCAGCTATTCCCTTACTCTTATTTTTTTTTTTTAAAAAAATCTATGAATGACAGTATTAGTTAATTTATATATATATATATATATATATATATAACTGGTTTAAAATATTATTTTTTCAAATTTAAAAAAAAAATGTAATTAGTATAATAGATATTAAAATAATTTTTTCTTTTTTTTTATAAGATTTATTAAGGATTAATAATTATCAAATTTTTAAATTAGGACTGAAATTGCTTCAAACATGTAAATTGTCGACCCGAAAATATGTGGGTTGAACTTTGCCAGGGAGCTTTAATTATGGAACCAATTTTGCATATTTTCCATTTATTTCCCCTCTAAAATTGGGAGTTAATGATGAGAATTGATGGAAATACCAAATGTGTTAACGATCGTTAACTTATGGTATGAAATGTGCCAGATTTTTTTTTTTTGTTTGGTACTAAATTCTTAAACTAGGCTGACTTATGGTATCAAAAATAAATTATTCTCTATAATTGGGTTAAATATAGGGGTTTCTTAGTGAATAATTCTAACCTTATGGGGTACCAATGTAAATTACCCTTCTTCTTGTATATAATGTAAAAGTCAATTAATTTTTGTTTGCTATCTTATATAAAAGTCTTCCAATTTGGTGTTATATATTATTTTTGCCTGTGCACGACGACAACTGATTTGAATGTTGCGTCTTCTTTGTTTCTTTACAGCGACTAATTTTATTTTTTTCTTGTGACTTTGCCATCACGACGAACAAGAATTGAAAATAACTAATGAATTTAATTACAAGGTCAATGGTGCAGAATTAAGTGAGAGGATTGCTCGAGTAATTAAGATATATATACTGGAAAGCATTGCAGAGAGGAAAACGACGACAAATGGTGATATGATATTGTTAATATGAACTGAGAGTCACTTTAACCAAAGTGAGAAGCCTCACAAATAATTTTTATATCAACTTGGCTTGTAATTAAGTACTAAATCAATTAGCTAGGTTGACTTCAATTCTAATTAATATACTCTCTTTATCAGTAACACATATTGGACCATCTACGTGACACCTTGACAAGTGGAATGAAGAATAAACAAAGTCGCACAAAATTACATTTATAAATATAATTGTTGATTCATAGATCACGGTTGATCTCACGCAAAGACATGACCACGATATACCCATTTCACGCCACTCAAATTAAAGAAACTGAAAGCCCATCTCTAATGAAGAATGTGCGTATAAACTTGCCCTTCACCTTCCCTTCCCTTCCCTTCCCTTCCACCCTACACACTAAATCATACTATTGAAATCACGATTGATCAAATATAGTTTTTATAATTAGTGTCAAACACTTTAAAAATAATAATAGAGATCTAGAAGTGTTCCGATCGTAGATCAGACTCACCCTAACTTCGATGAGTTTGTAGCCCTGTGACAAAAGATAAATAGACTATCATGATTAATATTAAACTAAAGAAATACTCACATTAGCAGGAGTCAAACCCAAAAACTATTACCCTATTTGTCTTGGACCCTCATCTTTTGTCACTGGGCAAAATGTTAATATAGCCAGAGCAAAATGTTCCTGTTAGTTTTACCCATCAGCTAAAATTTTATAAAAAATTAAAAACAAGAAATGAAAATACTCTCCACCTCCACATAGGCCCGTCAAGAGTTTGACCCGGACCAACCAGACCTTGTCAAAACCCATCCTATGGGACTATTAAGTGTTCGGGTCCAAATCGGGACCCAATTCTGACACTAACGACATGGTCGAACATTGGACCACGTCACCCGAACCCTATTTTTTTCGATTTTTTTTCAAAACTTGATTTTTTTAAAAACAAGTCTGGGTCTGGATACGTGTCTAGATCCAAGTAGTAGAGTTGGTCCCGAATCCGGGTTTAGGTTCAATCTACCTCCAAATCGTGTCTAGCTCCGGATCTAGATAAAATCCATGATATTTTTTTTTTTATATTAGGGTTCGGGTCTAGTTTTGAACCGAACCTGACCCTGTACTTATTTTAAGGTTTGGGTCCGGATCCAGCTTTAAAGTAACTAAATCAACTTATCGATCATAAGAAACTCATGTAGAGAGTTCGAAGGGTCTTCCATCAATTTCAAAATGCCCATATTTCATGGCTCAACTTGGAAAGGGTATGTATCCCATATAATTTGTTAACCGCTGAACGTGAGTCACCCGAATGTCCTTCGAAATGTAGTATGTGTGCCTCTTCTTTATCAATTTGCAGATAATGAGATTTCTAATCCTCTTGCTCCAAGCACAGATGAAACCATCTCTTATATAACCAACAATGGCCCAACTCAGCAGCCGTTGCTACTACCATCTCAGTATACTCTTAGTCCAGTTTCAGTTAAACAGATTTGTTTTATAGTACATTCATAAAAATATTTATTAGAGTATATAGATGAAGTCAACCTTGGGGAAATACTTATTCATACCGGGTGTGGCCGAATCCAAAGTAACTACATGATAAGTGTAATATACTTGCTTTGTGATTGGATGTAACTTCCAGAAAAGTGACAAATCACAAAGCAAGTGCAATACACTAGCTTGGTGGTTGGATGGGTTTGACCAAACTAGGTTTTTGGACAAGAATTTTCCGTCAAGCTTGATATAGTAATTCCTATAGCCTTTCTCAAAAATTAGTGGTAAATGCAAAATACTCCTATGTGTTATGTTAAACCTGCAAGAAACTGCCCTGTGAAATTTTTATTGAGTCAAACTTCTTTGTGTTTTCAAAAACTCCGCAAAAAACACCCAATTTATAAAGAAAATAGGTTGTTTTGGATCGTCATATGTCAAGAAATCATTTTTAACATACTTAAAGTTGGTCCCTACAACTTCACGTGATATATTGTTAAAATGATTTTTTGAAATATGTCGATCTAAAATGACCTATTTTTTTACAAATTGGGTATGTTTTGCAGGGTTTTTGAAAATACAAAGAAGTTTGACGCAGTAAAAAATTTCCCAAGGGAGTATCTTGCATTTTTCCCCAAAAATTTAAAAAAAAAAAAAAAAAGGGAAAATTCCTAACCTAGTTGTATTAAGATAACTTTTGTTAAAGTATCTTATCTTCTTATTCAATTTCTCCCGTGTTTGTTGTTTTCCCTATTCTCAACATACTTACCAATACCAATTAATATTCGAATTCAAGACACCACTGTCCCCTCGTTGCTTGATTATAAGAAGTCAACAGGCATAATCTAATTCATTAGTCCCGTTGAAAAGAGTCACAAAGAATTAGAATTAGTAGTCTTTTTTCCTTAACTTTTCTGTGTCAAATTAGAATTAGTCATCCTGTAACAAGACTTGATAGTTGATATAAATAGCAAAACGAGTAATTAGGAAGTGCCAAAAGGAAAATTTCAGACTATATAAAAATTAAAATATTAATTGATGAAGCTTTTGAGCAGTTTCCCAGGAAGAACATCCCCTTCCACTTGATGAATTAAGTCGAGGAAAACTAAAAATGGATTTATATATCCGTACGCTTATTTAATTTGTGGCCATTGAGGTTACTAATTAAAAGTCAAATCAGCAGGTAAGTTGCAAAGCAAACATCATCATGAATTTGAATATGTTGGAAAAAGTCAATCATATAATTAATCATTTTACTAAATACAATAGACTTAGACTTATTCATTATATATTCCAAACAATAATATATAAAGAGCAGCTTCTTCCTTAATGCAGAATTAGTCCATATATATTTTTATAATAACGTACTAATGAAATTAGAAAAAGTCATAATCCAAACAAAATTGTAAATAAACTGCTACTTGCATCGTCGCAATAAGTTAAATTTATAAGAAGACTCCCCATTACTTATATATTCGTATCTGTTTGTTTAATTTCCAAGTCTCAACTAAAGCCAGTAAAAGAACTTTTTAGTACAATGGCATTTTATCATGTGCTGAAAATTACCAAGTTCATAAATCTGGAAATTCTGCTAATTATATTGGTCTTGATACCAACATTTTTGGCTGCACAACAATTACCAGAATTCCCAGTTGTAATTAATCCAAATTGCACCCATCGTTGTGGCGACATAAGCATCCCATACCCTTTCGGCACAACAGAAGAATGTTACCATAAGTTAAATTTTTGGGTCACTTGCGACGAATCTTTCAATCCACCTAAACTCTTCGTGCAGAACACGACAGTTGAAATCACTCACATTTCACTTGACGGACAGGTGAAAATGTTGCAATTAATGGCACACGACTGTTATAGTCAAAATGGCACTATAACTTCTTCTTCGCGTCCGATAATAGATTTGCCCATACACTTTAATGTCAACAACACTGCAAATAAATTCACTGTTCTTGGTTGCGAAACTTTTGGTTACATGGTCGGGTGGCGGCGCAACAGGAATTTTACTACGGGGGGTTGCGCTGCTTTCTGTAATGGAAAGGATGATTTGGTAGAAGGGTCCTGCTCAAGTTCAGGATGTTGCCAAATAACTATTCCTAAACATGTTTGGAGATCTGGATTCGTTTTGAGAAGCTTGAACAGTAATACCGGTGTTTGGGACTATAACAAGTGCAACTATGCTTTTTTTGTGGAGGAAAATGCTTTCAAATTTTCTCCAAGAATTCTTACCAACTTGACGGGAGCTGAAATGCTTCCTATGGTGGTTGATTGGGCCATGGGAAATGGGACATGTGAGGAGGCTAAGATGAATCTATCTACTTATGCTTGTAGAGGCCCATATTCATTTTGCGACAAGCCCGACAATGGTGACGGGTATCGTTGCTATTGTAAGCAAGGTTATCAAGGAAATCCATATCTCAACGATGGTTGCAGAGGTTTGTCTATTGATCCCAAGACTAGTACTTTATTAATTAGTTGGCCTGCCCTGCTTGTGGGTGCATGATATATCTTTGTTATTCTCCCACTTTTATTTTTGTAATGTTATAAATAACATCCAAGTTATTTTCAGACATAGATGAATGTAGCGATCCAAAACAAAATGATTGTCAATCGCTTTGTGTGAACACTCCAGGGGGTTTCAAATGTGATTGTCCCGAAGGGTACCATGGTGATGGAAAAAGTGGAGCAATGGGTTGCATTCGCAGTCAGTCAATTATATACAAACTTGCATCAGGTTAGCAGAACATATTCTACTCTAAAAACGCTTGTTAATAGTATTTGATAATGAAAAGGAGGAGTTCACTGAGTTTAATCCTTCTTTACAGAATGATGCTTGATTATATTTACTTTGTTTTGCTTCTCAATAAAATAAAAACAGGTATTGCTGTAGGGATCATTCTCGTGATGTTGATTATTTGTTGGTTGTACATCGAATTCAAGAGAAGAAAGTCATCCAAAACTAAGCAAAAGTTTTTTCTTCAAAACGGCGGCATATTGTTGCAAGAAAAACTCACAAGTAGAGAAAAATCATCTGACATGGCAGTGATTTTTAGTTCATCTGAGTTAATCAAGGCAACAAATAACTTCCATAGTAGTATGATCATCGGTCAAGGAGGCTATGGTGTTGTGTACAAGGGCTGCCTAACCGATAAAAGGATAGTTGCCATAAAAAAGTCTAAAGAAGTTGATCCAACTCAAATCGACCAATTCATCAATGAAGTCATTGTCCTCTCTCAAATCAACCACAGAAATGTAGTCAAGCTTCTTGGCTGTTGCTTAGAAACACAAGCCCCCCTTCTAGTATATGAATTCATAAGCAACGGTACCCTCTTCGAGTACATACATAGTATGCCAAGGACACATTCTTTTGATTGGAAAATGCGTTTAAAGATTGCTACAGAAACTGCTGGTGTGCTCTCGTACCTACACTCTGCAGCTTCAACTCCAATCATACACAGAGACGTTAAATCGGCTAATATCCTCTTAGACCACACCTTCACAGTTAAAGTAGCTGATTTTGGAGCTTCAAGATTGGTTCCTTTAGATCAAACTCAATTATCCACAATGGTCCAAGGTACGTTTGGATACCTCGATCCTGAATACATGCAAACGAATCAATTGACAGAGAAAAGTGATGTTTATAGCTTTGGAGTGGTCCTCGTGGAGCTTTTAACAGGCCGGAAGGCATTAAGTTATGATAAGCCGGAAGAAGAGAAAAATTTAGCGAATTTTTTCCTTTCCATACTAAAACAAGAACTTTTGTTTCGAGTTCTTGATGATGACATTGTGTGGGGAGGAAATAGGGAGCAAATAATAGAAGTTGCTAGTCTTGCAAAAGGGTGCTTGAATGTGAAAGGAGAGGATAGGCCTAGCATGAAAGAAGTGGCTATGGAACTTGAGGGGCTAAGGCTAGGTGGGAAACATTCATGGGAACAAGCCGAACACAACGAGGAGAAGATTGAAATGGAGTCGTTGTTGGGCGAGGGTGTATATGGCTCGAATAGTGGTTATGTTAGTATTGGATATGACAGCATTAATAATCATGTTATATTTCCAACAAGTGGAGCAAGATGAGATTTTGGTATGACGGCGGATTTCTGATCATTCTCGCTTAGCAAATTTCTGATAGAACAAGCAAGTTAATGTATGCATCAACTAGATCAAATTATTTTGTGTATGACGAAATACAGATAAGAATTTTCCCTAATTATGGGGCACCTAAGAAATAGGACTAGATTCATAAGCATAGTACTATTTGTTGAGAGGTACTATTAGTTGAGGAAGCAGGATTTTACATGTGTTCTATATGTAATCAGTTTCATGTTACCTTTTATCTACGACATTCTTTTTAGTTACTGAATTTGAGGCTTGTGTTTTTTTAGATCAACTTTAAAAGACATAAATATATCTATCAACAATTATATACAAAGAGTTGACCAAAGCCAGAAAACAAAAAATGATCAAGACAATTTGAGGTGTGTGTTGTTACAATGCATAGGTGTTGGTAATATATCATAAATGTGCACTAGAAAGTTTGTTTACCTTATCTTCTATATTCAATATTGCTTTTCAAATTGAGTTCAATAAACATGTTGTTTCATAATATTTTTTTTGGGTAACAGAGGAAAAAAGACAAAAAAAAAAAAAAAAAAAAAAAACCTATCCAAAGACATCTTTCAACAACTCATTCCGGTTGCGATCTATCTTGTGTTGTTACAAAGATCCTACTTTGCAAGGTGTTACACAATAATAAGATATATATTTCTTTTAAAAATTATGAGCCAAATTCGAAAAGAACAAAGATATTAAGTCAAAGGGAGAATTGTGTACGTCTAATGGACCCATATGCACAAGAAATGGGTTGATCTTCTTGAGTAATTGGATCAATTGATTTAGGGCTGTCAATGTAAAATCCCTTATTTACATATAATAAATTACCATGATTTGATGGACACTTTTTTTTAATTTGAGTGAGAACAATGCTTGTGTTGGGATGGGAGATGGTGGTTGTGCAGGGAAATTAGGGGCGGTGGGGTAGGAGAAGGGAAATGGAAGAAGAAAATGGGATAAATGCATGTTATTATCTTGTGTTATGTGAAACATGTAAAAAACTATCATATAAATTTTTTTTGCACTAAATTTTCTTGTACTTTTAAAAGTCCTGAATATAACACCCGATTTCTGTTAGTTACTAATTTAATGCTTGTATATTACAACACAACCATGTATATATTTGATTGGATTGAATTGTAAATACTTGAGGCTCAATATTTAGCGCTTGTAATGGAATTTCAAGTTCTAGGCTCGAAATTCATTTGTGCCGCCCATAATCTTGTCGCATGGTCTTTTAATTCCGACTGATCGGAAACTTATATTCCGTTTTCTTTAATTCCTTTCAATGCATGTTGTGATGGACGTACACCTCTTTCTGACTTTGTTGAATCGTTTAATTAAATATTTAAGAAGAAAAAAAATATTAAGTGCTTGTAAAATGGCCCAATGGCCACGTTTTCAATATAAAATTGGCCCAAACTCATTTGTTAGATTATTTAATAGTATATAACAAATGGTTTCTCCACTTTCCAGAGAATCACGGCCCAACTCCACATTCCCGGCTACCAGCCCAGTATATTCTTACACGGCCATATAAAAGTCTAGTTTCAATTAAGGAATTATAATATTTAGTGCGTACATTCATAAATAAATATTTAAAATTGATCAAGTCAACCTTGATATAGTAATTCCTAGCCAAATTGATATTATACTATTTAAGATAATTGTGAGCTAGCCACCATAACTTAATTAAAGTATCTTCTGTTCTTATAATCAATCTCTCGAGTTTTGTTGTTTCCCAGTTCTCAACATACTTATCATATAATATTGAAATTTAAGACACCATTGCCCCCTCATCGCTTCATTATAAGAAAGTCAAAATGCATAATTTAATTAGTCGTGTTGAAAAGACAAAGAAGATTTCACTAGAATTAGTCCCTTTTTTTCTTTTCCTTTTCCGGAGGTAAGTTTAGAATAAGTAAGAGACAAATAAGACTTTATATATATAGCAAGTTTTCACATTATATGGAATAGTAATTGTTGAACCTATTGATCAGTTTCCCAGAAGAACAACCCCTTGCACTTGATGAATTTGGTTCTGATGGAATTATAAAAATAAAAAATGAAAAAGATGGCTTATAATTAATTAATGCAACCACAAGGCTAAAAGAAATATATAAAATTAATAACTTGGCAATTGAGAAGGTTAGTTGCAAGGTCCCTAGCAAAGTAAACTTATATTATGAATTTGAATATGCTGGAAAAAGTCAATCATGAGAAATATTAATTAATACAGTAAGTATTTTATGAAAGACCATAGACTTGCACTTATATATTCTTCAATTTTAGTCACTATAAGCATAATTAATTTAATTACAAAATAAATGCATTTGATTTATTTGTGAAAGACCATTTGATTTTCGAGTTTGAACTAGAATATCCGATGTTACAGGATGATTGAAACCATCCAGTCTCTCCACAGTTGTCTAAACTTGAGCAAGATGAGATTATTAAGTATTTATAAATATGAATGAATGTTTCACACAATTGCATTCACAAAGTTGACAAAGTCACGAACAGAGCATTAATTGAACTATTCCACAACAACATGTTAATTTTACTACTATATATAACTAATTACCCTCAGCTAAATTAAAGAATCTTATTAATTAAACTTCCAAATTGCCCTGTTGCAATATTATGAGTATGAAGTATAATTTTTTGCCAACAAAAACAACATTATTAGATGATGTAAACAAAATGTATAATAATAAAGAACAATGCAGAATTAGTCTATACTCTGATTATTAATGTAACTCAGAAAAAGTCATAATCCGAAAAAAATTTAAAAAACAAACTGCAATTTGCAACAATAACTAGAGGGAAATTTCCAATCCAACCCTGCCGACCCGACTACTTATATATATATATATATATAGAAGAAGTATATTCCTCTTATGTCTAATTCATAAGTCTTAATTAGCCAGAAAAAGGGGATCATGGAATTTCACATGCTGCAGTCTGCAGACCAAATTCCTAAACCTGCAGCGAATTCTGGTAATAATATTTGTCATAATGGGGCCTCCTCCTATATTTTGTGCCTCAAAGAATCTACTACCAAATTTCCCCATTGCAAAGCCAAACTGCACTGATCGTTGTGGCAACATAAGCATCCCATACCCTTTCGGCACTACAAAAGAATGTTACCATAACTTTACTTATTTGGTAACTTGCAACACAACTTTCAATCCTCCTAAACTCTTCTTGCAGAATACCGAAATAGAAGTCACATACACTTCACTTGATGGCCAGCTGAAAGTCTTGCAATTCATAGCAAAAAATTGTTTTGAACAAAATGGTAGAAATACAGGTAATAAGCCCTGGATCACACTTCCCATAGGCTATACTGTCAGTAATACTGCAAATAAGTTCACCGTTGTGGGCTGTGACACTAAAGGAGTTATCGCCGGATCTCAGTTTGATAAAAAATACACGATGGGGTGCTCCTCCATGTGTTATGGGAAGGATGATTTGGAAGAAGGGTCATGCACAGGTTTAGGCTGTTGCCAGACTTCTATTCCTAAAGACGTCCGTCATGTTAGTGTGGAATTGGGAAGCTATTACAATAATAGGTATGTCTGGGACTATAATAAGTGTAACTACGCTTTTTTGGTGGAGACAAGTGCGTTCAATTTTTCTCGGGAAAATCTTACTAACTTAAATGCCGTCAAAATGCTTCCTATTGTGGTTGATTGGGCCATTGGGAATGGAACATGCAAGGAGGACCAGATGAATATCTCGGGGAATTATGCTTGTAAAAGCCCAGATTCAGAGTGCTACACTCCCATCAATGGTTACGGGTATAGATGCCGTTGTAGGCAGGGTTATCAAGGAAGCCCGTATCTCAGTGATGGATGCAAAGGTATGTATGGTTGCTATAGCATTCTAAATATTAATAGAATTCCTTTTGTATAGTTCATCCTGAAATCCTATAACCAGATCAGGTAGGTGCTTATTAACCGTTGGGTTGTGGCTTCTGGGCTTATAGTAGTTTATTTCAAGATTTTTAAATAGATGAATAAACTGGGCTCGTTTGCTGGTTCTATGCTATGCATTTTCTTTCTTTTATTTCTTGCTTATTTAAAATGTTGAAGTATCGAAATTGATTTTCAGATATAGATGAATGTAGCGATCCAACAATCCATGATTGTGAAAAGGATTATTGTGTGAACACTTTGGGGGGTTTCAAGTGTCAGTGCCCCGAAGGGTACAATGGTGATGGAAAAAGAGGACCAATGGGTTGCATTGAATCAATTCGCAGGGAATCAATTATATACAAACTTGCATCAGGTTAGCAGAACATATTCTACTCTATAAACACTTGTTAACAGTATTTGATAATGAAAGGAGGAGTTCACTGAGTTTCATCCTTCACAGAATGAAGCTTATATTTATTTTGTTTTGCTTCTCAAAAAAATTAAAACAGGTATTGCTGTAGGGATCATTCTCGTGATGTTGATTATTTGTTGGTTGTACATCGAATTCAAGAGAAGAAAGTCATCCAAAACTAAGCAAAAGTTTTTTCTTCAAAATGGCGGCATATTGTTGCAAGAAAAACTCACAAGTAGAGAAAAATCAACTGACATGGCAGTGATTTTTAGTTCATCTGAGTTAATCAAGGCAACAAACAACTTTCATACCAGTATGATCATCGGTCAAGGAGGCTATGGTGTTGTGTACAAGGGCTGCCTAACCGATAAAAGGATAGTTGCCATAAAAAAGTCTAAAGAAGTTGATCCAACTCAAATCGACCAATTCATCAATGAAGTCATTGTCCTCTCTCAAATCAACCACAGAAATGTAGTCAAGCTTCTTGGCTGTTGCTTAGAAACACAAGCCCCCCTTCTAGTATATGAATTCATAAGCAACGGTACCCTCTTCGAGTACATACATAGTATGCCAAGGACACATTCTTTTGATTGGAAAATGCGTTTAAAGATTGCTACAGAAACCGCTGGTGTGCTCTCGTACCTACACTCTGCAGCTTCAACTCCAATCATACACAGAGACGTTAAATCGGCTAATATCCTCTTAGACCATACCTTCACTGTTAAAGTAGCTGATTTTGGAGCTTCAAGATTGGTTCCTTTAGATCAAACTCAGTTATCTACAATGGTTCAAGGTACGTTTGGATACCTCGATCCTGAATACATGCAAACAAACCAATTAACTGAGAAAAGTGATGTTTATAGCTTTGGAGTGGTCCTCGTGGAGCTTTTAACAGGCCGGAAGGCATTAAGTTATGATAAGCCGGAAGAAGAGAGGAATTTAGCTAATTTTTTCCTTTCTACACTAAAACAAGAACTCTTGTTCCGAGTTCTTGATGATGACATTGTGTGGGGAGGAAATAGGAAGCAAATAGTAGAAGTTGCTAGGCTTGCAAAAGGGTGTTTAAATGTGAGAGGAGAAGATAGGCCTACAATGAAAGAAGTGGCTATGGAACTTGAGGGGCTAAGATTAGGTGGGAAACACCCCTGGGAACAAAAAGAACACAACGAAGAGAAGATTGAAATAGAGTCATTGTTGGGCGAGGGAGTAAATGATCACTTGGATAGTGGTTATGTTAGTATTGGATATGATAGCCTTAATAATCATGTCAAATTTCCAACGAGTGGTGGGAGATGATATTTTGGTATGACGGCGGAAAACTGATGATTCTTGCTTAACCAAATTATCTTATAGAACGTGGAAAAATTAACGTATGCATTTATTATATCAAATTATTTTGTGTATGAACAAATATAGGTAAAAAATTCCCAAATTATGGGACACCCAAGGAATGGGAGATAGGTTGTCTTGAATTAGAACAATAGGCTTCAGTACTATTAGTTGGAAAATTCTTACCCACACCAGGTTTGGCCAAATCCAGAGCAACTACATGGCAAGTGTAATACACTTGCTTTGGGATTGGATGTAACTTCCAGGAGAGTGACCAATCACAAAGCAAGTGCAATACACTTGCTTGGTGGTTGGATGGGTTTGGCCAAGTCAGGCTTGGACAAGAATTTTCCCTATTAGTTGAGGAGTTGTGATATTTCACGTGTTCTCTATGTAATAAATTTCACGTTGTATGATATATTCTTATTTAGTTATTGAATTTAATGTATGGGTTGTTGTTTGTTCCGTTGTTGCTTGTTTACAAATACAATGCATTGGTGTTGGTAATTGTTCACGAGTAATTCTTCATGGGTACCTTATCTTCTATGTACAATTCCCATTTCAAATTCGATGTATATGTTGTTTCATAATATACATCGGTATTTGCGAGCTATCTTTTGTTGTTACAAAGATCCTACGTACTTTGCAAGTTGTTTGTCATCGGAAAATAAGTACACAAACACAACAATGAGATATATATTCCAAAAATCATACCAGCTCTCTTAAAATTTATGAGCCAAATCAAAAGGATAAAAAATGTGGGAGTATTTTATACGCCCAATGGACCCATATGCACAAGAAATGGGTTTACCTTGTTGAGTTGGATCTATTAATATTACTATATTAGCAATTAGTATAATACAAGCTCTGTTCCGCTTTTGGTGGTACCCCAAAAGACGCTCCTTTACAATGGGTTGTTAGGAAAAGGATAGTGTCACAAAACTCATTTCCCAATTTTAATAGTGTTAGGTTGGACCTATTTAAAGGTGCATGTCCTTTGGGATTTAAAATTCCTTTGTTGATATTTTGAATGTTCAATGGGCTCGTCTACATATAAACTGAAGTCCACATTGCAAAAATAGCCCAAATATCACAAGTACCCACCAGGCCACCACCCTACTTATCAGTTTATCACTCATAAACTATACCCGAAAACTATCCATTCTAGCTTTAAGAAAATTAACATATGAAATAAATAATTGAAAAGGAGGTGCAATTAGTATTACTACTACATTTTTTTAAATACATTCATCATTACATTTGAAATCATTTCAATAACTATCAAAAAGAAATTAAATACTCCCTTCGTCCCATTTATTTTGACCTATAGTACTCGATCAAACTTTACAATCTTTTAAGTAATCTATCATATTAAATTATTCATATTTGTGTTGTACTAAACCTTTTAAATATTAATATATATGATGTCATAAGATATTATCAACTTATTATTAAAATATATTGATTAAATTATTTATTATAATTTTTACAGTTTAGTCAAATTGACTGTTCAACTGTAGCAGGGAGCAAAATAAATAGGAAGGAGGGAGTATTTGTCAAATCATCCATCCCCACAAAATTTACAAGAAAAGGCAACTTCCGAAATCACAAATAATTTGACGTGCTCGTATAATAAAGTATGATATCTAATACTTATTCTAATCATGTTATTCACGCAACAAGGAGAATTAAATTAGGTAATCTCAATATCTGAATTCATTTCGGGTGTTTGGCAACGACAATATGTCTACCAAATTGTCCCTATATATTTCTTCTTTTAGCATCTCTAGTTAATTTTTATACAAGATTATATACTTGACTTTTATACATTACTATATATATACAACCTTTTTTCCAAGTATATACATATATTTATTTAATGCACATAATAGTCACAATCTCATGCCTTGCATATGTAGATAAAGTTAAAGTTTGATGAGTATTAATACACAATGAAGGAAAGCAAATATAATTACAATAAATTCAATTGCATATTATTCTGTTAGAAAGGCTCCAAATGGATTGTGACAACATTATCTAGAAGGTTTTGGTGAGACTTTCTTTTAGTTTTCAATATCTGAGGAAGACAAACAATGCCAAGCCTGTTAGGTAAGAGTAACGTGGGTTCTTACATGGCCTTCTAGAAGAAATATCCACATCCACTTACTTCTATTTTATCCATGATTAGATTTTCATGATATCATATGATTGAGGTCTTTGGATTATTGTTCTTACTCTTTTTTATGATATCGTTTGCATCTAATGTACTTTCACTGTGGTAAACTAAGTTAAAAAAAAAATCAATCATTTCAAAAGAAAAATCACATTGAAATGCTAAGTGGCTAGATAGGAAATAGAAAATGAGAATATTAAGCAAATCGGACCGGATTTGAGGCCTAATAAATGTTATAATAGATGTTGAAGTAGAAGAAAAATCAGATTAGATAAATAAAAAGTTTAATAGTTAAATTAAACAAGTTTTATGCATTACCGTGCAAGGTTGAGATAACTTTGACTCGCCATAGAGAAAATTATAATGGTTAATTATATGTGATCAATTAATTTAAATTAACCCATTTTAAACCAACCAATAACAACAACAAAAAAATGAAAATTTATGTCTTATGTCCTATAACATAGTTTGCAAATGATTTTTAGTTGACTTCAAACACATACTTAACTTTCGCAAATTATATCCAACAAAATTGGATTTGTTTGTTTTTATTTCAAATTTCTAAACACTCTATTATAATTTCCTACAAATATTTTTGAACTTAATTCACAAGCATGGACTTATCAAAAAAAAAAAAAAATTCACAAGCATGGATTAAAACATTTTCATCGAGAACACTGAAAATTTTCTATTTTTTTTCAATAAAAATTATTTAATATTTACTTTGAGTTACATGGTTATGTCTTCGATCAATCTCATCGTGCGAACAAATTCAAAAGTGCTACTTTTTAATGTTTTTATTATTACTGTATGTTTCTAATTCTACGGATAAGATGCAGAAATACAAAATACTTGGAACATACTGACATGAAGATTAAAATAATTAAAATAATAATAGAATGGGGCTGAAAGTAGACCCCAAAAATTTATTAATTAGTAGAAAAAGAAAAACAGGTACAGTTGTTTAAGTATCTAACGTCACAATGGTACCAACCACCACCCACCATCCCTGATTTCTGGTCCCTATATGTTTTACTATTACTAGTATAAGATCTATATATATATAGTAATATATATATTTTTTATTTTAATTATTAAAATTAACTTCTGGGAGTTTCCGCGGGAGTGGATGATCCTTAGCTAAGAAATTTGCTCAACTTATATATATATATATATATATATATATATATATATATATATATATATATATTATACTAAGTTGGTAATTTATTACTTGGAGATAATTATAAATATTGTAACTAGGCATCAAACATAATATTTACTCTCTATGAATACCATTTATGATTTTCTTGGTAATTTTATATATGTATCAAAATCATTCAAAACATAGGGAGAATAATATTGGTTGCATTGGTAATAAAATGTCTTTATCAAGTGATGTTTCTTACTGACAAATGACAGATTATATAGTACTTTACTAGTTAAATTGTGTTAAAATATCAGTTAGTTGCATGATTAGTTCTGTTAACCCATTAAAATAAGCAAGTGATTATATACAGCAAAAAATGAACCAATTATAATCTGCCATAGGACGTTTCTATTCCTGCAGGTGTCGTCTATGCGTGATGAACAGTTACAAACTAAAAAATGTATTTTTATTTTATTAATTAGAAAGAAAAAAAATAAGAATCTCATGAAAACAGAAGATCGAGGAACAAATGTGACTTGTGAGAAAGAAGAATAATCGGCACATGGCATAGGGCTTAACAATGCCGCAAAGTGATTGGATTGGTGGGAGCATGTGAAATAACAAAACACTCATTTTACTCTATCTTATTATTTATTTTAATTCATTTTTTAAGATTCTTAAATTTAGATTAATTTAGTCTATCATTTTGGTACGTTGGTAGCTCCACTAAGTAAAATTTAAATTATAAACTAGCTTGTTTTTCAATTTTGAGATTTAAAAAAAAAATTGTACCCAGACGGTGAGGTCTTATGGGGAACTCATAGTCCCACATTTTCTTGATCGATCGATTTTTTTGCTTTGCTTGAATGAGTTACTTTTTATTAGCATTTGTAACATCACAGTATGAGATGATAACATTTTACTATTTACAATGTCAAGAACTATCGGTAATATCGTTTCGAGACGTTTCAAAAATATTTTGGAAACACTAAGGAAAAATTATAAAAAAAAATAATAATAAATTAAGAAAAATAAGAGAGTAAAAAAAAAAACTAATAGTTTCGGAATTATATCTTATTTTTGTTTCGCTTGATTCCAAAATAAAAAATTTTCGATGAAAAATATGGAAGGGAAACAAATTAAAAGGCTATGAAGGACAAGCTAGGTGTGGTTGGATTATGCTTGAGAAATAGGCATTGTTCCGCTGGCTAAAAATTCTTCGTACGATTCCACACTGGTGCACATGACACCCCCACATATTAATTACTACATATCTCATCTCTTCCACCGTCATTACCCACCTAACTTTAACTAAATTAAACAAACTGTTTCCATTTCATTTCATTTAATTTCATCTCCCTTTTTTCCCTAACTTTAATTTACTATTTTTTGTGCTAAAACAGGTCATTAAAATATACGTATGTCTACCTACCATCCAAACATGTCACATGTTCTTATATCCCTTTCATATATATTTAAACTTTAAATTGGTCTTAGCAAGCAACTAAAATTGACTAATTAATAGTATAAGATTAGTGGGCTATTTCATTTTTGTTTTATATAAATCTTGGATCTGACATATATATATACAAATGGATTATTATGATTAATTATATCTAAAAGTTTAAATTCAAACGAAATTGTCTAAATTTTGATTCACGTCAAGATCAATAAATTAATTATTTGAAAATTTTTCAAACTTTGTTTTAACTCGATACCTGGCTAGAAGTTTTTCAAGATTGGTCTTTCAATAAATAAACCAACTCAACTACAATTTAAACTAAGTTCGATAAGTAATTCAAACAAAACTAGATTGTCTCAAAATTAAATAAATAGAAAAAATTTATACTTTATATCTATCTTGAGTGAGTAGGTATATTTGTAAATTGTAAATGGAGAATTATGCGCCATTTTATGTGGAATATATATATATAGGAACAAGAACTATATTCCAAAACACCCATATTGTCTCAAAATTCAACTAATATCATGTGCGCTTTAGTATGTTATGTGGGGGTCTAATTATTGGAGGGATTTTGATTTTAACAACTCAACTTTGTTAGGATCAATTCTTTTCTTGTACATATCATTTGGTAAATCGGTATTTGTCCCTACCACGTACGCTAATACCACATATCTTAGTCAGATAATAAAACATTCAATGTGTTTTTCCATGGATTAATATTTCCCATTTGTTTTTAGCATTTCAAAAGGAGACCATATTTCTGGAATGGTTGAGATTTTACATTATGTCACAATCTATTTTACACGTTAACTTAAGTAGTTAATGTGTAAATGCAAAAAATCCATGTGTTATTACAGAAAACTTCATATATCTCTTATTTTTATTAGTAAAAAAATCCTATGTTAACAAGTGAAAGTCATTTATCTCTTTCGATGTCGCATTGTGTTTTCGTTCTAAGTGCATATTCTTTACGGTTTGCAGGGAAAGTGGTGTATATAGCCCTCTATATTTTTTATTTGGAGTAAAATACGAAAGCACAATTGTTTACTTAAAAGAATTGGCGATAACCCCTTGTAAATATAAAAATTGACCAAAAAAATAAAATAATATCCTCTGCAATAATTAAATGAGTGAATGAACTAATAAATGATGAATTTTTTTTTTCTCGCTAATAAGATATTAACGCAGAGATTTCTTTCTACTAAGACGGATGGTTTTATATCTATTTAAGTATTTAAAGAAGTTATTATTCAATGAGCAGCACCTGAACCAATCATAATAGTTGGAGAGAGTATTGTATGTATGCTAGTACTTTTCATTAGCATTATAGGTCTTTTTATATAGCATTACTAGAATCCTCAATACTGTATATAAGCACAAAAAATAAGAATTTATTTCTTAGGAAAATTATTTAAAGGATATAATTGTATAAGTGAAGAAATCAAAAAGTTATATAATTAAATTAAGAACAAAATAAGAATATCAAAAAATTGCTACAACATAACACGACTTCTATTTTTGTTAGTATATATATATATATATATATATATATATATATATATATATATATATATATATATATATATATATATAATTTTTTAGGAGTTTCATGTAATTAATATGAAAAATTGGCTTGACAGTTGACGTGGTACTAAAAATATCGTTAAAATATGTTTCTTAGTAAGATTAATATTATATTAAAAATCTCATAATTATCCCATCTGTTAAAATCGAAACTGAATTTTCAACATTAATTTCATTGGTTATTTATGACCATGTGATTAATTAATGATACAGGAAAGAACATACGTGACTATTATGCACACGGAATTCATCTGAAAACAGCTTCTTACCTGTCCCTAATTAAAAAAAGAGAGTTCATTGTACCGTTGACATTTTTATTTTTTGCCTCTTGGCATATAGATTATATAATAATATACTTAAATTCAATTAAATCGACCATGCCATAACTACAGCAATTACGCCATGTGATTGGCCAAATCGATCATATGCTGTGTAGTACATGTAACAAACTAGCTTCATGCTTGTGAAGATAATGGAGAATTTAACTTTTTACGAAATTCATTTAAATATATACTAACTTTAACGGTGTACTTATGAAAGGAAAAAAAATAAGTAGTAGGTGTCAAATTAAAGTTTTATTTCAATAACAACTAATGTAAAAGCAAATAGTGGATGGCTAGTTTAAAAATATTGGGGGCAATATGAGTCTCTTTTGCCTCTACTCCAAACCATAAATTCGTAATATAACTTGAACTCCACATAACAAATGGTTAGGGAGAGCCAAGGGTGGATCAAACCATCCGATGTTCAAGTCAGCGTAGGTGTTTTAAATAGGTCAAGTGGGGGTGCTAAAATATAAATGAGTACTATATGCTTAAATAAACGATATATTTAAAATCGATTAATGATTGTAAAGGATTTTTTTGTAATTATGATGATCATAAATGAAAAGATGTTACAAGTCGTAAATGAGAAAGACGTTACAAGCAAGGGCGGACCTGCATAGGGGATAGTAGGGTCTATAGGCCCCACTCAGATATATAATATATATTTATTACTAGTATTTTTAAGATATAAACTGCAATTTGCTCACTGGATAGGGTATTCAACATTTTGAATGATATCTAGAGTTAGATCCCTAGATGCCACTCTCTTGCACTTTTTTTTAGTTTTTTCCCTTTTGTGAGAAGTATTGTTCAAAATTTGTATTTGTTTTAGTTACATAAAAAATGCCTTAGCTCATTGGTTTGGTTATGCATGTTTATCAACATTGTTTTGAGTTCAAATCCAAGGAGTATCATTTCTTTTGTAACTTATTCATAGTTTTTTTGTTTCATAGCAATAATTCTTTTAATCTAATTTATTTTATCAATAATTGTTCTTTTAATCTCTTTTTCTTCCTCAACAATTGTTCTTTTAACTTCTTTTTCTTTTTGAATAATTGTTCTTTGTTTTTTGTTATTTCCAATTTTTTTTCCTTTTTAATAATAATCAAGAGAATTCGAGTTTTTTATTATACATTTTATTTAATACATTACTTCATAAACCCCCTACCCTCCCCCCAACCCCCAAAAAATATATTGATCTAGCTCCGCACCTGACTCTTATGGATAGGGTTCAGAAAATTAAAAATCAGTCCGATTAATTGTGAATATAATTGTTGTCATATGAAATGGTATTTCGATTATTTAGTTTAACCTAGAATCTTATAACCCCATGTATTAAAGTTTTATTTTTTACATATGCTTCGGTCAGTTGTATATTATAAACTTTTCGAGATTTTTCGAATTTTTTGAGAAATCTTAGGAAGAATTGTAAATAAAATATTTTAAAGTAGAAACTACTATATATTCTCGTTTTGGTTAACTCAAATACAATTTTTTTTTGGTGTTTTCAGTGGTAACTTATCAAAAATTTGATCTATGCTAAATCCCCACTGGCCCGTGTTCCTGGATCCGCCCCTGGTTACAAGTGTTACAATTTACAAGTTATAATGGATAAAGACTTCAACCGTTACATTTTTCCTATTTATTGTAACTTATTATAATAATACTATGAACATGGTGATTTTCTGAAGAGTAAATTGCATTTTTTGTCCTTTTTATGAATTAATTTTTGCACCTTGGTCCCTATTAAATTTTTTGTAGTAGATTGATCTTTCTTATCAATTTAGTATATTTCGTCCCTCTTAAATTTTTTCGTAACAGTACGTCCCTCTTAAATCACGTCCCTCTTATCAATGTAGTGTAATATATTTGTCCCTCTTAAATCCATAATACATCCATTTTCGTCTATTTTATGATGTATTTTAAATTTAAGATGGCCGAATATGTTATACTATATTTTATAAGAGGGACGTCTTTGCTACGAAAAGTTTAAGAGGGACGAATCTGTTACGAAAAATTTAAGAGGGACAAACGTACAAAAAATGGTTCATAAGGAGGACAGAAGTGTCACCCACTCTTTTATGAATTACCTTTAGGCACAAATATATAATTTGGAGATGCTCAAATTATAAATCCCTTTTTGCCTAATTTGTGAATTTTGACCCTCGATAATCAATTACTTGGGCTTATTTTGGAACTAGTTTAGTTGGGTTGGGTCTCAAAAAGTGGTTTGAGAGTTTTCGGTGAAACTTTTGAAACTTGATTGACATAATAATTTCAATAGAATTTTGAGATTGTATAATATTAACAAACAGGAAAATTGTTTTTTCGGTATCATAGGATAGGCTAACTTGCACGTTTGGTACCATTGAATACGAAAATGCACATTTGGTACCATATGATGGGCAATTTTGGTACAAAACCCAATTTGTCTACTATTTTAATGGCAATTTACCCCCTATGAAATGCATAATGTTCAATTTACCCCTTTATTATTTGGGAAAAAATCAATTTACCCCCTTCAGAGTGTAACTCACTTGCCGAAATTGAGAGTATACATGAAAATTATTTTATAACATAGAGGGATAAATTGTCACATTTATCACAATACAGGGGGTAAAATGCCACATTATCATAACAAAAGTGGATAAAGTGCCGCCTTTAAAAATATCAGGGAGACGATGTGAAACTTTTAACAAAATTGCAAGGGGTAAAATGCTCTTTTTTAAACCATGCGGGGGTAAATTGAATATTATGCATTTCATAGGGGTTAAATTATTATTCACTTTGGGGAAAATTTGGGTTTGGTATCAAAATTGCAATGAAAACCTATCTTATGGTACAAAATTTGCATTTTCGTATTCAATGGTACCAAAATTGCAAGTTGATCTATCCTATGATACCAAAAAAACAATTTTTCCATTAACAAATCATAGTTAGCTAACTTTGAAAATTCGAAATATAATTTGGATTGGGGTTTATAGGAGAAAAGTAGGTTGTGAATGTCATATCAATAACTTTTCAATGTGAATAATAGATGATAGATGTCAAAAAAATAAAAAAAAAAATTGAAAAAAAAAAAAACCCATAACTTTATAGATCTCAAATTAAGTTATTGTAATTTGTAAGTTGCAATTTGGGTTGAAACGTCTCCGAACCCTTTACCATTTTACAGGGCAGGCGGCAGCTAGTATCGATGAAGAAACACGGGCATATAGCAACTAGTTCGGGCCTCGAGGGCCCGCGGCTTTCTCAATGTTAATTAGGATCCTCAACAGTGACTCGATCAGGGACCTTCCAATGTTGCCTGCTCTTTACAAAATTACTTAAATCTAAAATTATTTTTTGTTACTATTACTATCAAATACTTTCGAATTATCTTTTCAGTCCATGGGTCTAAATTATTAATTTACTGCAACAAATGAATACGGTGAAAATGCTGAGAATTGAGGAGTAAATTAATAACAAAAAGGTAGTTACAGCAAAAGAAGCATTAATTAGTATCTAAACCTTAAAAACTCTACATACTATTACAGTGACTAGTAACATCTAAATAAGCCATTAAAAGGTTGGCATTTACTACACATTTGACCCTTTTGCAAACCCAACTGCCAATTGCACAAGCACATGGCTTTCGCCACCACCGCCGCCGTGGATGGTGTTGC
Source organism: Penstemon barbatus (assembly GCA_003313485.2). NCBI lineage: Eukaryota > Viridiplantae > Streptophyta > Magnoliopsida > Lamiales > Plantaginaceae > Penstemon > Penstemon barbatus. The sequence continues at coordinate 19,852,518 of CM064881.1, forward strand.
CTCAACTTTAACCTGAGGCCGCAAGAAGTCAAACACAGCCTTCGACTCAGCCGAAGATGAAGAGTTCAAGAAACCACTTTTTGTACAATTGGACTGAAAGGGCAGCCCTATAGACAGCTCTAAGTCAATTGCAAAGGTGGCATTTTTCTCCTCCTGTGGTGGCGGCACAGACTCCTCGGTTGTGCTGCTGTTACATTTTGTGTCATCAAGTGATGAGGAGTTAACTATTTTTGGTATACAAATGTTGTCGGGGGTGTTTTCTTTTGAAGTTGAGTTTCTAAAGTCTAGGCAAGTTGTCGCCGAGGGTGTGGTTGTGGTGGTGGTGGCGGCAGCGGAGTTGAGTGGACGGTGAGTTTGGGGGTCGATGCCACGACTAATAAGCTTGCGTTTAATGTGCGTGTTCCAGTAATTCTTGATTTCATTGTCTGTTCTTCCAGGCAATCTTCCAGCTATCAAAGACCATCTACAAAAGAAATTTTCAAATGAAACATCAGAATAGTGTATTGTTTACGGGGATAGATTTTCTATCACATATTCGTATCACACGTATAAACATTATCAATTGTCCAAATTAATACTTTGGAATGGATTTTCAATCTTGTATTCATGTCACACTTTGATGCCGTGTCTATGAATTTAATGGCAACTTTATAATTTACATGGACCCAGACATACACGTGACACAAAAATGTGCAACACATGTGATAGTATATCTAAATTCTAAATTGATCTTTTACCATAGTAAAATTTTAAAACTCTTCCATTTTACCAAAAAAAGAAAGAAAAAAGATATGATAAGATAAGATTTATTCTTTGATGAAGCCTCTGTTTCCTTCTACTTTGTCTATATGCAGAGTGGGTAGAAAAGGAAATAAAACAGAAAACAGAATTGAATTTGATTGAAATTAATAAAGGAAAGAAAAGGGCATACTTATTTCCAAGCAAACTATGAAGTTTGATAATCAAATCATCTTCTTCTTCAGTGAAATTGCCTCTCTTGAGATCAGGCCTCAAATAATTTATCCACCTCAACCTGCAACTCTTTCCACACCTAAGCAGCCCTGTTAAATAAGAAAAACACAAAATTCGAATTAACTAATTAATTAATTCACTTTCCATCAAATTATTTCAAATGAATTGATAAAAAAAAGTTGTACCAGCAGCTTTGGGGAGTGAACGCCAGCATCCTTCCCCATGAGTTCTGATGTAATTGATGAGACGTTGGTCTTCTTCTTTAGTCCAAGCACCTTTGTTCGTATGAGCTTTTTCACAACAAGGGGAACGCCCCATTATTTCAAACCTGATTAATTAATTCTTGAAAATGTTTATGCAAAGAGTTGAGGATATGTTTTTGATGGAAATAAAATAGAGAGAAAAGAAAACAGAGAATGAAAGAGGTGTTATTACTACTGATTGAAGTGGAAAGATTAATATTATTATAGATATAGATACATATATATATATATGGGTTTAGTTTGGTGGGGGGTGGGGTGGAGGCAAATGGTAGATGAGCCTTGAAAGAGAAGAGACATTGATTAAATAGGGTTAGCCAGTAGTTTGGAGGATTTCTAACAAACAGATGGTGGGGGTGGGGGTGGGGGGGTGGTTTGTTATTTCATATTTGACATTTTGACCAAGTTGGTGAGAAAGACTAATAAGTAGTTAATAAGATGGGGTTGGGATTTGGTAGGTAGGTAAACTTTAACGGATGATATACTGTATTAAATATTTTAGATAAAGATTAAAACGGATGAGTTGGCCTTGTGCTGTGGCCTCTCGCTCAATTTTAAATTCATTCTTACGTACACACACATATATATTTATAATAATTATGTATGTATGTATGTATGTATCTAGACTTGTCACTTGTGTATGCGTGTGTGATTCTTGAAGATTTTACATGGTAAAGTGATTATGAAGATTAATTAGCATTAAAGATTGATGTTACCACATGGGCTTCTTTGTTCATCTAACATAATAAATTGGATGTCAATGGAGCAACCTAAGTTTTTACGTTATGGACCCTAGTGCAAGTTGAAAACTTTGAATTTGTTGAAGATTTTTTATTTTAGATCCCAATTGGATGGTATGATTTTATCGACTTTGTTAGAACAAATATTGATTTGGGTTTTATAAGTTTTTATGTTCTTTTGAATCTTCACCCGGAGAGATCCCATTAATATGTGATGCACCTCGAATGGGGTTTGGTCATGTCTAAGACTCGAAGACCTTCAGAAAACCAAGAAAAATCAGCGCAAGTCCCACAACAACCTTAGTCGTGTACGGAATAAACAATCTAAAAAAGAGCAACATTGATAAGAACAAAGAGGAGAAAAGCCATGGGCGATTGATTGCCTAACATATAATCCAAGATTTAAAACATTTAAATTTCTGAAAAAAAAGTTCTTTTTGATGAATTTCAATAAGAGGGTTACAAAATATTATTCATACCACAAGTCTTTGCTGTCATATGAAATTTTAAGATTTGGAGGTGTCTTTTAAGTCAAATGATTGATCAGTAACATGGGCTAACATGTTTATGTCCCAACCAGAATAATTTGTTTTTGCCCCTACATTATGGTAAATCACAAAACTGCAACAAGGAAATTCCCAAAATAGAAGCCGCATACAATTCTGAAAGATTAAACCAAAAGTATGTGAACAGGCAAACAACCATAAAATCTCCATCTTCAAAGCCATCAAATCCTTCAAGAAATAATGATTTTCATTACCAACTCAACTGTATCTATTACAAAGCTCGTAATTATATATTAGGCATTGCAGAATCAATGCACACAATCGATGAAAGTGAAAAAGAATTTGAATGCTATATAAATGCTACAACTATAACTCAATGCTGCTATATATGAATGTAAGAAGCTATATGAACCTTTGACCTATTATAAGGTTTATGTATGTATGGCTATGCTTCAGTTAATTAAGTAATTTAGTCGTATTACTATGCTCGATTTTGGCTTCTGATTTTTTACACATGCAATCTGGCATGGGGTACATGTAGAGGGAGCTACTTGGCTTTCTCAGCTCAATCCCCTTCACATCACTGTGATGAAGCATATCCTGCAATTGCCGTTTAAAGTCTTTCCATCTGTACAGATATACGCAAATACTGTTAGTAGCCGATTATTAGATTGGTTCATTGGAGGAAATTATTAGAAGCCCATTTAACAGTAAAAACAACAACTGGGGAATTGTGGAGTAAGTACGCAGATTATACCTGATAATTGGACTGTCAAATAACTTAGCTAACTTCCTTTTATCAGGTTTTATTGTTCTGGCGTGTCCTTCATAAACATATCGTCTGTGGCCCACCAAGAAATGGGGAAAATTACCACCTTGAGTGGTAACAAAAACTTCACTGTGGAGGCAGACTGTATAATCTAAGGCGGCCAACCTTGACGAGTGGCCCTGAATAACAAGATAATAGTGTCAACATATAACCTTTTGAAAGTTAAAACTGCAATTTTTCGTATAGAGTTTTACCATGAAGGGAGCAAGTTCTTCCACGGAGGCTAAAGTTTCCTTTGTTTCTAGATGTGGAAACATTTGTTTAAGTGGAGCCATATGCTTTTCTACTTTGTAAATTTTTCCAGCAGCAACATATAGTGAGGTTGTGTTATCGAATCCCATGCCCCTAAGCATCATTCCAACCTAAAAATGTAAATTAGAAAACAATCAATTCAAAGGAAAATAATTCTCTCCTCTCCTCTAGTCGTCTCTGACAACTTAAACTTTTAATTTATTGGTTATTCAATAATATCATTTTTTTAAAGTGCATAGAATCTATATTGAAAAAAAAAAGGTAGATAAAAGATATAACACGCAGCCACCTTAAAATGAGAAAGGAGAAAGTAAAAATAAATTGAGAATAGTGAGGATTGAGGAGAGAGTTTGTATAGGTTTTAAGATTCTTGATCATACCTCTAGTGGAGTTAAAGGGCACTTCCCATCCACTCGATTGGCACCTGGTCTTATAACCCTACCTCTTCTCCGAAATTTTCCTCTCCAACTTCTTTCTCGAACAATATCCATCTCGTGCTTTTCTTCTTCACCACCATCATATATGCAGCACGAAAATGCAACCATATCCTTCATTTTGAGAAGAAAGGGTGTATTAGTCCAAAAACCTTCACACTAGAATAATTAGAAATTCTTTTTTTTTCCCTCTCAAATTAAAGTAGCGGATTAAAAATAGCACCTCTTCAAAACGGAGATGTATAGAAACATATCTCCCCCCACTTTTCGAACTATGTTTAACCATTCGATCAACCATCTTAGCAGCTAGCATACGTATAGGTTCTGAAAACCTCAGTGCTTCAAAATTGCAAAGACATCGAAGCCCTTGGATGTATGGAGGAACTGCATGAGCCAATCTGTTAGAGAAAGGCGCAATCCTGACAGCCCTGCCCCCAAAAATATGAAATTAAGACCCATCTTCAGAAGTTATAGGCAAACACTGAAAGGAGATTATGGAATAGAAAAGGTGAGAAATCAATACTTCAACTCCAACAGCTTTGGAAGAACCTTTTGAAGATAGTGAGTAGGGCTCGACCATCCTTTTACTCTCAAATTCACTATGTTGCTTGTATTATGGTCAAATTGCTGAAGTATATCTTCCGGAAGTTCTCTAATCACGTTGACGTGATTTCTGAGCGCATATATGAAGAATTCCTCGTCAAATATGTCCCCAAATTTGCTGCAAAAGATAGATGGAAACGGAAACATGTTTTGTTACATATCCCAATATTTAGTGATTGACAAGCTCAGGAACAGCATGGAGTGTAACAGAGTGTACTAGAAACAGGTCATTCACAAATTCAGAATTATGCTAACTATGATTGATCATCTATAAAAATAGCACAAAGCTGAGCACTTGTCCACAAGAATTTTAACTTTTTCGTTAACTACATTACAGGGCTAAAACTAAGTGCAATACATGATTTTGGTGAGGTTGCTTTAGTTGTACTTTTGGCTGGGATGTGGTTGCCAAATAACCTAGAGGAAATATCAAGTGAAAGCAGCCAAGCACTATGTGAATAGCAAAACTTGGCTTAAATAGATATCATCTTACACATAGCAAAAGAGAAATATAATGAAATTATTATAATATATGATCAACATATCATGAATCTTACCCTCGTAGAAGTAAGGCACATATCAACACTGATAAGAATTTTTTTGGAGATAGCATAGTCAAAGAACAAGAACATATAATTTTGAATTTTAGTGGTAAAATGTTTTTCCTGCATTAAATGATAGAACTCTAAGCTTCATTTTTAGTTCATTTTCATTTTCCTAATCATATACTCATTGAAATCGAAAAAACAAACATAGCCTAAACAAATATAGATAGATGCCTTGCTAATTGATTTAGTATAGACGCCTAACATCTTAAACTTAAAGAAAAAGAAAGAAGGAAACAACATATCATAATCTCTATATTAGGAACAAAAGTTATGATGAGCTATTTAACTGTGATAAGAAAAATAGGATATAATTTTATCCTCACCTGGAATCTTGCCAAACGCTATTTAAGTGAAATATGGGAATAACAAGTGTAGCATTCAGCAAACCAGCCACAGCCACTGCATCACATATCTGCAACAGGAAACAAGAAAAAAGGAAAATTAAACCATCTTAATGTTCATAGATGCACATGTCTTTCACTACGTAATCTACAATGCAAACATGTCCTTGACAATGAAAGATAACACCTATTATCTATTTTTCGCAGTCAACACAAATTTATACATACATACAGAGGCGGAACCAAGGACACCGCCACACCTCCCAGGCTCCACGCATTTTAATTATTGCTAGTTTTAACTACCGTGTGGAAGGGTCAGGAAAGAGAAAGCACAGTGTGCTTTTTTAATAACAATGTACTTTAAACACTTGGTACATTCTAACTGGTATAAGTTAGATTGGGGCAAAGTATTTTTTCAATTTGATTTAATTTTCTTATCGGACTTTAGATTTTGCTTGAGATGGTTTAATGTTTTACCTGTGCTCGAATGAGTTTACATCTACCCGAGCACGAGTCCAACTCGAATAGTTTGATTTACAATATACATATTTATGTGATATTTTGAGCTTATTGAGTCGAGCTCGAATCGAGCTTCAAAAGAAGTCGTTCAAGCTTGGTTTGATAGTATACTAAACTGAGCTCAAACAATTCCATTATAACCTTCATTAATCTTCTTTTTAATTAATCCTCTTCATAAATTGGTGCCATGCACTGTATTACTAACTTAGTACTTATTTTTTTATCTAGTTCTTTAACAATAGAAAGAATTTTATCAAAAATTTGACATTAATCCAATCATTAATGAATTCGAAATTATGAAAAAATGTAGAATACACTTTAAGATATGTCAAATTAGATTATTGAATAACCTTACATTAGTGTCATCTTATTTATGTTCTATAAATATTAAATTATTGATTTCTCATTTTATAGAGCTATTTTATACGCTCTTAACAGCTTTACAATCATTTTAATTTACAAGATTATTAGGAGTACTAAAATCGATTTCTTTGTAAGTTTCAATATATTATAATGCACAATTAATAAATTAAAGAGAAAGATATAAACTCGACAAAAACTATGTGGATATGCATATAATTAAATTGAAAAATGATAACAATTTTTCAACATAATCTCGCAGCCCCTAGATTCAAATTCTAGCTCCGCCTTTGTATACACACACATGCATATACATATAAAGACATCTCTACTAAGATAACTGAGAATACAAACGGATGCAAAACAAGAGAAGCTCAAGCAACTTCCACTGCAACTCAGCTGAACCAAATATTCTTCTATATTAAACGTATTTTACCACATGGATCAACTATTTTCATTAAAAATATCCACTCCATCAAAGGACATCATAAGTTCAGCCACAACATGACCAATTGATAATTTGATATTATGTCAGCTCTTCATATAGGTTTACCTAATAGAAATTCTATTTAGTTTTTCGCAACAGGTGAATTTAATGCCTTCATAACTGAATATGCCCCAACCATTTCGAACAAATCTTCTCAAACTATCTTCAGCAGCTACTACCTTAAACAACTTCAATTTTGCTTGTTCTTTATTAAGTCTTCTTGCGTAACCTCTTTCCACCTTTAAAATTCACTTCTCAGATAAATAGCATATTTAATTTATCTACATGTTGTTTCTCAATTTAACGCATACCCGCATAGCGCATACAAAAAACTTCAAGAACATAATTTAATCCAAATTTAGACAACATTCATGGCCAAAATGATAAGAAAAGAATAGAGATATTTAACAGCTATCATAAACATGCTAGATGACACTTGGATACAGTTTACAAAGTGGTAACAAACAAAGAGAATAGTCAAAGCACATTTTGAAGTTTAATGCCCTTGAGACTTCAACTTATTAGCGACTTACTGATAATCGTTGTTGGTTCAACCCACCATTTGCTTCAATTATTAGGTAACCGTTTGACTTTGGCAACCCTGAGAGTCCTTCAAGCACAGAAGTAATTTATGTTACTCTAAATATACAACAGCATGGACATTTACATGAATGCTTGAACCTTGCAACTCAGAGCATTTGATTGACTAAAAAAGATGGGTGATCTTATTACAAACCTGATGAGGAAACAGTTTGTTCGATACAAGGCTTCCAATTTTGCCGCAATTTTGGATTCCATACATTCATTAACTGCATATAATCGCGAGATAGTGCATTATATAAGTATGAAAACAAATTCAACCCATAACTTTAAAAAAAACAAGGTATAGTTGATTTATCACTCTGCTTCCTTAACTTGTCCAATTGTACGAATGACTTCTTCTTGGTCAAAATATTCTCAAGAGAAAATTCCATTCCTTATCAAACATGAAGTATGTTTAATGACTTTGTTAGCTTTAAACTTCAGTTAGCACTTTATAACATGCCTGTAGTTACATGGCACCAGTGCCAGGTGATACACGTTATCCGTATTAAACCTAAATCGAACACTGAAGTTCTCTCATTAGTATAATATCATTCCATCCTCTCCATTGAAATTCTACATTGTAGGTAACTTCAAAGAAAGTCATAAAAATAGAAACTTTCAGGCGCTTTTCATTTTTTTAAACCAAAATGTGCCTAAAAATCCTATCAAACCACAATTGCTAACATAAACTCCATCAAAAAATCACTATAATGCAACAATTATAAACACTGCAAATTCAAAACTAGTGAAAACAATAAAGCAAACGAAATTACCACATTCGAGGTTCGGTTGCTTTCAGATTCCATAAAAGGCCAGAGCTTCTCAAAGACCTCAGGACTACGATAAACCGACCCCGGCCCCACCGCATCACGAACGCTTCTACTACTTACACTATTAATGACATCAAATCCCTGAGTTCCCATATACAAAAGCATGCCTGAAATGTATAATAAGGGAGCAAACAAAAGCACCCCTCTCCTCCTATACAATGCTGATATCAAAAAATATCCCAACCTCTCAACCACATTCTTAATATTCACTCTTCCACCACCACCACCAACACTACCTTTGAAACTACAACCCACATCGGAACCACCGGGAGAGGTGGTGGGGCTGGCGGCGGAGCTCTTGCCGCGGCTACCACGGTGGCGGGGAGAAGACGGCGGAGATACAGAACTCACACCATTGCTCAGGCGACTCAACCCATGCATAATTTTAACCCCAAATATAAATTAAAATATGGGTTTTTCTTCAAATCAGTGGTGGGGTTGGGGTATTGAGTGAAATTTTAGATCTTTGCCCTCAATCAAGAAAAGGGTCATTTATTTTCAATTGGGTTTCCTTTTATTTTCTTGATTTTACTTTCCCTGCACCTGAAGTGAAGGGGGGGAGAAGAAAAAAAAACACACGCACAGACAGACACACTAGTGGGTATTGCTACAGTGTTGTGAAGAGATACAGAGAGTGTAATTTCGAATCGTGTGGGTGGCGAGAAACACGGGACAAAGGAAAGGAAATGCATTAGTGAAGGTGGGGTAGTGGGGGAGTTAAAGTCGGTGGTAGCTTCTCGGTTTGAATACATGAAAAAGTAGTCATCTCTTTTCTTACAGTTAATAAAGGGATGCTCACAAGAAGAAAACCTTTTTTACAATTAAAGAGGGTTGCACATGGATGTAGTCATTAATATGGCAAACCATTCTATCTCCAATTAAAGAGTTTATAATGTTTGGTTGAGAAGATTAGGGAAATATTATTTGCTTAAATTAATAAAATGAAAAACTATAGAGATTATGATTTGTTTTGTTGCTTGGCAGGAAATTATTATTGTGAACCTTTTATGAGATGGAGTGTGAGAAGAATGTAAATTTTACATTATACTGTATTATCTTTTTCTTTTCTTATAGGTTTTGTGGTGGATATATTTTGTCTGATAGCTAGGATCATTTCTTCGAGTTATAGGTGTAAATATATGGATCAATTTGATCATTGTTCCAAAAGGTGAAATCGCTCACCCCGGGCGCCCCTCACCCCCTGTCCGACGGGATTATGAGAGGAGGTAAATCATGGTGACTCAACCGGCAACAGAGATCATTCCTCACACTAACTGTTGCGCATGAGTATCTAAATTTTTTTTTTGTGTTTGTGTTTTTTAGTTGGGAAAAATGAAATAAGTCCTCTTAAATTTTTTTGATCACTTTTCATTATGTCATATACATAGCTTATTTAATACGAGCTCCAAACTTAGATGTACAATTACAACAACCACTTAAAACAATCTGTCTCACATCTGCCTACCCCAACATAATAGAATAGACTAATAAATACTAACTGAAAAAGATTTACCAAACAAATTAAAGCTAGCTAGTGCTTATAAATTGTCAAGCCATAGGCCCAATCAAATAGTCTTAAAAATGAAAAAAATGAGTGAAAGAGGGAAGTGAAATAAAATTTAAATTTGAACTAAACCATTAAATGAACTTTTGCTGGAACTGGCATCCTTGTAATTCTTTATTGGAAAATCAATGTCACTTGATCAAGATCTCTACTTCTGTTTCTATGTTGTTTTGGGTGTGATTGTTGTTGTTGTTGTTGTTGTTTCTGTCGATGATACATAGTTTGCAACCTCGCGATTTCTTTTTCTAACATCTCTTGCTCCCCTTCAAACCAAATTGAGACAACAAAGTCAAGTTAGTGTTTTCAATAGAAGCAACGATATGAAAACCATCTAAAAGCCAGATTTTGATATTGAACATATTAAAACCGCACCAATTTGTAATGTATAGTAGAAATTCTGTCAAAAATGCACAAAATTGTCCCATGTGCCCCCTTTGAATATAACAGACACAACTTTTTTCATAAATGGATGGTGGGGAAAATCGAACATATATAATCCTGACTCTGGCTCTAATATCATATTAATATATACATAGGCATAAACATAAAGTGTTTGATCATCTGCTCCTGAGATATACTCTCTAAACGTTGCCTCATTGCTCTATTTTCCATGGTCAAGATAATGTTATGTTGTTCAAGAAATTCAAGCTCAGAAGAAACTTCAGATCCTTCTGTCTGTCGTTGTACGAAACTTGGCAAAATAAATGAAGTCTAAGCTTAGTGCAAAATATAATTAATCAGCAAACAGTTGTGAAGAAATTCAAAGATCGTTTACCTCTAGAATTTGAACATTTTTTTCAAGATGAGCTATGTATTGAAGTTTCCTCACACGTGATTTATGAACATTAATTGTTCCTACATGATATATAACGCGTCAAGATTCATATATATCTTGTGCTATATCTATGAAGTATGTTAAACATATATACATGTCCTTACTGTTTAGCACGTTTGGCTTCTGTCTTTGTTGCAGAAGTTTTAACTTGAGAACCACTAGCTCTAACTTCGTCTGTCATCCTCTCTAAAGCTAAACTAGAAACTTTTTCTTCTGAATCCTGCAAAATATCAACTTTTTGTACTAAAATCTCTTCTACAAATAACAAACATATATACATGATGATCTTTTAAGAAATCTATTTGATGGGATTGTTGCAAAACCTGAGTATTTGTCTCATTCAATGAGTTTGTCTTTAAAAGTCCTTTTTGCTTCACCAGTACCACCAAAGTATGTCAGAGAATCACTGGCTGAGCGTCTGTGACCAGCTTTATGTATAAACGTTGATTTTGAGGAGATCATCGAGCCAAGAGGTTACGTTGCTCCTTTATAAGAAAGCTTTCAGACGAGCAACGTTGATGATGGTAACTAATTAGACCTAAATCGAGACCTTTTAGATCATTAATTCCCTTTTGATTCGGAAGAATGATCAGCAGAATTTAGTAGAAAACTAAGAGGAAGGAGAAAACTGGAAAATGTCTCCCATTGTTGTATGTGAAGTGTTTGATAATCCGTCTGCGCTTTTCATTCCCTGAACAAGCCAGCCATCCGCCTGTTGAAACGCACAGTAATCATCTGAAAGAATAAGCTATAAAAAAATGCTGAATTATTCACTGTTGTCGAAGCTATAAATATATATAATGGCTAGAAAATCAGCTACAGAATAAAGATTTTAGTGTACATTAGAGTGAAATATGAATGGCAATAGTCACTTGGCCATCTGCATCAGGTAATTGATACAAAGAGCACATAGATCTAATTATTAATATATCTTGCAACAACATATAGTACATTGTTGTCAACAAATTCTGCTTAAAGACATTAGGACCTGACTTAATCCCTTTTGAGGCATGGTTGAGTACATTAGGTGATCATCTCTCCCCGCAGAGATTAATTTGAACTTAGGTTCGTCACACTATGGGAGACTACTCCCTTTTTTCCATTAGACCCAACACCTGCATTATATTGATATTCTTCTCTCATATAATCTACGTATGCATCGGATGCAGTAAGGAACCCCCCTCAATTTTTCGAAAAAAAAAAAAGTCTAATAAAGTGATCCAGTTCAAAATTTACAACCCAAATAAAATTTTAGGCAAATAATAGCATCATTAAAAGTTGAGAGATTCAATTCGGTAATAGATAGACAATTGCAAGAGTTGAACAACCATTTTAATGAAGTAAACATGGAGTTGCTCCTTTGTGTTGCATGCTTAAACTCATCCAATCGCTTTGAGGCTTCTTGCCCAACTTTATCCAGACGACTTCTCTTTTCTTGAGCTCTCGGCCCTTCCGAATCAACTTGAAAATTATATTAGGGATGTTCGACCAAATGATGATTTTTCTAGCTTGAAAGAGATTGGTGATCTAGCTAAGAAGATATTTACAATTAAAAGGCATGTCGCATTATTTATGGTCAAACTTGTGACATTGGCGCTTATTCTACCTGTTGCAACTATATCAGTGCAGAGAACTTTTTCAGTTATGAAGATAGTAAAGAATCGACTTCGTAAACAAATGAGCAATCAGGGGCTAAAAGATAGTTTTGTTATCTTTGTAGAGACATACATATTTAGTAGTATTTTAGACGATGCTATCACGAACCAATTTCAAAAGATGATAAATCGTCGTGACCAATTATTAAAGTAAATATGTAGATATTTTATGTTCTTTTGGGACTATAAAGGGAATTCTATGTAAATAATGTATCTCGTATTGTTTATCTTAGTCGAACTCCACCTCCCGTTTTTATATTGCGTCATATATTTTATCGTGAATAATACAAGCTTTAAGTTCAACTGTTTAATTATTATTATTTTTTTTATAAGTTTAATCCCCGACAAAAAAACCTGAATCCGCCAATGTACGTATGTGACGTTGATAAAATATTGCCTATATATCAAGAATGACCTCAAAATATGATTTCTCCCTCTTCCATTTGCTTAAATTTTTTAACCGAAAAAAAAAAAAAAAAGGAACGCTAGACACCACCAATATTGTAAAACAAACCATATTTATTTCCCATGTTTTCACAAAATTAAATCAGACCAACATTTCATGTACAGATAGAGATTAATTAAAAGGAAGCTCTGATTTTTTGGAGGGAGAGGATCGGAGGAGCTTTCACATGGAAGGAGGAAGCTCTGGTTTTTTCGAGTGGTGGAGAAATAAATTAAAGAGATCGATTAAAGGGATATATAGTCACCAATTAATCAACCTATGTAATGTAAGACTTTCTGTGTTATTTTTATATATGATATGATTTTTGTCTTTCCTTAATTTAGCTAAGTAAAGGAAAAACAAAGAGTGAGTGAGCAATTCACGTAATTAAATGAAAACGAGTCCCTTCATTCCTTCTAACTTTTCAAAGGTCATTTACCCTTTTTTTTTTTTTTTTTTTTTCCAAAAGGGTCTAATTCATTTCGAGACGGATTGAGCACATTAAGTGAGTTCCGTTTTCAACATGAATTCGAACATAAATTCGCTACTTTGTAATGACTAGTCTCTTCCACTGGACCAATTACCTGTTAGTGGTCATTTAATTCTTTTGCATGCTTCTGTTTCATCAGAAATTAATCCACCAAAGCTTAAACAAGTTTCTTGCAATACTAAACACCGGTACGGGAAATATTTGATTTTAATTAGCAACCACTTTAGATATTGAGGTTGAAATCCAATCAACATATATACTTGAATTTTGATAAATAGAAATCAGTTGATCTTATTTTCATTTTTAAGGCAAGGATTTAAACAAGTGAAATAAAACTTCAACAATCTATATGGGGTTTTTTGCACTTTGCACCCTCAAAACATGAGAAATAGGTATTTTGCACCTTTAAAATATAAATTTAACATTTTGCACCCCTAAAATATGAATAATTCCGCACTAATCAAAATTTTGGAGGTACAAAGTGCTGAATTGTTCATATTTTAGAGGTGCAAAGTGCTAAATTTATGTTTCGAGGATGCAAAATACCCATTTCTCATGTTTTGAGAATACAAAGTGCTAAAAACCCATTTATATATTATCCGATTCAACTCTATCAAAAACTAGAGCTCATTGTGTTTGAACATTATCATATTGGAATCATATGCATTCTCAAAAAAATATAAATATATTTAAGGAGAACCAATATAAATATATTTAAGTGTTTAACAAACTACCAAAGTTAAAAAAAAAATGTCGAATAGGACCCCGATTTACATTTTGCCTTGGGCCCCTAATATTTCGGTCCGGCCCTGTCGAGAATTTTGTGCAAATTGAAAGTTTCACCTTGATCCCCATTCAAGGCCCTCTTTTCCATTAAGCAAGCACCAAGCTGTCTTATAAGCCTCTCAAGAACCGAGTTCACGCAACTTGTTGCATCTTTTACGTTGGGATTCGTAGATAAAATCTTAGCATTCACTGCATCTGCCAACAGCTCTTTTTGAGATTCTTGAAGAAGATATCCAACAGAGTAGTTCTCTGGTTGTTGATATGCCAATAAAGCAGCACAATCCTACAAGATGAAGAGAATGGTACTTATGTTACAAAGGAAGAAAATGTTGTGGAAGAATAATGATAAACAGCAAGTCTCCTTCTAGCTACCTTAACTAGATCATCGAACTCTGGAAATTTCTCGAACTTGGAAAATTCATTTCTGCCATACATAACAGCTTCCTCTAGCTTCTTAACCTGCAGAGTAAGATATCCACAGCTTAAATATCTAACTTCAAGTAAACAGAGACCTTCTGTAAATAGAACACAAGTCCTCATACAAGAATGTGGTATATTATTTACATTCCAAAAAAATTGAATTTTATAGGCAAAGCAAGACATAGGGCCTCTCATGATGATCTAGACATTTTAAATTAAACTATGGTAACCTATGAAGTAACACGTGCTAACTTATTTGAATGGCACCCTTTCTGTTCTTTTAAGTTTGTACTATAGATTGCATATATATGTAACAATTTTTTATGATATTTATCTATTTCCAACTTATTTAGGCATACGGAAGCAAATCCAACAGCATCCGTGATGCAGTAGCTAACATAATTTCATCAGATAATGAAACTTGTGTGACCTAAAACCAATAGGTCACTCCTTGAGAACTTCATATCATGGAGAAAGAAAATAGGAGGTAGCGTTTATGCATGGAGGATACTAGAAGTATGTATTTATACAACTGTGACATGACAGAAGAAAATGTAAATACCCGGACAAGCTCGATAAATTTTTGACAGTGCAGCAAAAAGCAAACAGTTGAGGCGTCATCCTGCAGAAAGCAACACTAATTGTCAAATGTTTGAAAATATTAATTACAAAAACAAAAGAAATTTACTAACAATCTGAGACACAATACTTGATATAAAAGGAGAAACTATATTAAGGAAGAGTTATCACCTAATAACATCATGTTTACAAGCAATAAAACAATGTGCAAAAAATGCATGGCTAACCGGAAGTCATTGAAAATAGTTTACTTACACAAGAGTGGTATGGGAGGAGAAAAGCTTTCTTTTTCAGAAAATACACACACATCATGCTGGTTTTATAAATGTAATTACACACCATATTTCCAAAAGGAGCAGAGATTTTGAAAGGTAATATTTTCAAGTTCTTCCTAGCAAAAAGCAGTTAAGAAATTCATTACATAAACAAATCAAGACTGGAATTCTCTGAAGCAAAAAGCTTGAGATCATATACCTGAACAATCTGAGGATACCATTCTTGAAGTTTAGAGAATGTTTCATCTATATCACCACGCCTTATTAGCTATGGGACAAAGAAAAGAAGATATCAATCAATATTTTTTTTATGTAGAGAATTTGGAAGCCACTTCTCATAATAGTAACAAAGACCAGTAATAGCATATGGAATCACGAAAGTCTGTTTATGCAAAAATTTGTTTTCGGTAAAAGATTTAGAGAATTTCGAAGATAAACATCAACCTCATGAGGTATCAACTATTAGATTTATAATATGTCATGTACAGAACAGCTTGATGAGGGTGAACTAAGGGATGCTGGAGAGGCTATGAGTCAACAAACATTAGCAAAACTTATTAGCACCTAAACTCATAAAAAAGGATGAAACAAATAACATAAACAAATTCACCACATGTTAATAGCTATTTGATATGTGAGACCCTTAGCATAAAACATTCAGAATGCTGAAATTTGATTCAAAGGAAATAGTTTAGAGTTGCAGAACGTATAAAAAGTTAGCTGCTGATATAAAAGTTATTCAATTTTGTCTTACGAAAAAAATCTTCGCAGAGCACCATAGCAGACTTCCCATCTACTAAATCTTGTGTCCATATCAAAACTAGAAGCTTAATATAGAGCATCTTCTATACAAACTTGAGCGTATTGAAATTCTATAGACATAAATTTTACTTAAAATTATTGATAGAGCAGAATTAAATTCTATGAATACGAGGAAAATACTATCAGGTGAAAATGTGAAATCACGTGTTTTTGAGCTGAGATAATTGTATAGTATGTATACAAACTTGAGCGTACTGAAATTCTGTAAAATAAATTTTACTTAAAATTGCTGATAGAGCAGAATTAAATTCTATGAATACGAGGAAAATACTATCTGGTGAAATCACGTGTTTTTGAGCTTAGTACCAAGTACGATAATTCTATAGTATGTATACCACTAAGTCCAAAAAGAACAAGATATCAACATCCCTATAATTAACCAACACATTTTTCTTATTTTTTTTTTGGATAAGATAACCAAGGCAAGTTTTACCATTCTTAAGTTAAAGCTCTGTAATTATGATTCGAGAGTTTGCTAAACAAAGAAACGGCACATTCATACATTCCAGACTTTCTTCAGATGAAATCTGGTCTGAAACATATTACCAAAATTGTTCCAATTACACGAGAACATAAAGATAACATACATTTCAGCCATTGCAATCACGAAACTCAGGAAGAGGAAAGAGAAAAGGAGAAAAAAACTCCATGACCAAGGAATTTCAGCAACCAATATTAAATAATATCCAGATTATAAACTACTACATAAGATAAAAGACAAGTAAAATGTTTTAGGTCATACCTGACGAAGAGTCCTCCTCTGATTCAATGCATACATACTGTCTTCATCATTAGAACCAATTTCTGGAAGTGCAGAAATAGGAGGAATGTTACTCTCACCAGCGGCATCAAGCTTATTAAGAGTTTCTTCATATCCATAGTGTTGTAAATAGGACCGAACAATTCTGGAGAAACAAAAACCAGTGTAACTAACAGTATGAGTATCAGTTGCAGACCCCTGAAAGTCAAGACTAAAATGACTCAACAATAAAGTAAAAGTAATATTGTGATCTTTGGTGCAGATTTCAGCATTAATAACATGAACACATTACAGGAAGCTGACATTGCCAGTGGGAAGTTTTAGCTGTGGAAGAGGCATCAATACATTTTAAGACGATATCGAAAAAGTATCAGCACAATCATCTAAACTATGTGGCAGTAAGAATAAAAATTCACAAATTTGGAATTCCATTAAAGCGGGCATATATAAAAAGGCCCAATCAGTAATGAAAATAGGTTTACATTTCACGGAAGTTCACTAATCAAAACCTGTGTGAGATTATCTATTCAGATCCTGAAATTTGATATAACAATTTCTTACTTACCCGTAACTCGGGTCCTGTGACATTGAGATACTGTCAATTTCCAACTGTTCTTTTTCTCTGCATTCTGCCTCATACGCCTGATCAATAGACGAAATAAGCCACCAGATATAGAAAATTATAATAAGGAAAATATACAACAAGGTACATTCTCATTCCAGCTGATATATTTTCTTTTCTCAGGAATAATGAAATTGAGGGAAAAGATGATACATGTGAATTAAGTAATCAAACTAACATTTTACAGTCAAAAACCTTCCAGCAGAAAAACTAAGGAGGATTTAAGTTATTTTGTTTTCTCTAGTTCTACCCACGAAATAGAGGGGTATAAAGGGGGTGCCATCACATGCTTCAATTTTTACTTAAAGCAGAGGGAATTTTCCGCAATGGGCGAAAGCCTGACGGAGCAATGCCGCGTAATCATAAAAGTGGTTGAGGATAGAAAGTAGGTGGTGCTTGCTTTTTAATAGAAAATAATGGTAGAAGTAGCAGGTGTTTGCAAATTATGAGAAAAAAATAGCAAGCAACAGCTAGAATAAGCCTCCTTGCTGCTTCTGCTTTGCAGTCCTCTATGGCTTGTTTAAGAGAAGTTCCAAAGTTGTGATATCGACACTATTTTAAGCACATTTTACCCCAAAAGCTGAAAACTGTTTTTTTTCAAGCACTCCCAAAATCAAGATACGGATCCTAATACTATCACCTATCCGGCATCAAATGGAAATAAGCCCATGATAAGAAGATGAGGGTTAAAAGACAAACAAACATCTTAACACTTCATAACAGTTTTCTACTTATACTTGAGACATAATTGACAAAAAAATCAGATTTTCAATCCTTCGCTCTACCCAGCTGAGCTACCTGAACCACTTTCCTAGATTGAAGGAAAAATGTTTCAGAAATGAATATACGTTGTTACTAACACGACTTGGGCAGTAAACAAATGCTTTAAGCAAATAACATGATTTAGGCAGCGAACAATAGTTTAGAGAGAAATTCAGTTTGTTCATTGAAGAGAAAATAATGTAAAACTTACTTCAAGATCAAAAACAAATGATTGTTTTCCAAAGTTCACAGTCACCCTGTCATAATAGAATAAGTGAGAACTACTATCAGTAAACTGACCTCCTAGGATAATGTATTATCATAACAATAGCATATACACATAATAGACATGGAAGAGAAGTAAGAAAATGTTTAGAGATGATACATACTCCTCATGTTGGCTATGGACAGAAACTGTAGGAAACAGTTGACCCTTGATGTCCTTATACACAGAGCCTACTACAGCACCATTTTTCCTGTTAATAAGGTCAGGAGACAATTTTCAGAACTTAGTTTTTCCAGAAATTAGATAGAATGACCTACAATTCCATTAGAAGTTAGAAAATGAAGGTTGATTAGAAATTATTCTCAACCCCCAAGACCCAAAGCAAAAGATGGTGTAGATGAGCCTAAAGTGTAAGATCATCTTACGTGAAAAAAAATTCTTGTGAAGCATAGTTGATACCACAACCTACTGTGTCACCAGTTGAGAAGGTCGGACCAAATGTTTCTCCATTCCCATGTCCGCGATAAAGCATTCCGTCATCACCATGATATCCATAACTGTTTGCTTCCCATCTATCAGGTAAAGATTCATCAAGGACCTCAAATAATGAAATATAGATAATTATTAAACCAGAACTCAAAACTGTGTACATTAAGGGTATGTTGGTTCTTGAATTTTAGTGAGTAAAAAGTTGTGGAAAATGTTTTTCCTTGCATCAAATGATAGAACATTGAGCTTCGTCTTCGGTTTTCATTTTTCTCATCGTCTTACTCACTGAAATCCACAAACCAAACATAGCCTAAAGACTACTTAACCAATGAAATTTTCTAAAAATCTGAATGTAGAAAACAACTTCCAATTTCGTATCTAACATAAGACAAGTATACCTATCTTCAATCAATTCGTCTTCATCCAACACAGAATTCGAGAAGGAAGAAATAATAAAAGAAACAGCTAAGCACAAATTCTTCCCACAATTCATAAGAAAATATAATTAATAATAACAATCGAGAAATGCAAGAATCCAAAAGTATTAAAATATACACTCAGTTCTAAACACAAAATCTCGAAATTCCTGAAAATAATTACACAAACTACACAAAATTACAACCATGAAATGGCAATACTGTAAAATACCCCGGTTGACGTGGGAGTTTGAACGAAGGGGTAGTAAATCCAATGACAATCTGACCCTTAGCCCCTGCATTCTTCACGTGTATCTCGAAGTAATAAAGCAGCTGTTTTGAGGGCGCAGGGAAATTGGCCTGCACCACACCGACGTCGTATCCGTGCAAATCAACAGTCGGATAGGAAACCGAAAGCTTGTCGGGGCCCACCAACGAGAAACCACCGGAGCTCTTTACAGTGTCAAGCGCCGTAGGGAGTTCCTCCTCCTCTTCGGATTTCGGAGCTAGGTTTAGGTTTTTGGAGTTCTTGTGCCAGAGACTGAGGAAGTAGGACCCAATTAAATCTTTCTGCGATGATTGGCTTTGCGATGACGTTTCTGACATTGTCAATCAAGATTGCAGTCGAAGGAGTGGGGGATTCTTTCAAAGTCCAAGATCTTCATTTCATTAAACCAAGTGAACGTATACAGGAAGCAACCAACTAAAATCGCGACTGTAAGGAGAAGAGCAAAAGACAAAAAGATCCTTAATGCTTTGTTTAACTCAAAAAAATAAATTGTGTTTAGTTTTAATTATAATATTTACACTTTGGAGAATTTTACTTTTGGCTTTTGATAAAATGATAAAATTACCTATATATGTTTTTTTTTTTAAATTATTTATTCTTTTTGAATGATGATTTATGTATATACTACTTGAGTCGAGTGTGACATTTAAAATCAAACACAGAAGGTTTTTGGAATTTAAAATAACACAAGGGGATATTTTAGGAGTTAGATAAAGCATATGGAGTATTTTTGTCTTCCGATATCAGGGGTAAAATTATCATATCAAAAGCAAAATATGAACAAACTTTTGCAGTTTTTCTCGTTTGAATCACACTCTTTTATTCCAGGATGTATTTGGCACTTATTTGAGATCACATGGAGATAATTATAAATTATAAATAAGATAGTCTAAAATATCGATTATTCCGATCGAACCAGTGGTCGAACCGATCTAACCGATCGAACAAGTAACCAGTAGAGCTTTCGATTTTATGGCCGGTCCGCTTTTGAAAACACTGGTCATGAATACATCTTATTTGACTTGTGATTGTAAGATGGAATATCTAGTTTAATTTAAATATTGAGTGTTGGATACAGAGCAAATTGAATCGAAACTACTAATTTGGAGTAATAACTTAGCAAGACAGCATCGTTTCGATGAAGACAAACGAACAAATCATTAAGTGACAAGTGGAAGAATTTGGAACGGGAGGTCGTTGCGTAACAAATCTCAGGCATATTCGATCTGAGACTTCAAGGATGCTACATCAAATTTTATTCCGTTTGTTAATTACGGTTAATTGCATTTATTTCATTTTCCTCTGCTAGTATAAATGGGAAGTCGTAACCTAATTCATTTTTTATGCAAAAATATTTTAGAGTGTATAGACTCTCGGCGCCAATTCTTTATTTTCTCACATTTTTATTTTATATTTTGTTACTTATATATCCGCTTCCACCACAACTCATTTGTAACAATCTTAGGTAGGGATCTAGTATTGGCCTCATTCATTTGTGATATTGGCCTCTATAAATGCCTTAGTTGATTTTGATTTATCTAGTATTACATTGGATATTGTCATTGAAATATTATTGTGATTAATAAAAAATTCATCTTTGTTTCTAAAAAAATAATGCTATAAAAAGAAGAAAATCGGAAGAATAAAATTTCACGTGAAAAGAGTCACAAAAGAACAATAAATTACTTTGTAGAAAATGAGTGATTCCACAAATTTGATGTCAAATTTCTGAAATACATTTAATCTGTATCCATTTTATATGATTTAAGCAAGTTATATTTAATGATTCCTTCCACATTTTATATGTATGTGCATTTTGTGCAAATATGATATTTAAGCAAATTATATTTAATGATTTTTTCCACATTTTATATGTAAGTACATTTTTAGCAAATATGATATTTAAGCAAACTATAATTAATGATTCTTTCCACATTTTATATGTACGTGCATTTTGTGGAAATATGATTTAAATGCATTTTGGCCGGATAGGAATCATCTACAAGTATTTAAGTCAAAGCATCTCTCATTTTTTCAAATATATTGATAGGTCTATACATTTGTAAGACGCGTAATGTCTTCCAATCGCAACTCTAATGCAAGAAGTTTCTACAAAATTATTTTTCCTGGTTCGAGCGTAGCAGGATTGGTAAGTTTTTTTTAAATATGAAAATAAATATATCATTAGAAATTAATTTTGATTTCCCCCATGTTTTCAAATGTACTATTCTTTTAAATTTTTCAGTGTTTGTTTATAATTCAAGACAAATCCTAATCTCTTACACATCTAATTTAAGTATGTTGTTATCTCGTTTTTAATTCATCAAACCCAATGATAAATAAAAAAATCAAAAATAGATATTCAATTCAATATAAACTCGTCAATTGTTTCATAAATTTAAGTTGAGTTTATGCAAATCAATAATATATAGCAAACATATTAATTAATTCTTCTTCTTGCAAAAGTTGACTTTAGTGTAGTAGAAAATGAGAGCGAGATAGTCTGAATGTTTTCGTTTATATTAATAGGGTAAAAAAATCCCCATTAATACTTGTCTGTACATGAACTCTTATTAACATATTGTTCATAATTTACACGTGGTATACATATAGTAATAGTTTTATGGCAAATAAGATATTCTGGTAATTACTCCCTCTGTTCCAAATTAAGTGTCATTTTACATGTTTTCACACATATTAAGGTACCTACTACATAGCCTCACTTTTATGGAAAAAAATAAATTATATACCTCAAATATTCTTATTCTTTATTTATCCCACCATTAGCTATTTACACGTTATTCAAATTTTACACTCTCTCTCTTACTTTTTCTCTAAAAGTACCTAAAATATGTAATTAATGTGTATTGAAATCCTAAAGTGACAGATAATTTGGGATAAATTTTTTTCTCTAAAATGACAGATAATTTGGGAGAGAGGAGTAATTGAGGGAGTCACAACACAAATTTTTAGTGGAATGCTGGGTGGGTTTAAGTATTAGAATTTTTTCCTCTTTGTCAAATTATGCCAATAGATTTTGAATAATGTTTTTCAATTTATAGAGACGAAATTAAAAATTCTGTTGGAGTTACCATATTGAGTAGGACCTATATTCAATGCGCATTCTTTGGTCTGAGTTTGGTCCAAATTATAAATGGACAATTTAGTATATAATAAAAAAATGTAACAATTTTTTTTTATAACTTTGGCATGATCATTTAATTAGTCATAATCCTTAATGAGCTATCAAACACCTATACATTAATAGTAAAGAAATTGAAAATGTTTTTAGCCCTCTTTATTGACTTTCTACATTTTTATTGTTATTACTTATCCTCTAATCTTATATCATATTGTATATCTAGGTCAAACTTTATTTATTTTCAAACTTTTGTAGGAAATTCCTCCAGAATTTGTAGATGGTATGAAGGAAGAACCATCAGGACTCGCAACTTTAGAAGTCGTTTCTTCTGGGCGCAAATGGCTTGTAAAGTTGTCCAAGGAAAATGAGGTCGTAGCTTTCAAAGATGGGTTTGAGAGATTTTATATAGATAATTCTTTGAATTTTAACGACATTTTATTAATTACGGATCATGGCAATTTGAAATTCACAGTAGACATATTTGACCAACGTGGAACTAGGAAAGATACAATTGGAGAATAGTCGAAATTTAATTGCTTTCCCCCCCTTTGTATTCGACAATTGTTTCCCTCATTTTTAATTATTACATCCATTTCATTTGGTTTGCAATGCAAATAAAATAACGATCATTAGAAAGTGTTTTGTATTCATCATTAGAGGAAGATAAATATTGTCTCAATATCAAGCAATCAACTTTTTTTCTTCTTTTTACCAGTGTAATTTATCTCTGAGCAAATGGTCTATTTTGTTGATTGAGAATTGAAACCAATTTACATATTGAATATTGATATGTCTTGCTTACACTTGATTTCTTCCTCTGTTTCAATAAACTAGTGAACACTATCTAAATCTCATAATCAAACAAGTAAATAAATAAATCCTGGTGCTAAAAATATAAAGTGATAAAGTTGGAAATTGAGGAACTGTGGCTCTGGAGAATGAACTCTCTCTTTGCTGCTTCTGCTGCAAGAGATGCATTTCGAATTTGCTGTCCTTCCTCTGATGCATTTATCGAATCTGCAGCAACTTGTACTTGAACCGTGGATGCCGCACCACGACAACTTTGAATGGAGTAACATACAGAAAAACAACACAGATCAGTGAAAACACAATAGCTCTTTGATCCCTCCAGCTCAATATAGATCAGCCAAATCTCTTATCTTAGTTTGAACTTTTTGTAATCTCTTATCTCATCCTCACAATGTTAGTTTTACTCGATGTGGGAAACATATCAAATTCCTCATCAAATTCATCTAAATGTGTGTTTTCCGCTTGGGAATGGAAGAAGTGGCCTAAACCGATAGTTCCACAAGCCAATGACAAAAAGGTAAAGGAAAGTTGTAGGCAAAATTAATCCTGTATAGCATATTAATATTAAAAACAACACATACACGAGGATTGTTGTTCTTGGGTTTTTCCAGTAGCAGATGTTATCGAACCATTTGCAGCCATTTGAAATCCGAGTAAGTAGAGACATTATATGGTGGAAGTTGGCTGTGCTTCTCCTTATGCTAAACATATGATAATCTACATCTAACATGTACTCGATTGTCTCCCTTCTTAGTGGTGGCAAAGCTCACGAGAGCCTTGTAGCCACTATCCCTAATCTCTATTGCCTGGTGGCGTAGTAAATCAATTTGGCGGCTTGATAAGGGCTGAATATAATGCATTTTCGGGAGCAATGGTTTTCCGTAATTTGTCAACATGTTCACCCAAGCTATGCAGGTGAATCGTACTGCTATGTGGAGTTCCCCGTGTTTTTTCAAACCAGAGGGAGTAAGAACCAGTGTCGGGTATGAATGGGTGTAAACTCAATCAGATTCTAGAATGGAGAGTCTAATTCTAACCTTTCCAATCCTCTGATCCTCTTTGCGATTGCTGTGGTGGCAACTATTAAACACGCCAATTCAGATCACGGTACAACGATCATAAACTTCCCAAGTATACTGCACGCTCCAATGAAGATTCAATGTGTCGAAAGTGTTCTTGTTCGAATCCCGTACTTTGCTATACAGTAAGGATCAGTCAATTTACCATCATACCCCTTCATTGGCTGCAGATTCGGAGCACTCAAAATACCAACTTCAAGAAGTCCTATGCTGGGATTTCTTAAAGACTTTGATGATGGCTGAAGATCACTACTAAAATCTGTGGACTCATCATGAACATGGTAACTGGAATCTAAGAAAAGGCGTAAAAGAATTCTGCTTGCGAATTTCTCTTTCTTCTCCTCCATGTTCCTCTTGTAAAACAAGCCAACGTGCTTCCAGAAGCTTAGCAGTGTTAAATCTCTGTGGAACTTCCCTAACATGTATAATAACCATTCCAATGACTTCCTCCTTGCCTTGTCCAACTCTCTCCACCACACTAACTATAATATATTCATCGAAAGGCTCAGATTCTACAAACATAAGCTCTTCTTTCCACTTGAGATTAATATTTTTATGTTTCATCTAAGAAGAAGGTATACTGGATTCCCCCGACTTTCAAGCTGCACTTTCACATACGTATCTAGTGACCGGGTACTGTCACGTGGCACGAGATCTTGAGCTGCAATGATATGGACTCGGAGATAATGCAATTTTGACAAGAAATACACTTTTTAGCTTGTATTGGCTACACTTCATCAGCTTGTGTCCCCATCCAAATTGAAAGCATGATTTCTCCAACATTGCCCATCAATCTGTACTACTGAGGAGCAAGATGACTATCTGGTGGCACGCGTTGAGGCATTTCCATGATATCAAACACGACTCTTCCTATGATACCATTCTTACCCTTTACCGTAATTTCAATCTAATTGCTGCTCTCCTTTGGGCTTTGAGAAAGCAGAAAATTCTTTTCCATACTAGATATTGATTCTTCCCAATGTGACTAGTCACACCTTTATAGTTCCCGATTTTCACCGTGTAGATCAAGGCTTCATGAAATATTCATAATTTGAAGATTTCTAGCTTTCACAACATTGTGCTTGCCGTTTGTCCCGTCCCTGATACCCCATTCTTGCAATCATGATAAACTGAGATATCAGGGACGGGACAAACGGAAGAACAGGGTTTGATGATTCAGGCAGAAATTTTTGAACTTTAAATAATTTAATAGAGTATGATAAATTGATCGAAGGATAATAGTTAAAGAAAACTCGTCTATTTTTGTGCTAAAATTTCAAAATAATTCTCAATAACTGATTCTTGAATTGTTATTTAATTGAGCAGCCCTCTGGATTACTAAAGTTACTAATCAAGAAAGTAGTATAAGCAAAAATGAAGCTGTGTACAACTTCACTAATTTACAATTTGAACATCTAGTTAGGAACAAATATCTAGTAAGCAACATCATTACAACAACTGTAATTGACAAAAGAACTTGTACCACCACCTACATAATTAACATCACACATGACAACCACTCATATAGAACCAACCAACCCCTATTAAGCAGTATTAACTAACCAAGATAATTCTCATTACTACAAGACATAATATATAACTACAATCAACAAACTGTATGCAGACGCTTGCCTAAGTGAACAAGGTGCCAAGTGAGTGAAATTAAAGTCGCAGCATTGAGTAACGATGAATACGAATTCAGTCTCCTTAGAATCTCACTCAATCGATTAATCTGAGACGATGACGACGTTGACTTCTCTTCCACTGCCACTGCTTCTTCTGGCTTTTCATGACTTCCTATACGTGCAGCAGCAGTAGCAGTAGTAGTAGTAGTCCCACCGGCAGCACTTCTGCCCGCGTTTTCAGTCACCGATTCCACGACTCTTCTATTGCTTTCATCGGTAGAATGGCTTTCCTTTCCTCTCCCTTCTTCCTTCTCCTTCTTCATCCTCTCAAACATCACCTACATAACATCAATTCCCACAAGAACAATAAGTCCAAATACATAATAAGACAAGGGAACATTCTTACCTAGACATTACCTCGTGGATAGAAATAATACCACATCACTTATTCCGGTCCCAGAATAAATGATGCGGTATCATTCTTAGCCACAAGGTCTAGAAGTTCTCTTACGTCTAATAAGAATTTTCCTAAAACAAATACACAAAATCAAGATATATAAACAATAAGTAATAATTAAAAAAAAAAAAAGGAGAGACCTTGGTAGCACGAGGCTCCAAATACATCATATTCACCAAAATCATCGCCAATGATGCTAAGAGATTAAGGCTAATTAGCGGCGAAAACAAATTTCTAAATCCCATTAGATGTCCTAACAATGCCATACCGACACTAGAAGCCATGGCCTTGAAATAAACAGGATAAATCTTACTTTGCACCATTGCAAATTGTTGCCTAGGCAAAACACTAGCCAAAACATAACTAGAAGCAAATGTAACCCACACACACATCCCATAAGCCGCCGCGAAACCCATCAAATGCAATACACCCGCAACCGGACCCCCCAAGTACCCAAAAATTCGACTGAATCCCTTCTCCCCTTCTTTCTTCACCTTTTTTGCTTTTTCCTTGACAATTTCCCCAGATTCTTTTCCCTTCTCTTTAACACCCTCCATTTTCTCATAGGCATCTTCTTTCACCCTTGTCGCGGTGTCCATTACATCATGTACCTTTTGTTTAGCCCCTTGTTTAGTCTCATCAGCTTTTTCAGTAACCTTATCTTTCGCCCTACTTAAGCTTTCTTTCATTTCCTTGGCTTTGTCATAGGCCTTATGGGCCGTGCTGGCAGCCGTATCCTTGACTCGGTCAATAGCCTCTTCCTCCATACCGTAAACCTTCTCGGAGGCTTCATGCGCTTTTTCCGCCACGGTCTCCTTGGATTTACCTACAACATTTGCAATTTTATGCTTACACTTTCCATAAGCATCACACAGAAGCTCTCTAGGATTAAAGCTAGTAGAAATTTCCTCATCCGGAAGAAGGGAATAGGAAGTTTCTTCTACTTTCTCCTTGGCATTTGTGACATCGGAATTATGATGATCTTGTGGTGAGATTAAAACTTTGGTTTTCTCATCATCTTTTTCATACTCAACCACAACTACTCTGTGCCCTTCTTTAACCACGACATCATTTGGTTTTGAGTTCTCATTTTGTGGGGTTGGAGAGAAGAACCCTGCTGTGACAACTGATGTAAATAGAAGGCCTAAAGCCAGAACATTCATCATTCTTTTCTTGCTTCTTTTGTTAATTATTTTGGATGTAGTAGTAGTATGTGTAGATCTATGAATGAAGGTAGGTTTGAATGAATTGGTAAGGACAGGACAGCAGTTTGTAGGGAGTTGGTTGAGTCTTGTCTTGAAATGTGGACACGTAGCGTACACTTTCTTAAAATGCAACACGTGGATTGCCGAATGTTGTTATAGAATTACACGCGGCGGTTTAAAAGGATGATATCTGTATAATTACTATACATAGATAGATACACTTTCTCTTTAAAGCTTACATACAATTTTATGTTCAGAGTTTTAACTAGGGGTGAGCAAAAACGGTAAGAACTGGACCCCAGTTCGGTCCCAAAAAAACATGGACCGTTTACCGGAGCGAAATAGTCGATTCGGTTCGATACAAATACGGATCGGTTCGGTTCGGTTCTGGTTCGATCCATGTGTACCAGAGTGCTCAACATTAGTTTTAACCGAAATTTAAATATTATTTTGTTCGGTACTACTCAGCTATTCATTTCCTAGTGTATAATTTAATGTGTGTGTATAAATTTAAATGTGTTGTATGTAATTTTAATTAATGTGTAATTTAGTGTTTTATTTTAATTATTTTAAATAATGTGTTATATCATGGTTAATTATTTAAAGAAATTGGCAAAAAAGAAATGGAATTTGGAAGAAAATAGCAAAACTAGGCTCGACCAAGTAGGCTTTTCGGGATGACATTCGTGTGCGCAGGTCGCGGGCACGCACAAGTCTTGAAGGGCCAAGTAGTAATCCGAACCAAGATTTGCACCCCCCCCCCCTGCGCGCAAGGAGGGAGCCTTCTAGTAATAATTTCTTAACCCTTATGATTTAGAAATCATATATAAACCCAAGTTTTTCTTATCACACTTCCAATGTGGGATTAGTCTATTTCTTTCCAATTTTTCCCATTACATATGTGAACTTTGAGATTTAATTTCTCATTCACTCGTACTCCGATTTGGACGTACCATATACCATTTTAATCTACTTACGGAGTAGAATATAATTCCGTCAAAACCCGACTCTTTACTCAAAGTGGATCCCACTTAAATTACGTCCAAAATGGTCCATTAACTTACTTTTTCCAACACTATGTTTATGAGGTTTATAAGGAGCTTTAGGACTATTTTTATTTTATTTTCCTTGATTATGTTGTGTAATTAATGTTGTGTATTGTTGTAATTAATGTGTTATTTTAATTAATACTCCGTATTTAAAAAAATAAAACTATAATATTAATAGGTGAAAGTTTGCTTATTATGTATTAATTTTAAGTTACTTTAATTAAATATTCTATTTAATATTAATATTTTAATATAATTAATAATTAAATTACGAGTACTAATATAATTACTATTATTAATATTAATATTAAAAAAATTTAAAACTATAATATTAATAGGTGAGAGTGGGCAAAATTTCAAAATGGAATTAATTCCCCCACGGAGCCCCAACCATTGGAGACGACGACAGGGCTCAGGGCTAGCCCTGGGGCAGCCCCAGGGCTAGCCCTGAACCATTGGAGATGGCCTAAAGAGCTTTAGGCAAGGATAAATCAATTTAAATATCATTTTCTTATTGTCAAACTTAGATCTCAATATGTTACTTCAACACCCTTAACAAACCTGATCACAATTTCGGAAGAAAAATAAACTACAGCAAGGATCTATATAAACGAAAACAGATAATTATAACTGCTCAAGCAGCAAAATTTACAAAGCTACAAAAATTCTGGAACAATGTTTCGCAATATATAAATGGGAGCAGCAAAATGAAATTTCCTGACCAGCAGTTAACGACTCTAACAAGCTGTAAAACCCATTCCTCTCGTCAACAGAAAAGAATTTTTCTTAAAGGCTGCTGGTCTTTCCTCATATCCCAAATGTCTCTGGAACTCACTATATTTCTCTGGAACTAGTCACATTTGATGTTTCTGTAAATTCTCCTGACAAACAAGTTGGAGCCCAGATACCCAACAGCTCCTGCAATTTAAAGGCCGATTAGAGATTGTTAAAACATGAGATAACAATCAAAAGATTTTGTAAAGGGTAACTAACTTACCACATAAAATTCCCAAACCAAGTACGAACATCAAAGTGTATCCAAAATAAAAGCTGGTCTGGAAGAAGCCTGACATCTTAGTCTTCACATAATAGTAATATATCGAATAGAGGTACACGTAAAGAGCAGTTGAAGCAGCTGAGAAAAACGAAGTCCATTGCCAGTGATAGTTCTCCGCATTCAGCAAGAAATATGTCCCCACAATTGTCACACAAACGGTGACAATTATCAGAATCACAAACACTAGTAGCATAAAGCCATACACATAGTAAACCTACAAACAATGAAAGATAAATGAGAGGCAGTTTCTTTTTCTCATAAATGAAGAATCACCTAAAATAAAATATTACCTTGTAATTCCAGAAGGAAGTGAAGACAAAGTACATTTCAATAAATATGCTTCCAAAAGGGAGCAGACCTCCCATGAGAGAGATAATCGATGGGGTGAGATACCATTTCTTCTCAGGAATTGGACGTGGGATGGTCTTTACTCGACAAGGATTGTTAGGGGCTCCACTCCAGTTTCTTCCAACAACGGTGCCAAGAAGTGCCAAGGGGAAAGAAATAAAAGCCCATATGACAAAAACAACCACCATCGTACCAAAGGGAATAGCAGCTAGAGAGCCATAAAAAATGGCAACTGTATTTAAGATAAAACCAATACCAAAGCATATGAATGGAAAAAGTGATGCCGTGAGGATCATTGACTTTATCCATTTTTTGCCTAAAAAGAAATAACAGATGTAGGTATTAGACAAGAAAGTTAAAGATGATAAAATAATTTCCCAAAACGCGAAAGACATTTGGAGGTGTTTGAAAGAGAATATACCCCCGTGGCGTGAATACATGCCGCCGCTCACATAACCAGCGATAAATGAGGTAAAAGCATAACATACGATAAAGGTTGTGACAATTGCTCCTCTCCTGAATTACAAAATCACATCAGGTACATCTAAAACGAAGTAAGTACTGGTAAAAGTAAAAAATTAGCAGCAATAGAACTCAGAACATGGTCACATGCTCCTCGAAAACATATATAATGTATTGGAAGAAAAAAGAAAAGGTGTTTCTTACATACCCTATGTATAACATTCCAACAATTGCTAAGATGATGACAAGTAGGACAAGTGTTGATAGCTGAGCGCCAGTGCCAACAACAGCTGAAAGTAGAGCAAGATTTTGTGGAGGCCGAAAGACATCACCATGGACAAGTTTCCAACCGGATTCTTCATTTACATCCCGTTCCTAAAGAAAAATTTCAATATAAGCAAGCTTCCTTAAAACATGAGTCTTCCTTCAACAAGTACAACTATGTAACAGACTTTCTGTTAATACAACTATATGCACCATGGTACATATCCATACATTAAAGTATGAAGTACAAACTATTATGTAAAAAATATATACTCCACAGTATTGTATCTGTTGAAAGACAAGATAAATTTCAGAACCGTTACCAGAGTCTCCAGGTCATCATCTTCCCGAGCATATTTAGCATAGTCGTTGCGGAGGGTGCGCATTAATATCATCGAAACCAGGCCAGTAAGGAAAATCACCATCATGAAAGAGTTAAACACGGAGAACCAGTGAATCTGCAAAATGAGACACTTGTATGAACTGCTGGCTTGCAGTCATAATAGCACACTGTAATTTTGGCAAAACTTGATAATAAGCTCTCCAACTGCCCCCAGAGCCCCGCTTGCAGTAATATCCTTCTTGATAGATACAAGAAAACACTTCAAGAAAAGCTGGCAATGCTAAGTAAAATATACCTGGTGCTCAAAAAACGGGTAGTCCAGATAAACGTCAAAACGACGTGCAAATGTAATGTTAGTTGGAACCCATTTCACAGAGTAAGTCATATCCAACACTCGCCCCTCTTCAAGTGGCTTAGGGTTTTCTTGAGTTAAATTGACATGAATAATCTGCAGATGAAAATTTTCAATTCAAAATGAATATACTACTGACATCTGATTGTGTGATTAATTATTTAAGTAAGGAACTTCTACATTCCGACAACCTGGTCCCCATTGTAGTTAATAACAAGATTCTTGTGTGTCCAAAGTACATGCTTATTATCGCGGGTTCTATCAGGAAGTACTTCTCCAACAAAACCTTCACAAAAGAATTCGCAATTATAAAAAAATAGTTCAACAGTACGTTAAAACTGTATTTACATTATAAAACGTACCCCATAGCGGCAAATCATCTGATCACAGGCAGGTAACAAATATACACAGAAACAACACAAGTCAGAGACAAAAAATAATATCCTGATGCATTAAGTATGTAATGTACACTTACTCGGCAATAATATAAGAAAAATAACCATAAAAAAACATACCCATAAAAAGCTCAAACCAATACGAATTGTCAATTGCATCCGTAAACTGTTTAACCTTTGCCGCATCAAGTTCAATTTCACAAATTGTAGTTTTTGCAACATCTCCTGCAAAATAAATTAATTACTTATATAATTAAAAAGATTTTGAAATGAGAAATGTATGACGAACGAATTGCAGTAAGGTGATTACTCTTAAACTTTATTTCGATTTGGCTATCAATAAGCTCATTCCCTCCAAGAACCTCGCCAAGCCCACCCCACTTGTGAGCAGCATTGCCAGGTGCGTGGCAAAATGGGAGGCTGTAATAGTTGTAGGTTTCTTGGGGATTGTTATATGGACCAACCTTGTTTACCCATAGAGTCACAGTCTCATCAGCTTGATACTGCATATTGATCAGAGATTGAGAGGCGTCAAATTATAAAATTGCAAAAACCAATCAATTCTTCCTGAATTAGACAAGCTACAAATTGACATCTTTGAGCTATGTTTTCCCACTTTGAATGATTAAACTATGTGCTAAATTTTTGTTCCTTATTTTCCTTAACTAAAACTCGAAGTCCAAAACATAGCCCCTTAGATACTTGATAAGGAAAACAGAAATCTTGAAAACACGCAAATAAACATCATCCTAATTAAGCACATTATTCATTACACAAAACAGCACGATCTACCAACTCTCAATGTCTCGTGAAATAATTGGTAAAATTCAGAAACTGAGGTAAATTAGTAATTCTAAATAAAACACTTTACAAATGAAAATGCAGATTAGAAACACGATCTACAAATATTCAACGAATGAACAGGTAAAATTCAGAAGTATACTAGGGGTAAATTAGTAATTCTTTCACCTTCCCCAGAGTGGAGGAGACAAGAAACAAGAAGGAAACGATGAAGATGAAAGAGAAGGATCGAACGGCGGACCGCATCGCCTCTGGGTGAATAAAGTCCGTCGGATCTGAATAATCGAAACACACCAAATAATGTTTAGATCTCAGGAAAACGGATTTTTTGACACCGCCTTTTCGATTTAGTATCAGGATTTCATGTCGTCATTCGATTCAATCTATGTGTGATTGGCTACTCCTATTAGGTTTTCGATCTGAGGAGGATTATCAGTCGATAAAGAGGTGCAAATTTGGGTTTAGCTCAGGCGGACTGTGAGTTTAATATAGGATACGCTTAGTACTTATTTAATTATTTGCTCCTATCTATTCATTAATTAAAAAGAAAAAAAAAAGTCCTTGAAAAATATTAGGAATATGTTTTTACAAAATGTTATAATTTTATTTTTGGGTGCAAAACCGAATCCTTCCTTCAATTGGTTGTGGGCTTCAAAGATTCTCAATAGATCGTACCTCTTTATTTGGAAACTCCTTAATTACTTCATTCCGACTCGAGGTAAATATTTAATTTATATTGATAATATAAAGTGTATCATTTGTGATTTGAAAAAGGAAATTATTGATCACATTTTCTTCCGGTGCCCTTGTGCAAAAGTTATGTAGTTCGAATCTAAATGGTCCTTCGTATTGACTCATTTAGTAATGAACCACTTATCGGGTTTGGAATTCCTCAGTTTTGCGGCAGTGCTCATTGAATCTATTTGGACATATGGCTATTCGATGACTCACGACAAGTATGTGCTAGAACTTATTCATTTTAGGTGTATTAATTATGTGGAGAAGAAAGCTTATGAATATTTCTTTGTTTAAAAGAAACTCATTATCACATCAAATGCGTCTCCTCTTGGTCATCATTGATCATTTGGTCTCATCCGGCTATTGAATTTTTGAAGGTGAATACGTATGCATCTTCCAAAGATGGATTTGCTTTGATTGCCCTCATTGCCCGCAACTCGGTCAATTCCTTTTTCTACTTCCTCTAAGCAGCCATACTTATCTCTTTTGGCTGTCGAGGTTCTCTCGATCAACATTGCGTGCTAGCTTCTTATATCAAGTGTTGCATTTCAGGAAAAATAATTATCTCCAAGCTATCTTTGAAATTATCAATTCTTGGAAGGTGCCAAATTGGTCTGCTTGAATCCTAATTGTTGATATTCGCAAATTTTTGGATTGTTGGCTCAAATGGAAGTTCAAATTTATTCGTAACACAAATTTTGCCGCTCACAACCTTGTCGCGTGGGCCTTTAGTTCCGATTGGTCGAATTGGTTGTATTGGGGTTATCCCTCTTAGTTGAACCGTTTTAAAGTGTGTAATGAAATTTATTTATTAAAAAGAAAAAATTGTTTGCTTCCCTAAGATATGGGTGATGTACTTATTTATCAGTTTTCCCCTAAAGTATTACTTATAATACTTACTCCCACCGTTTCTTGTTATAGTCAAAGTTACACTTTTTTCTACCCAAATTATCCTTTCCCAATTTTTCTTATATGCAAATTATTGTTAGTTTTAACCTCATGTCAAAATTGTTTAAACTCATATTTTACATGTAATTGTATTTTTCTTAGTGGATTTTTTTCGTACTTTTTGCAAAAAAAAAAAAAAAAATCTTTTCATTATGAATTAAAATTTACACTTGGTAAAATCAAGAAAAGAATGGTAGCTATTATTTTCACATTAATTTTATTTATGCATAAAATTTAAGATATAACTCCCATTCCAATTATCACAACCAATTAATTAATTAATGAATTAATTTTTTATTGTTCATGCCATACAAAGTTATATGATTTGATTTTAATAAATAAAATAATTTTAAGCACACATTAACTATTTACTTAAAACCTGAAAATAATAACCAGTCACAATGATGAGCACTTCAAGAACATTCTTAAAATTGATACTTTAATTTATAGTAACATTTTTTCTCATCCAAATTTTGTAAATACAACAAAAGAATGGATGTTTTTACAAAGTCAGTAACTTCCAATTCCCTAGTCAATTAACCAAAAAAAAAAAAAAAATTCGTTGACCTTCTGTACACAGTACACACCAGTCACCACAATGAAAACAAAAAAAAAATCTCCGTAATATAAGTACCCCGTCATTGCATAAGAGGCCTCACACTATCAAAATATTCCACATCTACCCCATCTTTTCCCCCTATATTCTCATCATCGTCCACAGATCCAAGCACCAGCAACATCTGATCTTCCAAGTACCTCTGCAGCAAACCCACTTCATCTCCACCCTCCTCGAATCCACTTCGCCGATCTCCTCCGCCCGTCTCCGCCGCATGTCGCCGTCTCCGGCACATCAATAAACAAACTTCAACGGCGCAGATAAAGGGACACGTCGCGAATAACAGAGGGATAAGAAAAGGGCTGCATAGGATCAGCAGCAAGTATCTCCGGCGTCGACGGTTGAGCCATGACGTCAGCATCACTGCGAACGCGGAGAAGGAAATGCAGTTGTGTTCAGCGGCGTCGTTTTGGGGTTGTGTGATGAGGAGCAAGTTTTCAGTAGGGTCGTGGGGGTGTTTTTTGAATGTTTGTGGGAGGAAACAGCACCACGAATGCAAGTCCCACATCTGGGTTTAGAGTTTTCTTTTGGAATTTTCGGTGTTTCTGTTTTGTAACTTTCAATAAAATCTAACCTGCTGCCCCTTTGGCGTTTACGGAACGGAAAGGGTGAAACTGTGAAAGAACAATCTGGCCAGTTCTTGATTAATTTCTTATCCCTTTTATTTCATCTAAAATTTAATACCAACAATTGAGATTAGGGCTAAATTGATTAATTTAAGTTCTAGTTTGGTTTGAGGTTTGTTAAAAATATTGCCAGAACATAAATTGTTGTTGCCAGATCAATTTCATTTCCTAATTTAGCCCGTTTTAATTAAGGGTCATAAATTCTTCTTTACTCAATCCCATTATACCATATAACTCCATTTAATAAACAATTCAATATTCTCTATCTTAATCAATAAAGTAATAATTTATTTTCTCTTTTTCTAATATACTTAACAAGAAAGTAAATTAATTTATTTAGTGACCTTCAAAATACACGCCATCACAAAGGAATATTCGTGGCTACCCTATGAGGTAGCCACCATCCGCCATATTAGGAGGTTTTTAAGGACACTGTATATTTATTTGTTTTTTAACATTTAAGCAGACGAAGCAAGACCACCCTTGAAGCCTATATATCTTTGTGTCATAGGACAACCTCGAATATACTTACACTAATGAGGTTTACATATTCAAGCTTTGTATATTAACTGATGACGCGGTGAGGCCATTGAAATTGAACAGTATTCATCTAAGGAATTCATATATGTTTCTTGATAGTAGAATATCCAAAATCATGTAGTATAGTCGGAACAATTATGATTAAACTCAGTTTGACTTTCAAATGATTCATATTCGAACAATTTTTAATCAAATCAAACTCGAATTCCTTCATTTCTACATATATATTTTTATTTGTTTACTTATCAAATTGAGTTCGAATGGAGGTTTATGACTATATCATTCATGCTCGGTTTAATAAAAATAATGATATGAGCTCAAATAAATTTTTAATGTAATTTCTTTAATAAAACTTTGAACTATTAAATCCAATACTAAAGTTCTAATCGTGTCAAGTACAACTCATTTTTGGAGTTACATGCTTCCTCTATGTTTTAAAAACTTTTGACAAATGAGAAAAAAATTGAAAAGTACTAAACTTGAGATAGAGTTTTATTTATTAAATATTATTATTAAAATATTGTTTATGTTTGGAGTAGTATATTATAAATATGATGATAAACAACTATTAGATTTTTTTTTTTGAGATTTCTAGAGAGAAGAAAAATAGATTAATATGTATTAAGTAAGAGAGAAGATTGAGTTGTCAATTATTGGGATTGAGAAAAGTAGATTTTATGACCCTTAATTAAGAAGGGGTAAATTAGGAATTTAAAAAAAAATTGCTCTGGCAACAACAATCTTTACTCTGACAATATCGCTAGCCTTTAACATATTCTCCCTCGGATAGTGTAAAAAATATAAAGTGGGAATTAGTCCATTTTGTGGGGAAATATAAAGTGGAAATATGTACAAAATATGTATGGATGTATTATTATTAAGTATTTTCCGGCTGGTGTTTATTGGAGTTTATAATTTTTGGTTATTTATTTATACTTAGCTTAAAGGTGAAAGTGGCAATAAACTGTTTTTTGAATATCAATAAAAAGAGCTGCTTAGTATAACATGCTAATAAATAAAAATGCATGCTTAACATAGTGTAGCTAATATATTCCTTATAAAAATTCACAAAAAAAAAAGTGTGGCAAATGGAAAAAGTTCATGGAATATTATGTACTTATATAAGGTAATTTTTCTTAACTTATATATATTCATATTCTAGGCTTGTCAATGGGTTGGAGCCTGATCGGAGTCGACCCCATTCCGGATTCGACCTTTGTAAGATATGTCCGATTTTGCTCCAGATATACTTGGATATTTGAAAACTAAGACAGAATCCCACTCCGTTGAATATTCGATATCCGACTGCATGCAAGACCCAGGCCCGGTTAACCTTCCTAACATAGCAACTGAGAATTCTATTTTCTACCTTTCTTTTCACTAAAATTGTTGTCATTAAATTTGATAGATTATAGAATCTAATGCTAGAAGATGATATATGCTTACAAGATAAGAACATATTGACATAGAGAAGCAAAATAAATTATTTTAAATTAATAGAATTTTTAAACAATTTAGGTAGAATAAAGGCCCAATGAGTTGTGGGCATGGTAGATCCATTATTTATGCGGTCAATTTATTTGTATCTTTAATCTTCTTCTCTTTTGTTTGATTATTAATGAAGTTAATTTTATTTATCAACAACTTTTTAGATGTTTTTATTTAGTTTATAAATTTAACATATATAAATAACATAATACACATATATATTCAAATTAAGATTTTTAAATAATCGAATCATGCTATATTCATATTCCTTTCATTTATTTCAAATTACGAATCTTCTTGATCTGTCCAGTTTCCATCAAATTCTTAATCGAATAAAAGTCCTTATAAATCGGATCAAATTCGAATTAAAATCCACCACATTGACATTCCTATATTAATTACCATGAAAAGAATTACTATATAGAAAAATAACTACATGGCACACTTTTCCTCATTTTTCTTCTTCACTTAATTTTTCACACGTTTCAAACATATATATCTTATGGAAATGATCATGTGAATGAGACACATAAAAATTTAATAAATTTAGGAGGTAATATAAGAGAGAAGTGTGTCAATTATCATATTTTATATATATATTTTTTTAATTAGAAAGGGGCTATCAATATTTATCGTTCTCGACTAGCTCACCCATGGAGTTTGGTGGTTTTTCCATCCAATGCAGTTCTTTTCCCACAATGTGTCCTAACTCGACCAGAGCATCAGTCACTGAATTTGCCGATCTTCTAATATGCTGTGTAGATATATTTCAAGTTTTAACTAACAAACTCCTACAATTTTCCAAGATGAGATTCAACGGATGTTCTCTTGTATTAGTCTTCAGAACTAAGTTGTAGATAACCTCTGGATCAACTTTCACAAACAGATTGTCGATCCACCTCTCCCACGCAAATTTTAAACCATCCCGAAGGGCCAAAAGTTCAGTATAAGCAATAGAGCTTAGGTAAATGTCCACATACGATTTCGATCTCTCCACCAACTTCGGTCCAAATTAAGTTTTGCCCAACCTATACTGGGTCAGGCCCATGCCTAGAATTGGGTCACCTTTTGCTGCCTAACCAACCAATGTGACCTTTGGATATCAAGAGCTAAGTTGCTAAACTTTTCATATTTTATAATTTAACTATACATTTGGAGCATGTTTTACCTATTTTGTTATTTTATTCATTGACACAATAGAACTCATATATTTATATATAGTACAGACTACAGACCATGTCGTCGTTGTTGTTATTGTTATAAGTTCACTAAAAAAATTATAGTATTAAAAAAAAAAAGGTTCGCTAAAAAAATTATGAAATTTAAGTATGAATTGGCTGGAGCTTGAATAAGGGTCCAATAAAAGAGAGGCAATCAAGTTCATCTTGATTCCTGAGTTAGCTGCTAGAGATTGCTTGCATAACTAAAGATAAGGGTATAATTAACTTTATAGATTCAAGTTAATTTGATTTATAAAATGTGAATAATCTAAGGAACTCAAGTCAACCAGTTCCAAGTTTTGCATAAAAATGAAATTCGCTCAAATTGCAATGTCTTATCAGGTTACTGAATTGAACTTGAAGATGGAAATCAAAGTACAATAATGATACACTTGGACTGTAATAATACACATTTTGTGTCTGAAAGATAATCTACTTCCACATGCTTATATACAAAAACTAGAAGAATATCATGTGACTAAACAATACACTGGAACAAATACATTGTCATTCTCTACTTGCCATTAATTTTTTTCATGGCAGGTGGAATTTCATGTAGAGATTCTTCTCCTATAAACATAAAACCGGACGAAGTATATATAGGCCATGAATCCAACGACACTAAGCCCTGTCAGCAGCCAATAGAAGTAATCAAGATGTGCCCGATTCAAATTGTCAGCAAACCAACCATCCTGCCCATGTGTTTTAGTCGCATTCTCAATGAACGATACGAGAAATGAGCTTAACAAGCTTCCTATGCCAAATATGCTTAGGTACATAGCAAGACCTATACTTTTCAAATCACAGGGTACTTGTTCATAGAAGAATTCTTGAAGACCAATTAATGTGAAAACATCAGCAATTCCGGAAAGAGCATATTGTGGTGCCAGCCACAAAGCACTCATTGGGACCATTGCATTTGGCTTGTCAACCAACCCGTATTCTATAGCGGTTGCTAGACGCTTCCCCTCAACGAAAGCTGCAAAAACTATGGAAACTAAAGACAAAAACAATCCAATCCCGATTCTCTGAAGCATTGAT
This sequence comes from Penstemon barbatus, assembly GCA_003313485.2. NCBI lineage: Eukaryota > Viridiplantae > Streptophyta > Magnoliopsida > Lamiales > Plantaginaceae > Penstemon > Penstemon barbatus. Next base: position 19,892,885 of record CM064881.1, read on the forward strand.
ATGCCTGCAGGCTTTTTTGTAATAGATCTGGCAATTGGGACAAAAACACGGTCGTAGAGTGGGATAAAAATAATATGGGAACCGGTAATAAAGCATTGCTGAAGCGATGCAGCTGGTAATTGAAAGGTGGAATTGAAATAACGATCCATGGTAGTTGCTTGCTTATTGAATAGTGTTGAAGGCTGTGCAAATACAATGGAGTATCCTAAAGTTGTACACCAAATCGGAACAAGCCTAAGAATCGACTTTGCGTCTTCAACATCATTAATGCTACAACATTTCCCATCTCCCATGGAATCATCAGATGCAGTAGTACTTAATGATTTGTCAAGAAACCTAAAACAATAAATCAAAACTATTACTATGTAATAACAGTCATTACATAATGAAGATCAAAACAAACAGAACATTAAAGGATAAAATAACTTACTTGAATTGATTGTTTTCCTGAGGAATAATTGAACAATCTTCCTCATCAATAGTTAGAGTAGTTCTCCAATTTCTTGCAGCTTTGACAAAAACTCGACTAATTCTCACAAATGGATTCCTTCCGTCACTGTTTATACGAAATCGATATGTTGGAGTCCCGACTAAGAACATAACTAATGTAAAGCCCATAACAACAGTTGGGATTCCGAATCCGAGTCCCCAACTTAGATTCTCTTGAATGTATGTTAGAACCAAGAGGGGTACAAAAACACCTATAGAAGAGAAACAATTCCACCAATTGAAGAATGAGCTTTTAGCTTTGCATTCTTTGTTGTCTTCATCATCAAATTGATCGGCACCGAAAGCTTGCACACAAGGTGAATATCCACCTTGAGCTAATGCCACCAAGTACAATGAGAAGTAGAAGAACATACTTTGTAGCTCAGTTGGAGAACATGTTGTGTTGTTTGCAGTCTTTTTGCATTCAGAAGATTTGAATGTATTAAATGAAGCTGACAGAGTCAAGAAGATGAGTCCCTGTTGGTACATCATTATCCAAACTAAAATTAAGCATTTATTTTGTCCACTAAAATCAATCTGAATTCAGTAGCTATAAAAAGAGTTAATGGCAATTTATCCCCATGATATGAATAAATTCAGTTTATCGTGATTTGAAAAAGAACACTTGATCCCTTTATAATCTTATAAAAGTTTTACACTGTCTGTCTGACATTTTTAAACTTAAAAAAAATTACAAATTGACAAACCCCCCTTATAGGTGACATAAATGTAGCACTTTACCTCATGTGTAATAATAAATGTGATACTTTACCCATCCATGTTACAAAAAATATTTTTCATGCTTATTCTCAATTTTGACAAGTGAGTTACACACTCCTATTGAAGAAGATAAATTGTTTCTTTAAAATTTTCACGAGGGATTAAATCGATCTTTTTTTAATCAAAGGGAGTTTATTTGAACATTATGCATATATTACATAGATAAATTGACATTAGCTCGCTATAAAAATATAAGAAATGACATTTCTAATCTAAAACTCAAAAAAAAGAAGAAGATATGTTATTTCTTGAGATTTGTGTCACTCCCAAAAAATAACTCAGACAAATAACGTTCTTCCAATAGCACGAAAACTAATGACTCTTCAAATATATATATTTAGAAAATTTCGGAATACTTAGCTAGCAGGGATCCAAGATTCGCCAGCAGAAATATATATTTAATTTTGAAGAAATAGAGGTATTGCATGCTGACAAAATAAAATAAAATAAAATAGAGTTAATGATGGATGTTTATTATTATTTCATGTATCACAGAGCATGTTTTCTTAGTTAAGTAGCTAGGGGTACCGACAAAGTATAAAGTGGTTTTGATATAAGACTAATAAACAAAGCTAAAGTAAGGTCATACCGATATGTAAAGCACACAAGATACAAGAATTGTGCTGTATCGGCCGGTGTAAGAGTCGGCGACGAAAGCACCCAGAATTGGCAAAAGCGACGCCGTTCCATACCATGCATCCAAGAACGCAGCCGCCGCTGCGGTGGATTGGCCCATTGAGCCAGTCAAATAGCTGATCAGATTCGAACTTATTCCGTAATATGCAAATCTCTCCGCAACTCCAACACCTAACAAGTAAAATTAATTAACATAATAAGTTCAAAAAAATTAGAAAAACAACAACATAACAATATAGGTAACGAGTGAAAATTAGTGGTGTTTAATCGTTACTTTCCGAAAATATCAGTTTAAGCAACGAAAACTTTATGTTGGTACATCCTGAAAAGAAAATAGTAGTAAAAAGACAGAGGGTACTATATATATATATATATATATATATATATATATATATATATATATATATATATATATACCAACAATGAAAGCGGATGATTTCCAGCAACCGGATTTTGATCGGATGGAGGGGCGGCCGTTGTAGTCAACGGAACCCCCGACGATCAAATCGTCGAGCAGGGGAGCCTCGGCATCTGAGATCTCATCGTCTCCGGTGGTGTTAGAGATAGTCATTTTTTCTCTATACTGGCACCTACAACTATCTTGGAACTATCTTATATACTGCAGTGGCCTAGTAATTTTTTTTTTTCCTTTTCTTTCTTTTTATTTTTTTATTTTTTATAAACGGTTAATTAAATTTAGAAAGATGAATATAATTCACTTATATATATCATTTAACAATTCTTTATAATTTTTAATCAGAGTGACCCACTATAAATTTATGTCCCACTCCCCATATTCACTCAAATTTTTTATCTCATTATTTTGGCTAACTGGCAACGGTTCCATGTTTTTTGAAAAATCAATCGAACAATTTTTTCTTTTTAGAAATAAGCTCATTTAATATGAACTAGCATAAACCCGTGCTATGCACGGAATTATATTAAATAATTTTGTATAATTAATTATTTGACAAATTAGTAATCTAACATAGAAAATTGGAAAAAAATATTATCTACAATCCTTATTAACGAATGAGAAAGAACTAATGATCCAACGACACTTCGTTCCTTCGTGGCATTTAGCCTTTTCTTCTTGGAACTTTCTATCTTCAAACACAAACCATTATCCATGAAGTGCCTTCTTTTCGTCAACAAAACAAAAACAGAACTCGCAAAATGAAGAGTAATGGCCCATTACATAAATTTCTTACCATGATAATGCGAATTTTCGATCTAGAGATTGCAATAAATATGCAAGTTCTGGTGTTCTTGAAACTACTACATTGGGTATCATGTGAACAAAAAAGCCTCAGTTTCCTCTTCAAATAAGTAATACATCACTGTGAACATATTATGAAATCTTCAGTCAATAAGAATGAAGTTGCAATAGGTTTTTTTTTTTTTTTAATAATTGTAATATGACAGAAAAATTTATAAAAAATTTAATTAGGCAAATGAATAATCATATCTAAAAGGAGAATCTAATACCATGAGAATGATCTATCCATCGTACAATTAGACATTACCATACAATACTTGAGACAGTGAGACCACGTCGAACAAACACCATATCAACTAAAAGCACCATTAGTCAATAGAATTTAGGCATATCATATTGTACACGATTAAGAATAAATAGGAAATTGAAATAAATTGAATCAAATAGAGAATAAGAGCAGGATAATGTAACTCACAATTCAAAAGAAGCCACTAAAAACCCCAAAGAATTTAAGTTGCTACAAAAACATTGGCACTGACACACCGTCATCTTCTCGGCATTGCACAATTTTCAGTCTTATTTTGTTTCTCGCTAGTTCTTCTATGCTTCAACCAAAAAATTGCCCCCTGACGGTGGCCAACTTTACAGCCTTGTAGTCGCCCTCTCGCGCAACCGATCTGAGAAAGAATAAAAGTGAATATGAAAAACAAAAATCTGACAGTGTAAAATTTAATCAAGAGGGTTGAAAAGAGAGGGAAATGAAGTTGGTGGAGTGAGAGAACCGAAGGTAAAATTGTGAAAGTGGAGAAGTTATTTCCAAGAAGTGGGGAGTTTCAAAGTTTGATTAAAAGTGTGAAAGTGGAGAAGTTATTTCCGAGAAGTGGGGAGTTTCAAAGTTTGATTTTTGAAATAATTAGTAATTGTAAATCCTATTTATTTTTTAAAAATAATTATAAATTCTAAGAAAAGAGAATTTGAGTCAAAACTAAGAATTTTGACCAAAAGGCACCCTTGAAATAATAGTAAGTAGGATATCTCACAATTTTTTAAAAAATAATCTCATCTGAAAAAACTCTCTTATTGATCTCTTATTCTATTTCTCTTCTTCCAAAAAGACCAACAACTTTCTAAAAAATAAACTCATTATCTATTTCATCACTAAAAATCCCAAAAAACAAACATTTTGTAACTACACACAAATCGAGGATATTTCTAAATTCTTCCAAACTTCTAAAACTAATAATAGACCAACGGCTTTTAGCATGTGCGCTTTTTTTTTTTTTTTTTTTTTTTATTTATGTGGGGGTTCGGAGATTTTGGTAATTTATATTTCAATACTATCGAATTAAAATATAGGTTTTAACAAAGTCAGATTGGGGATATCTCCCATCACAACTAGGGGTGAGCATTTGGATTGAACTGGACCGAAGTTCGGTCTTGGAAAGTCATGGACAGTTTACTGGATCAAAATTTTCGGTCCGGTTCGGTCCATGATATCCCAATTTTTAAATTTTGTCCCTTTTTTTACCACAAAATTGAATGATTTGATCCGGTTTGGTTCAATTCGGTCAAGTACGGTCCAAAGAAACAACCAATTTTTCCGGTTCTATTAAAAAAAAAACAAACAATCAAAGTTTTCATGATTCGATCCTATTTCGTGCGAGATTTGGTCCTGGAAAATCATGGACCAATTAACGGACTGAATTTTCGGTTCGGTAATCGGTCCGGATCGGTCGGTTTATCGAACTGTGCTCAACCCTAATCACAACAAAAATTAACAGTAATTGAACTAGACTGGATACAATTAGACGAATCCAATCAACCTGAATCGAATGCCCATGCCGCAAGATTGTACGCAACGTACGTAATCATTAGAGATTTCAATTATGGCTTGAAGACAATTATTGTTTTCAATGCATGCTCCATAAATTGATAGGAGGTTATATGTGTGTGTTTTATTTACTAATTAATTAGAAGTGAAATGCAAAAAATATCCCCAATATTGTTATTTCTAATTGATATAAAATCTCATTTGTTATTTTTATTAGATAAAAAAAAATCTCGTGTTAACAAGTTAAAGAAATTTGCACTCCGCCAAGGCTGAAATATGTTTTACTCATTTGAAGTGCAAGTATTCTTTATAATTTGTAGAAGAAGGAAACAAATATATATAACAATATCGCACGATCAATTATTTTTTATTTGAAAGAAAATAAGAAAGTTCGATTATTCGCTTAAAATTCTGAAAGATAACCGACCTTTTAATTTAGTAAGCAATGTTGATGTTGATTTGTAAACGGCCTTATGTATATGCAGAACATTTTATTTGCATAAACCTTTTATGTCTAAGCACAATGTATCGAATCAAAAAATATATAAAATAAAAAGTCTAAGCACACAATGTACAGAAATATAAATATTAAAAATGTTGTATTAATTAAAAATATAACCAACACAAAAGATGCCTCGTTGATTTTTTTAATATATTTATGGGTTTGAAATAATGATAAACAACACATGACAAAAGAAAAAATATTTTTTTATTAAGTAGGTGAAACAACTGAAGTGAAGTAAATATTTATACATTTGAAGATTATGTATGTTTTATTAATATGCTTTTATTCCCTCCCTCATCTCATAAAATGTGATTAAAATACGAAGGACACGAAGTGGGAGTCTCATTCACATTTATACATGGTTTCCAAGTATAAAGTGTTTAGTATTTTACATTTATATTTTTATGTTAAAAAAATTATACTTAAGTCCCTCGTATATAAAATTACTTCAATCACTTTTTCGGCAATTTTTTTGCGAAAAAATAATCACGTGACCTTGAGTAAGGGTAATTTCGATATTTTAGGTCTCATAAACTTTACACTTGAATATATATTGAAGTTTCGTTCCTCATGTTAATAATATGTTTAATCGGTGGGAAAATAATTTCTCCCTTCAAATTTTCGAGCGAAAGATAAAAATACCCCCTATGCTTTGTCTAACTTCCAAAAACCCCTCTGTGATCTCAAGTAAATGTCAAATACACCCCCTATAAAAGAGAGTGTGTTTTAAACGCCAAAATTGCAAGTTTTGTTCATATTTTACTTTTGATATGACAATTTTATCCCTGACATCGAAAGTCAAAAACACCCCCTATGCTTTGTCTAACTCCCAAAAAACCCCCTATTTTTGGTTTTAAATACCACACTCGACCCAAGTAGTATATATATACTTAATTTAAAAAAAAAAAAAACACATAGGGTAATCTTGTCATTCCTCCAAAAGTCAAAAGTAAAATTATACTTGGGTTCATTGTGGTATTTAAAACCAAACACAAGAGGGGGGTTTGGGAGTTAAAATAACACATGAATTTTTTTGGGAGTTAGACAAAACATAGGGGGGTGTTTTTGTCTTTTGCTCCAAATTTTCCCTCCAAAACTCATTTTTCACTTTGGTCCTTCGGTAGAAAATTGATTTCAGTCAAATTCCATAGTGGCGAAAATCAAAGCGACAACTTTGCGTTTTCTCTGCAAGATTTTTGGAACAATATAGGGAACTTTTAATAAGGGTAGCGATATTGCCAGAGCAAGGATTGTTGCTGCTAGAGCAATTTTTTTTCATTTCCTAATTTGCCCCTTCTAGTCAAAAGTCATAAAAATCCATAATTTTCAGCTCCTAAAATACCCCTCCTTAATCATTAACAACTCACTCTCTTCTCTCTCCTATTAAAATATAATTAACTACTTTTTCTTTTCCCAAGAAATCTTCAAACATGAAAATAATTTAAGTTTGAATTTTCATTTTATAGAGTTTAATCTCTTGGAAAGGTCATGAACATAGATTATAAATTTGTAATTTCGTTTTAATTAAAGTTTAATTTGAATATTATTAAAAAATTAAAAAACTTTATATAGAAACAACACAATAATATATTTTCAATGAAATATGAATATTCATTAAGTAACAGATTAATTTTCACTTTCACAGTATAATTATATTTTTATTATCTAACTTGCTAAATAATTTTTAGGAACAATTTATATAAAATTCTATTTTCATTACCTAACAAGTAAGCAATATTAGTAATATTTTTATATCAGTTTAATAAAAATGTCATAATATTTCATTCATGTTCACATATTTATACATAACCCGATCACGTGAATTAATATGAATGGAACAATTTTCAACATGATTTCTGAAATCAGGTTATTAAGTGATTAAATGTATCGAAAAAAATAATATTTTATATGAAAAGAATTTGAATACGACCAACTAAGGTAAGAATAATTTTTTTTTAAAAAAAATGAAAAAAGAAAAAAACTAAGGTAACAGATTATTTTATATAAATTGTTCCTAAAAATAATTTAACAAGTTAGATAATAAAAATATAATTATACTGTGAAAGTAAAAATTAATTTGTTGCTTAATGAATATTCATGTTTCATTGAAAATATATTATTGTGATGTTTCTATATAAAGTTTTTTAATTTTTTAATAATATTCAAATTAAACTTTAATTAAAACGAAACTATAAAATTGTAATCTATGTTCATGACCTCCCCAACAGATTAAACTCTATAAAATGAAAAATGAAAATTCATCTTAAATTATTTTCATGTTTGAAGATTTCTTGGGAAAAGAAAAAGTAGTTAATGATATTTTAATAGAAGAAAGAAGAGAGTGAGTTGTTAATGATTAATAAGGGATATTTTAGGAACTGAAAAGTAAGAATTTTTATGACTTTTGACTAGAAGGGGCAAATTAGGAAATGAAAAAAAATTGCTCTGGCAGCAACAATCCTTGCTCTGGCAATATCGCTAGCCTTTTAATAATGTTCTAAATTTCCTGCAAGTAAGATTGTATTTATGATCTATAAAACTATTTTGATTAATGGATAGTTTTTGCTGTAATGAAAAAGTTTATTCTAAATTTCTCGTATCTTTATGCCCATTGTACCAATAACATAAATAAAATTGAACTTCTTTCCAGCGAAATTCAGCCTAGTCCCAAATCCCAAGCACATTTCAGTTTAGCCGGTAAGTATAATTTACCTTTATTTGATTGATGTTTATTCACACCTTTTTTGTTAGGGATACAAACTCATTTTGATTCATTCAAATGCAGCTATTAAACTAATTAAAATGGGGTAGATATAGGTAATGAAATGAAATTTGGAGGGAAAATTTATTTTCCCGCCAAAGGATCAAAGTGAAATATATTATTAACATGAGAGACGAAATTGCAACATATATTCAAGTTTATAATTTATAGGACCTAAAATATCAAAAATACCCTTATTGCTAACTCAACTTCAGCATAACCAAAGCTTGGGCTATAAATGTAGAGATTCAAGTTTGAGATAGATAAAGTTAATAAACTAAGGAACTCATTAACTAGTTCCATAGCTCTGCATAAAAAATGAAGTACTCTCAAATTTCTGTTCTTAATTTCATGTTACAAGATTGAACTTGAAGAAAAAGCCAAAGTTGGTAATTTAAGTACAGTAATGATTCATTGAACTGTAAAAAAAATACACATATTTTGTGCCTGAAAGATAATGTCTATCTTATATACAAAAACTAGAAGAAAAACATGTGACTAAACACTACACTGAAGGGGAAAATGCACGATACTGTTATGTGTTATGCAAAACCTGCACTAAAGTATACTGTGAATTTTTTTTTACACCAAACTCCTTTGTACTTAATTTCAAAAATCCTGCATATAACACACAATCCCTATTGAATTACCTAAATTAACCCTAGATATATTTAAAAGTACAAAGGAGTTTTGTCCAAACTTTCATAAGTACAAAGAAGTTTTACGCAAACATTAAAAAAAAAACAAGGTAGTTTTGTGCGAACGTTCAAAAGTACAAGGGAGTTTTGCTCAAACATTCAAAAGTACAAGGAAGTTTTACCCAAATAAAATTATGCAAAAATTAACGGTGTTAGTAACTAACGGAGATTGAGTGTTTTATACAGGATTTTTGTAAGTACAATGAAGTTTGGTGCAAAAAAAAAAAAATACAAGGTGATTTTATGCATGTTTCGCATAATAGGTAGTATCATGTATTTATTCCGTACATTGAACAAATATATTGCTATTCTCTATATACTTGCCATTTTGTTCATGGCAGGTGGAATTTCATGTAGAGATTCTTCTCCTATAGACATAAGACCGGGCGAAGTATATATAGGCCGTGAATCCAACTACACTAAGCCCTGCCAGCAGCCAATAGAAATAATCAAGATGTGCCCGATTCAAATTGTCCGCAAACCAACCATCCTGCCCATTTGTTTTAGTCGCATTCTCGACGAACGATACGAGAAATGAGCTTAACAAGCTTCCTATGCCAAATATGCTTAGGTACATAGCAAGACCTATACTTTTCAAATCACAGGGTACTTGTTCATAGAAGAATTCTTGAAGACCAATCATTGTGAAAACATCTGCAATTCCGGAAAGCACATATTGTGGTGCTAGCCACCAAGCACTCATTGGGATCATGTCATTTGGTTTGTCCACTAGCCCGTATTCTATAGCGGTTGCTAGACGCTTCCCCTCTACGAAAGCTGCAAAAACTATGGAAACTAAAGATAAAAACAACCCAATTCCAATTCTCTGAAGCATTGATATCCCCGAAGGTTTTTTAGTAATAGATCTGGCGATTGGGACAAATATGCGATCATAGATTGGGATTAATACGATAAGAGAAACACCAATGAAGTATTGCTGAAGTGAAGCAGCTGGTATTTTGAAGCTGGAAACCAAGTTACGATCCATTGTATTTGCTTGCTTGGTGAATAGAGTTGAAGGCTGTGCAAATATGATGGAGTATCCTAAAGTTGTACACCATATTGGAACAAGCCTAAGAAGAGACTTTGCGTCTTCAACATCCTTAATACTGCAAAACTTCTCATCTTCCATGGAAGCTGCACTTAGTGCTTTGTCAAGAAACCTGTTACAAATCAAATGTAGTGATAACATGTTAGTTTTAAAAATTTATTTATTGAAACGAATGTGAAAAAGTAAAGATAAGATGGAGAAATCCTTTTTGTAATATATTTCTTGTGTAATTTGTACAATATGAACACCTATATTTATAGTACAAAGGATACAAACAAAATAAGTAACAACTACAATCAAGCTTAGTCAATCTTACACAATCAAAGCTAGCACAATCAAAGCTAGCACAATCAAGGCCTAGCATAATCAAAGCTAACACAATCAAGGCCTAATCACTTTGACACAAATTAAGCTTAGTCATCTTAATACTCCCCCTCAAGTTGGAGCATGAATGTTAAGAATGTTCAACTTGTGTATTATATTCTTAAATTCTTTGCCTCCCAAAGCTTTTGTGAAAACATCAGCCAGTTGGAGAGATGATGGAACAAACTTGGTAATAATATGTCCTGCCTGAATCTTTTCTCTCACAACGTGACAATCAAGTTCAATATGCTTTGTACGTTCATGATACACAGGATTAGCAGCAATATGTAGAGCAGCTTGATTATCACAAAATAGTTCAACCGGCCCTAATGAAACTTGTAAATCATTAAACAAGAATCTTAGCCAAGTTATTTCACATGTTGCAGCAGCCATAGATCTATACTCTGCTTCCGAAGATGATCTAGAAACAGTCTTTTGCTTCTTTGTCTTCCATGAAATTAGAGAATCTCCAAGGAAAACACAATAGCCTGAGGTAGATCTTCTCGTCATAGGACAATTTGCCCAATTAGCATCACAATAAGCTTTAAGGGTTAGCGAACTGTTTGATGAAAATAACATACCACAACCTGGATCTTTCTTTAAGTATCTTACAATTCGAAGAGCAGCTTCCCAGTGAGGTTTTCTTGGAGCATGCATAAACTGACTTAATATATTCACAGAGTAAGTGATATCGGGCCTGGTAATTGTAAGGTAAATCAATCGTCCTACTAATCTTCTATAGCGAGAAGGATTAAGTAAGACATCTCCTTGGCTATTTGTAAGTTTTAAATTTACTTCCATAGGAGAATCAACTGGTTGTACTCCAAGAAATCCAACATCGTCTAGAATTTCCAGAGTATACTTTCTTTGTGATATCACAATACCAGCTTTAGATCGTGCAACTTCCAAACCAAGAAAGTACTTCAGATAACCAAGATCCTTAATATGGAATTGTTGGTGAAGGAAAAGCTTGAGATCTTGAATAGCTTTATCATCATTACCAGTGATAATCATATCATCCACATAGATTAGAACCATAGTTATAGAAGAATTTATTGCACGAACAAATAGAGAATTATCAGAATGAGATTGGATAAAACCCGCATTTTTAATGACTTCAGAAAACTTTGAAAACCAATTTCTTGGTGCTTGCTTTAAACCGTAGAGGGACTTGTGTAGTCGACATACTAGTTTCTCCCCCTGTCGACAAAGACCCGGTGGTGGAGTCATGTATACCTCTTCATCCAAGGTACCATGAAGAAATGCATTATGAACATCCATTTGAAATAATGGCCAGTTACGTACGGCAGCAAGAGCAAGGAGACACCGTACAGTGGTGAGCTTTGCTACAGGAGCAAATGTCTCATGATAATCCAGACCTTCTTTTTGAGTAAAACCCTTTGCTACCAACCGTGCTTTGTAACGCTCTATTGTGCCATTGGAGTTGTATTTAATTCGGAATACCCATTTACTTCCAATTGGTCGTTTTCCAGGAGGAAGAGAGACCAAAGACCATGTTTGTTGGTTGGCTAGAGCAGTCAACTCTTGATTTACAGCCTCACGCCAATTTGGATCCTGAGCAGCCTGTTCATATGAGGTAGGTTCTAGAGTGCTAGAAATGGCGTTAACAAAGAATTTATGTTTAGAAGATAGTAATTCATAAGAAATGAAGTTGGCTAAGGGATATTGAGTACCTGACTTTGAAGAGGATGACGTGGTTCTTGCATGATAAGGAGGTGTACTAATCTGACCACAATGAAAATCACGAAGTATCACAGATGGTTGTCGTATACGGTCACTGCGACGAAGAATAGGAGCAGGGGGAGGTGAAGTTGATGGTGTTGGTATTTCTGGTGAGGGGGGCATTTGATCAGATTCTATAACTGGTGAGTCGGAATGTGTTAAAGGCTGATTTGAGTCAATAGTAGGTAGAGGTATAGTAGGCAAGTGGCGATTTTCTGGTTCATGATTTGTATTGTTAAGTGAAAAAGGAAAATTTTCTTCATGGAAGACTACATCTCGACTTGTAAAAAATTGATGTGTTTCAAGATCATACACACGGTAAGCTTTTTGTCCAATAGGATAACCAACAAATATACATCGACGAGCACGAGGCGCAAATTTTGCTAAAGGTTTAATGTTGGTAGCATAACATAGACAACCAAATACTCGTAAATGTGTATAAACAGGAGGTTTATTGTATAAAAGTTCATATGGAGTTTTATTATGCAATACCGGTGTAGGAAGACGATTAACAAGATAGGCAGCTGTTAGTAAACTTTCGCCCCAAAATTTTAAAGGAAGATTGGCATGAAATCTTAAGGCTCGCCCTATATTTAAAAGGTGACGATGTTTGCGTTCCACTACACCATTTTGTTGTGGAGTATAAGGACACGAAGTTTGAAATAATATGCCAAGATTAGAGAAAAATGATTTCATGGATACAAATTCAAGACCATTGTCGCTTTGAACACATTTAATTTGACAATTGAATTGAGTGTTAACATAGGTTATAAATGATTTTAACAAGCTTTGTGTTTCAGATTTGAATTTCATAAGAAATATCCATGTAAAACGAGTAAAATCATCTACAATTGTCAAAAAATAATGTGCTCCTGAGTGAGATGCAATGCGATGAGGTCCCCAAATATCACAATGAATAAGATCAAAAGAGTATTTGGTTTGAATAGAACTCAAAGGAAATGACAATCTGGTTTGTTTAGCTAAAGGGCAAACATCACATAAATGTTCAGAATCAAATAAAAAAGACGGAATTAGTTTACATAAATTTTGAGATGGAGCTTTAGAAGGGTGTCCCAACCGCTTATGCCAAGTGGTGGCAGATGGAGAAGAAACATGGCACGTTATTGGTGGTGAAACTAATGAAGACTCCGAGTGTGGCACAAGATAGTACAGCCCCTTATGCTGCTTCCCCAGACCAATCATCCTCTTCGAAGCTAGGTCCTGTAATATACAGAAAGTAGGAAAAAATTGGATTGAGCAGTTTAGAGCAGAAGTAAGTTGACTTACAGAGAGGAGATTAACGTTGAAAGAAGGAACACAAAGAATGTTTTTAATATGTAAATCATGTGAAAGATGGGTAGAACCAACACCCGTAATTTTAGAATGAGAACCATTTGGTGGAGAAACTTGTGAGGACATAGGAGTGTTAATGTTTACTGTAGAAGCAATATGATTAGTTGCACCACTATCAATCATCCAATTAGTTAATTTAGTGTGATGTACCATTGATGATGAGCAAAAAGGTGTGGAAGTACCTGTATAGTTTGTAGAAGAAGAACCTTTACCATTTCGGAGGAATGCCTTTATTTGGGAGAACTCTTCAGGGGTGAATTGCAGTGATGACTCAGCTGTTGTAACATGGGGGGCCTTGGTACTAGTATGGTTCACTGCAAATTTTTGATTACGATTTGGCAACTGAACATTTTTACCGTGAAATTTGTGACCCACAGGGAAACCGTTCAAATAATAGCACCTGTCGATTGTATGAGTTGTACCATCACAATAGTTGCAGAAAAGGGCTTTCTTTGACCCTTGTGGCTTTGATGAAGCTGATGACCACTGTTGAGTATTAGATTGTTGAGATTGTTTTCTGACACTCATAGCATGAACTTGATCTGTTTCTTTGTGTTCGACTAAACCTCGTTGTTTCTCTTCTTCACATAGGAGAGAATATGCTTTCTTTACATTTGGTAAAGGCTGCATTAACATTAGTTGTCCCCTTACAGCAGAATAAGATTCATTTAACCCCATAAGAAATTGTCCTAGCCTTATTTTTTCTTCTTTTTCATTCAAATATTTTAATCCTCCACAAGTGCATGGAATGGATGGACTACATGTTTTTAATTCATCCCACAAAGTTTTCAATTTAGTATAATAAGTAAAAATAGAATCTTGATTTTGCTTTAATTCTACAATGGAACGTTGAGTTTGATAGTGATGAGAAAAATCACCTTGTGAGAACCGTTCTTGCAAATCTGTCCAGATTTCATCAGGAGTTTCCATGTAAAGCACACTATTAGCAAGTTCAGGACTTAATGAATTAAAGATCCACGATAGAACCATATCGTTACAGCGTTGCCATGGTTGATGCTTTGGATCAGCCTCACTTGGTGTAGGTATGGTTCCTTTGATGAATCCCAATTTATTTTTGGCACTGAGACTCACCAACATTGATCGTCTCCACATAGCATAATTGGTTCCATCTAGAACTTTGGATACAAGAGTCATTCCCGGATGATCGGATGCATGAATAAAAAGAGGGTCAGTTGGGTCTATAGTGGAAGAAGACATAGTTTGATCAATAGGCTTTGTAATTCCTTGATCAATACTAATGTCTATGTTTTTGTTTGTATTAGAAGTACTGATTCTATCAGTATCTTTCATAGAAATATTGCGGAAGGTGAGGGCTTTAAAAATCTGGCTCGGATGCCATGAAAAAGTAAAGATAAGATGGAGAAATCCTTTTTGTAATATATTTCTTGTGTAATTTGTACAATATGAACACCTATATTTATAGTACAAAGGATACAAACAAAATAAGTAACAACTACAATCAAGCTTAGTCAATCTTACACAATCAAAGCTAGCACAATCAAGGCCTAGCATAATCAAAGCTAACACAATCAAGGCCTAATCACTTTGACACAAATTAAGCTTAGTCATCTTAATAGAATGCGTTCTTTCGTAGTGGCTACTTTACCCTGATTCTACATTTTACAAGACAATAAGTTTGTGTTTGCAACAACTTATTAATTAGTAGAAGCAGAAGCTAAAACATCTCTTGCAAACACTTCAAAACAACTTCTAAGCAAAAATAAGTTTAGTAGCTGTTATCAAAAGTTATTGGAAACACTACCTAAGACTCTTCTGACATTTTCTAATCCTTTTAAGCTCTCAAAACTCTTAAACTACTTGACATCCCGACTTTTCAAAATGTTTACCGCGATCAAATTAGACGAGGAAATTAAATTTAAAAGCTTACTTGAACTTATCAGTGCTTTCCTGAGGCAGAGTAGCACTAGCCTCCTCATCAACAGATTGACCTCCTATCGATGCAACTCGCCAATTTCTTGCCGCTTTGACAAAAACACGACTAATTCTCACAAATGGATTCCTTCCATCACTGTTTATACGAAATCGATATGTTGGAGTCCCGACCAAGAACATAACTAATGAAAATCCCATTACAACAGCTGGGATTCCGAATCCGAGTTCCCAACTCAGATTGTCTTGAATGTATGTTAGAACCAAGAGAGGTACAAAAATACCTATAAAAGAGAAACAAGTCCACCAATTGAAGAATGAGCTTTTAGCTTTGCATTCTTTGCTGTCTTTGTCATCAAATTGATCGGCACCAAAAGCTTGCACACAAGGTGCGTATCCACCTTGAGCTAATGCAACCAAGTATAAAGACAAGTAGAAGAACATAACTTGTAGCTCACTTGGTGAACATGTTGTGTTGTTTGCGGTCCTTTTGCATTTAGAAGATTTGAATGTATTAATTGAAGCTGATAGAGTTAAGAAGATGAGTCCCTGTTAATTGGTACAACATAATCCAAAATTTGAATTAAGGACATGTCAGAAAATTTACATGACCCCAAATTTGAGATTGAATTGGGATCAAGTTTGTCCGAATAAATGTCTCATTCACAAAATTGAGTGCTTAACTTCAAAGTTAAAGTTCATTAAAGTAGTCAGAGTCAATAGTTTAATTTTCAACATGTTCCAAATACATACCCCCGCTTATTGAGATTTTCGCTCATATTTTCTTCTTGGGATCTCATAAAACCAGGGGCGGACCCCTTTGGGGACAGGGGGTCATGGTCCCCCAAGAAAAATTAATACTATGTATATACGTATATGTGTACTTTGATATTGTGATGCTGTTGGTCGGGTGGTTGGGGCTTTGCTAATGACGTTGGAGGTACCATGTTCAATTCCCCCTGTGTCCAAACGATTTTTCTTATTTTTTCCTTTATGGATATTCAAATTTATTTTGTAGACTATGTAGTTATATATTTTTACGAAATTCAATTTATTCGGGATATTATATAACCATATTATTTTATGGAAAATTAATTTCTTAAGAAAATTATAGTCATATATTTATAAAAATTCAATAGGATTGTCGTCAGAGGAAGATTTCCTTAATTTAGAAAAATTTGTCACCATCATTTTATTAATGTTAACAAATTGAAATCACTATGATTGTATGTTTGTTATGTGATTATTAATTTGATATAATTATATATATACCATCGTAATTCTTGTGATACGCACAACTTTACGATAGTGTTTTTAATGCATGATAAAATACAAAATTTTCGTTTAAACTTATATATCTTTTAAGATTATTATACATTATAAATTATTCTAAAAATTAAACTTTAGTACTTTTAATTTTTGTCGTTTTACCAAAACCTCAAAAAAATTATCAATTTTGCTAAAATTGACCCCCCCCCCCCCCCCCCCCCCCATAAATATCCTCTAGGTCCTTCCCAAAATTAAACAATTTTTTCTTTGATTTTTTTTGTCAAATTTGTCCTGAAAAGGACCCTACACATAATCGGCACGGCAACTATTGCTTTTTAAATATAAATACATAAGAGTTTTGGTTTTGTAAGTTTTATCGAAGAATCTATGACAAGAACTAAAAAGAAAACTAGCACTCTCATTTTAATTGTTATATGTGACTTTTAATTCATATTAAGAAGCTCTTTAATTTTTATTTTTTTAATATAAAATGTCAACAATATCTTTTAAATGATTGTTTTAATTAATGTTATTAATTTTGTGTTAATAAACGAGTAAATTCAGCAGTATGAAAAAGTAAAATTAAAAGAAAAGTGCCTTGTGAATAAAATGTGACAATTAATTTGAAAAATAAAATTTGACAAATGTGACAATTAAAATGAAACGACGGGATGTCATGAGACTTATAAAAACTCAAAATCAAAAGAAGAAAACAAAACATTATTATTTTTCAAGAACCATCTTACATTTTGAGATTTGTGCTATTCTTGCACTAGTAACTTTTTGTCTCCATCACACTTGGCATGACAACTATTGACTCAAAAGGTGGGATGGCTTCAATGTTGCACATATATATCTTTTGATAAAAGTGTAAATTCAAAATTTGTACAAGAATAAACATTCACTTGAACTTGAAGGGTGAATTTATCATGTGACATTAATGAATTTATTATGTGACATTAAAATACGTTATGAAACTGTGAGGGAGTATCTATTTTTTTTTTTTAGTATGTGATTGAGTATCTATTGCCCTTGAAAGGTTCTCCAAATCTGTTATCTAAAAGAAAAAAGGTTCTCCAAATCTAAAACAATTTCGAAATACCTAAACACACAGATCTAAGATTCGCCAAAAATATTTGATTTTTTTTTTAAACCCAAAAATATTTGATTTTATGCAAATAGAGGTTAAAATTGGAAGGTTAATTATTGAGTAAAATTCAAAAATACCCCCTCTATTATTTTGAATTGGCAAAAATCCTCCAAGTTATTTTTATTAGCAAAATAAAACCATGTGTTAAAATTAAAAGACATTAATTTACCCCTTTCTGAGGCCACAATATGTTTTACTTGCTCTAAGTGCTAGAAATTTTCATGATTTGCAAGGAAGAAACAAACATAACCCTATATTTTAAATTTTTGTTTGGAATAAAATGTGAGTACTCGATGATTCACTTAAAAAATTTGACAAGAAGTCCTTATAAACATAAATAACTGACAATAAGCTCCGTATAATCAACTCTTAATTTTTAAACGAGTGTAGTGTACTAATAAAATGATAACAAACCGGTTTGCTTTTAAAATATTAATACATAGATTTTTTTTCCTAATAAAACAGAGGATTTTCTGCCAATTAGAAATAATACAGGGGGCGTTTTGCATTTTGCAGGTTTCCTTGAGGGGCTAATTATTTAGTCCATGGTAAGACGTACAACTTTAAGGTTGAAGTGTTATTTTCCTTTAGATTCTTAATCAAATACAACCGAGAGGTTCAAATAAACAAATTTAAAGTAGGTCATATAAAAAGATTTGACAATACGTACCGATATGTAAAGCACACAAGCTACAAGAATGGTGGCGTATCGGCCGGAGTAAGAGTCCGCCACGAAAGCACCCAGGATCGGCAAAAGCGACGCCGTTCCGTACCATGCATTCAAATATGCTGCCGCCGCTGCTGTGGATTGGCCCATAGAGCCAGTCAAATAACTTACTAAATTCGAACTTATTCCATAATAAGCAAATCTCTCCCCCACTCCAACACCTAATTAATTAACAAATATATCAAATAAAACATAACATATATAAGATAAGACCAAAAACAACAATTTCCATATCTTTTGCTCTCTTAGGCAATTGCAAAAAATTAATTAATGCTGTCAAATCATTAATTAGTACCTACTCTTATTTAAAATAAATGCATATTATAAAAAGACAAGAGGGTGCACCAATTATGAAAGCGGATGATTTCCAGCAACCGGATTTTGATCGGACGGAGGGGCGGCCTTTGTAGTCGACAAAACCCCCGACGACTAATTCGTCTAGCAGAGGAGCCTTGGCCTCCGAGATTTCATCATCTCCGGTGGTGTTTGAGATAGTCATTGTTGTTCTTTCTTTCTCTACTAGCCGATGAATTTGGCACCACAATTATCTTATATAGTAGTAGATATCATCATTTGTTGAAAGTTGGGGGGTCCACCCCAATTAATTGAAGTATTGTTGTATACATACATGCACAATTGGAAAAATGTTAAGTGTACGCAAGATGTTTATCTTGTATATTAGAGACCCATTTAATTAATTTGGACATTTGGCTCACATAGATAAGAGTAAGCAGCAGGCATTCTGCATCCCACATTTTGAAATCGACAGAGAATTTGAATGAGTGACCCTTCATAAATTTATCATAAATTTTTAAATGAGTGACCCTTCATAAATTTATGTGCAAATATACTAATATAGTAAATCTAGGACCGTTAGCAAGGCGAGCAGTGTCGAACAAAACATTATGCGAATTTGGTTTGGTTTTTTTTTTCTTCGTTCTTTCATTTTGAGTTTGGAATTATATGTGAAATTGATATGATTGTTAAATGAGCCATTGTTAATAACGATATCAAATATTTCTTTTATAATAAAAAATACTAATTTAGTAAATCTAGGATCGTTAGCTAGGCGAGCAGTGTCGAACAAAACATTATGCGAATTTGGTTTGGTTTTTTTTTTCTTCGTTCTTTCATTTTGAGTTTGGAATTATATGTGAAATTGATATGATTGTTAAATGAGCCATTGTTAATAACGATATCAAATATTTCTTTTATAATAAAATATGACAAAAAAATATGTAAAAACATCAAATTTCGGAGTTAATTCTTTTATAAACCAAACAAATATTTTTGTCTTTTCAGAACAAAGCTTATTTAATATCTCTCAATATTAAAAAATAATCTCATCTAAAAAAACTCTTTTATCTATAAAAAAAACTTAACATTTCAATACCACTAAATTTAAAGAAGGGCTTGTTTGTTTGGCGTTTCCCAAAAAATTTTCCTGTTTGGGAAATGTCAAACAAACATGTTTTCTATTTTCTTAAATAAATTTTTCATCTCTCAATTTTCTCAAACTACTCTCTCAAAACCCAAACAAACAATAATTTTCTTATTTCTAAACAAAACCTATATAAACTCTATATGATTTGACATAAAGTAAACTATCTCGAGTACAATTTATCTCACAACAAACATGATTTGACATAAAGTCTTAAACATCTTACACCTACAATCTAACTCTTCCAAAAAAACCTATACCCACTTTATTTCTCAAACAACTCTCCCAAAACTCAAATAAACAACATTACGCAAATCGAGATTATTTCACAAACCTCCACTACTCTCTCAAACTACTTTCCCAAACACCAAACAAACAGGCCTATAGTCTTTGCACATGTACATAAATATATAAAAAAATTGTTTTATTAATTGAAAATATAACAAACACGAAAGATGCCTCGTTGAATATTTTTTATATATTATTTATAGAGTTGAAATAATGACAAACAGCCTATAACAAAAATTATAGATATTTATTAAGTAGGTGAAACAACTCATGAAATATATATATATATATATATATATATATATATCATTACTTTCCAACTAAAATATATATATGGTGAAGAAACGGACAAATTGCATATTTAATACAATAGAACACTTTGCAATATTTGTATCATTGGATATGTAAATGCACATTTGGTACCACAATTTGAATATTTGTTGCATCGTTCATACCACCATCAATTAATTTGACCAAAATGAACGAAATCGGTCACGTGTACCGCACATGGCCAATCCACATGATGATATGACAACGTGAGATAATAGTTATCATTTTTCCTTCAAATGGTGAGATAACGTAATAGTTTTCCCAAAAATATGAGAGAAACGTGATATTTTCTTCAAAAGAAGAGATAACAAGTCCCGAGTGAGCCACGTCGTGGCCAAATTCCATCAATTTTCGTTCAATTATTTGACTGTGTTATAAACATTGAAATCAATATTTAAATTGTGGTACTAAATGTGAATTTACGTAGCCAGTGTTACCAAGGTTTGAAAGTGCCCCGTAAGATACCAAATTGCAATTTTCCCGTGAAGAAACTAATATTCCCTCCATCTTCTTTTTTTTTTTTTGTTGGCTCCTTTGAGTTTTTACACAGAGGTTCAGGTAAAAGTTACAAAAAAATAAAAAAAATTTGGTACTTTCACATTTGTGTCCATAAAAATAGTGGTGGATAGGTCAAATTATTACTTTAAGTGAGAGAGTAACTTTGAGAAAAATAATTTTATTTGAGGAAATAGAGTCTTGTTTTGGGACATACCAAAAGGAATATATGAACAAAAATTAGAGGACGGAAACAGTATGAGTTTAATTATTTGGAGTATGTTGAAGTAGTTGAATTTTAATGTTCTTATTATGACCTATAAGCTCATAAAAAATAAGAAAAGGGTACATGAAATAGGGGTTGTCATAGTGGATCAAAGTTTTGTTTATGAGTTTGTTTCGATCATCTAATATTTTGAGAACTTTTCGGAATCATATTGCAAATACTAAGAATTTTTTTAATATTTTTTACTAAATTAAGTAAAATAATAGGATCGTACGTAAGATAAACAAATAGTTTTTAAATTACACCTTCTCTTAATTTCCAGTCCTTCAAAAACGAAAGTGATAGAAAATTTTAATCTATGGTTCTCATGAAATGGGATGCTCTTTGTTCCCACTTTCGTTCAGGTTGCGCCATTGATTTTTTTTTTCCTTTATGGAAAAGCAAAAGGATATGGCATCAATACGTACTATAATGTAATCCGTATATATTATGGTTTATTTTACATTTTTCCAGAGATTTGAAATTTGGATTTCTTGATGTCATTGTCTATTTGTCCGTACTTCACTGAGATTGAATCCTAAAGTCTTTAGACAAGTCTAAGAAGCCCAAGTTCAATTTAAGCAAACGAAATTTAACGAATCAGGCAAAATTAGGTTAAAGTGGGCCGGAGTCCTTCCGTATCTGCTTGGGTCCAATACCAAATAAAATTTAATTTGAATTTTATTCTATAAATTTCGAGTTTTTTGCACTTTGCACCCCCGAAACATGAAAAATATGTACTATGCACCCTCAAAATTTAGATTTAGTACTTTGCACCCTCAAAATATGATAAATGCAGCACTTTTGCACCCTCGTTTATTTTCAAGCAAAATTTCAAGGGCAAAATAGGTAATTCAATAGTATTGGCACTTTGCACCCTCAAAACTAGATATTTCGCACTTTGTAGCCCCAAATTAATATACGCACTTAATACCCTCTAATTAAGGACAAATCAGCAACTTCCACAAATGGGCACTTGCACCCCAAATCGGGTGTAGATCTTCTGTACCACTTTTAGTGTACCACACTTATGTATCACTAATAACTAATTGCCACATGTACATTTGACAATTATTTTAATTGTTACATGTACATGTGGCAATTAATTATTAGTGATACACAAGAGTTGTACACTAAAAGTGGTATAGAGGATCTCGAGCCCCCCAAAACACAAAATTAACACTTAACACCCTCAAATTTTAAGAATCCAAACCCCTCATTTTTTTCGTCAAAATTGACTACCGGAGTGAAAAAAAATTTAAGACAAAATAGGTAATTCATTTTTTTACTTAAGTTTTGCAAAATACAATTATATATAGTCGAATACTCATTTTTTTCTCCATCTTTCTTTTCAACAATATAACCATAAATAACTAAATAAAGTACAAGTAAACTTCTCGAAGACCTATTGTCTACTTCAACATATCAAAGACCCATAAATAATTACCTGTTTTGCCTTAAAAAAAATTCACCTTAATGGTCAACTCTGCCGGAAAAAATGAGGTGTTTGAGTTTTTTTTTTTAATTTGAGGGTGTTAAGTGTTAATTTTATATTTTGGGTTGCAAAATGTCCATTTATTATGTTTTGGGGGTGCAAGTTGTTAATTTGTTTTTAATTAGGGAGTGTTAAGTGCTAATTTTATTTTAGGGGCAAAGTGCCAAAGATTTACAATAGAATTACCTATTTTGCCCTTGAGTTCTTGCTTGAAAATAAAATAGGGTGCAAAGTGCTGTATTTTTTATATTTCGAGGGTGCAAAGTGCTAAATCTAAGTTTCAGGGGTGCAAAATACCTATTTTCCATGTTTCGGAGGTGTAAAGTGCAAAAAATCCATAAATTTCTTTGATTTCAGATCTAAATAGTAAATACTATGAACTATGAATTTGTATTTCCCAAGGAAATATTAACATAAGACAACGCTGGTTTATCAAGAATACACAACAAAATCACTTCGAATTGTTGATTAATCGTCAGAGATGGCTTAGAACCAATAGTTCATTATCTAATGGATCTTTCCGTTCACCTCAAAAAAAAAAATGGATATTTCCGTTTTAATACTCTATCCGAGAGTTATCAGTATTTATCAACTCTATTCCTATCTAATGGAACGCTATTGGATCAAATGATAAAGACATTGTTAAGAAAAAGATGGCTTTTCCCGGATGAAATAAAAAAAAAAAGTTTTACTAATAAATGTATTGACGTGAATTCATCAGTGCAAAAGACTACCAAGCCACTAAACTGCAACTACAAATTATAATTGTTACTGTATATTCAAATTCAAATTTAAATAGATCAAAATCATCAAATCAATCCTAATCAAATTTATTACAAATCCTCCATAATTGAATCAAACTAAATAGACTCATTGACTTCCTAGACAAATTAGTGGGCGATATTCTTATCTAATTGGGACTTAAAAATAAATATATATATATATTCAATATGTAAAATCAAACTTCTTACGGCCTCAATGTAAAAATGATCAATTTAACTCTACACTTACAGAATATAATGGACTCTTTACCTCCAGTGATATCGACGAATGAATACTTTACCTCCATATGATATTGTTTATGACCATTTTATCCCCATATGATACTGTCAAATAGTCACTTTAATTTCCTGTGAAAATACTAAGACTAAAAGGGAGACCGTATGCTTTTTTCTAGAACACAAAGAGTACCTTGCACTTCTATTTAGAGATATAAACTGCATTTAAATGATAAAAGGAGAGTTAATTTTAGATTTCAATTTTGACACGTTTCTTCCTAAAAAAGACCCAAACCATCTCACATTTTAGCCAGCAATTGTATTGTACCAACTTTATTTAATGGTTTTTTTGCAAGTTAACTACCTGTGATATGTCTAATGGGCAATTTACCTCCCTGTGAAATAAAAATAGGCAATTTAACTCCTTGTGAAATAAATAATGAGCAATTTACCTCCTTGTGATATAAAAATAGGCAATTTACCTCCCTGTAAAATGAAATAATGAGCAATTTACCTCCTTGTGATATGAATAAATGAGCAATATAGAGGGAGGCAATATGCTTCTTTTATAAAAACACAGGGAGACATTTTGCCCTTTTTCTTATCATAGAGAGTTAAATTGCCTATTTAGGATATCACATGGAGGTATTTTGCCATTTTATTTATCACAGGGAGTTAATTGCCTATTTAAAATAACACAGAGAGTTAATTTGCTATTCACTCTGTATTTAATGTATGAATGAGTGGATTATGACATGCATATAGAAGTCTTATGATTTTAATCTTGGAAGTCCATCCTCTGTCCCGTTTTTCTTTATCATTTAATACAGTTGACCAGTCAACTTGATTAAATTTATAAAATTATAATAAATAATTTAATTAATATATTTCACTAGTAAATCGATAATTTTATATATTACACTTGCCATGTAGTTACTTTGGGTTCGGCCAAACCCCGATCTAGGTAAGAATTTTCCACAAAATTGACGTGCCAACCAACGCAAAGAAATGATTTATAAGAACAATAAACAGAACCACACATGGCATAATCAAGAATTGTTTGAGAAAGAGATTATGTCTTTGCTTTCTGAAATTGAAAAAGAAACCCAATGCGGGTGGCCCAGCTAGGGGGAGGGCTTGAGGTCCTATTAATTAATGGTATTAATTAATGGAGGGGGTCGTTGGATGGGTGGGGCTGGTGGGAGGGTTGGGGGGAGCTGGGGAGCTCTTTGGAGCTGCCTTGGGAGGCGCGTTTAAGCGCCTGCCAGCGCAGCAATCAGGGGGCGCCAAGTGGCGTCCCCTGATTAATTTTTCTTTATTGGTTAGTTTGTTTTTGGTGTAGTTTTTAACGTGTGTATTATTATTTAATAGTGTAGTATATTTATGTAATTTGTGATATAATTTTTAGTTTAAAAATTTTTGCTTTAATTTTTATTGTTCATATTTTTTATGACATCTTAATTTTTTGAATTAAAATTTTAATTTCATTTTAAAAAATAAAATTACAACTAAACTATTTAATTAGAATATATGTGGTTATATATATATTTGAACTATATAATTTTTCAATTACTTTGAAAATATAATTTAAACACTTAGACAAAAAAATTCAAATTCATGCTTCATTTATAAAATTTTCGTAAGCATACTTTTGTGTTGAAATTTTTAACAAATATATTTATCATATTAAATAATCAACGTGAAATTTAATAACTTGCAATGAAAAATAATTGGAACAATACGATTTAATTTTCCTTAGTTGCATGGTAGGACTTTTTTTAATTCGATGATGTATTTTCGTGTTGTACTCCGACAATTTAATGAATGTTTTTATTATTATTATTAATTATTATTATTATTATTATTATTATTAAAATTATTATATTTGTTATTATTATTAGTATTGTTATTATATAATTATTATAATGGTGAGAGTGGGAAATAATTAAATTGAGATTAAATAATGTGGAAAGCCCCAGGGTTGGATTTGGATAAGCAGGGGGTGAAGACAGGGGCAGGGGCAGCTAGGGAGCTCCGGAGCTCGACCCCTAGCCCCCAGCATTGGGTTTGCCCTTAGGGAATTATATATATGAGTTATATATAATCAATATTTGGTGTCAAATTTTTTTAGAAAATGCATGTAGGGTTCTTCAAACAATGTAACACTTTTTAAACCCCATTCTACATGATTATTTTGCTCTTATTATCAACATCAAATTTGAACATGTACCTAATCAAGTAAGCGAAGTCATAAAAGTTTCCTCACCATATACTTTAATTGGAAGAAAAGAAAAAGCATGTAAGAGCATCTTCGTTGATGCATTACAAGGGGAAGGGAATTAAATTCATGGGAAAGGGGATAAATTTTGAACTAAATAGGGAGGGGAAAGGAGTGTGGAGCAGTAATCACCAATGTTTTTAAAACCGGATCGGAGAGCGAACCGGTGAGCCTACTGGTTTAACGGTTTTACTGGTTGAATCGGGCGAACCGCTGGTCGAATCGCTAAAATCAGCGAATTAACCGGACCGGACCAGCTTTCGGTTCGCGGTCGAACTTATAAATGACATAACCTGATAACTCTATATATTTGGACCGTGTGTTATTAACCCTATAAATACGATAAACAAAATTTACTATTGACTTAATTATTAAATTTTATTATTATTATTATTATTATTATTATTTGTTATTAACTTATTATTATTACCATTTTATTAAATGAGAGTTGATTCACTGAATATGATTATAAAAAAAAAGTTTGAAGGAGAAGGGAAGTCTGAGGAGAATGAGAGTCTGATGGGAAGGAAAATATGGAGTCACTGGAGATGGCCTAAAAGATAATCATAATTTATTTCAAGAAAATAAATGTTGATAACCTTATAATATAAAATATTTACTTTATTTGAGTTATTTCACTTCTATATAATGATATTTAATATGACTTGTTTGTCCCTATTTCGATCCCTTACATAAAATTAATTGATTGATGCAAGTTTAAGGGATGTAATCGAGCCGAGTAGTACCGAATGACACACTGTTCATTTAAGCTTGATTTGATTTTTATCGAGCTTGAAATTTGTGTTTGAGCTTGATTTGATTTTCAATCGAGCCGAGCTCAAACGAGCTTTTATCGAACGAGCTCGAGCCGAGTATCGAGTAGCTTGATATTTTACATATATTTTTTTAATTTTTAGCTTATCGAGCTCGAGCTCGAGCCGAGCTTCAAAAGTTATCGAACGAAAAAAGATGTTCGAGCTTGTTTGATTAGTGTGACGAACCGAACTCAAACGAGCTTTTATAGAACGAGCTCGAGTCGAGTATCGAATAACTTGGTTTGATTTTCAGCCCTTCATGCAACGTCTTCATCTATATACTATATATATTTCAAGTACAGATAGCAACTTGTCATATTTAATTCTAGACATTGTACACAGACTGATAGACATAAATTAAAGGTGGTTTACTAAAAATAATATAAACGTGTGAGCAATAAGAAATTTATTATAGTTTACTTCACTAATTATTTAAAAATTGATTATAACGTCTTACCTTCCACATTCTCGTGTGATGATCTTTCCAAAAAAATAATCACTATAACGATATTCTTTTGTCAAATCATATTGATTATAACGTCTTACTTTCCACATTCTCGTGTGATACATATAAAATAATACAAGGGAGTGAATAGGTCCATATAAAATAACACAGGGGAAAAATTGCTTCATTTATTCATGTTTATAATATATTTCAGTATATATATATATAAAAGGATATTCTTTTGTCAAATCATATTGTTTTAAGGTTTAAAGTTATCAAGGAGCAGTGTGAGTCTTTCTAAAAATATAGGGAGATAGACTGCAATTTTTCGAAATTATAAGGAGTAATTTGAGTATTATGAATATCACAAAGACAATGAGACAAAATGCCATTTAACTTTATTTCATTTCAACAAACCAATTGTTTTTACGGGGAATAAGCATGTGGGATAAGCCCAGTAAGCAAATAAAGTATATATATAATCTGGTAAGGACAGCTTACATCTTATCGACCATCTTTTCATATGATTTTTTTTGGGGTTGTAAAAGAGCTCAAAATTATTTTGAATTAACTTTGTGTCGAGACTTGAAAATTTAATTAATTAAATCTCTTTTTTCTCATATCTTTAATTTCATTCTTACGATGATCTATCTTAGATTTATGTAAAACCGAAAAAAGAAAGGTAGACAAATTCTTTGTGGCATATATAATTTATATTTGAAAAACATCACTGTTACACAAGGTAAAGAGCAATAATTAAGACTAAATGTGTGCTCTTTATCCATCACAAAGTAAGAAAAGTTATATTATTAACTACTTATTTAGTTGAATCTTTTGAAATATAATTTTATTTTTTCTAGATGTTACCAATAAATTCAAGATTTTCAACATCAAATCGAATTGGTACATGTTTTTCTTTTTCCTCATTCTCTTTTACGCCATGCCTTGCCTTCAAGGGAGGACAAAAAATCCAAGTAATTGATTAAATTGTTGATAACTATGGTATAATTTGCAGAAATTAACACCCAAATTGCTGGAAAGAAAAAAAAAATTCTTGTCTTATTTTATGGGTGAGTGGAGGGCAGGCAGCTCATGTTCATGGTTGCAGGAAGGTTTAATGATAGTTTTAACTATATAAATTCATTATTTATGGAAAAGTTAGCCGAACAAGAAAACAAAAGTAATAATGACATGGGCATTTTTGGAAAATGATTAATTTTGTTCTGGCAGCAATTGCTGCTTTGGGACTGGTAATATTGCTAGCCTTATTTTAAGACTGTATTTGAATATTAGTTGATTCTTTTATAAATATCTTGTTATTTATTAGAAAGAATTCACTTGATTTAATTAATATGTATGAAGTGATTCCATAAAAACTTTTTGAATCGAATTTCAAACAGATATGATCATTTAATTATTTGGAAAAAAACAAAGTATTTTGAAATAATCGAATTCAGATCGAATTTTGAATACATGATTTAATTTTATTTTTGGAGATATAAGTACCCGGGGGATAAAGCTCTTATTGGACAACTACATGCAGATTTAGGGAAACTACTGGATTACCCGCGCCTTAAGGAAGAGTAGGAGAAGTTTGTTGGATAAGGATGAAGATGAAGGCACTAAAGGAAGTTTGATAAGTGAGGTTTTGATGCATTCCAAAACTTCATATTGAGCTAAGTATGGAGTAACTTAGCTGATAAACTTATCAAGGAATTTTGACTAAGTAAAGAAGACATCAGAAGAGTCAAAGTTTCAAGGTCCAAGACTTCTGATCTGCTGAAGAAAAGTTATCAGACTGGTGAAGATCAGCCGACTCAAATCAGATTTGTTCAAGTTTGAGATCAGCTTTGTTCGCCATCAGACGCGTACTTTTATCAGCCAAGTGAAGAAGATCATGAAATGTTCCCAACGGTAATAAATGCCCCTTGGAGTAATAAATGCTGAAGTACAAGGTTATTAAAGACAAATGATTGAAGAAATGCTTCGCATCAGCTGGGTGCATTTAATGCTGCCTGCAGAATAGTACTGTTCACAGTACGGACATACTGCAAAAGAGCCGTTCGCGGATTTTAAGGACCAGTACTCGAGGAATTTGAATCTTGTCTCTCTTCAACGGACACTTTTCAATCCTCAAGTATAAATAGCTGGAAGAGACGAAGAAGAAATAAGCAACACAATCTCTGAGAAATTTTCGAAGCAGAATTCTCTAAGTCTCAAGAACAGCTCACTCATCAGCTGAGTCATTTGTTGACAAAAGCAGAGTTGAAGAATCAAGCCAAATACATCTTCTGAGTGAATTTGTAAACACTGAGTGTTGTGAGAAGTAGATATCCATCTTAGTGAGTGATATTACTTCAGAGAAGTAGGATCTCTTTGTGATTTCTTACTGCGAACTTACGGCCTGTTCATTTGTTGTAAGGCGTAAGCAGAGTATACTGATTACTGTGTGTTTTTAGTATAACCCAAGATCTTTGTGACTTGGAAGAGTGGACTAAAGGATATTCAAATCCATATAACCACTATAAAAATTACTTGTGTTTTTATTTGCATTTTACCTGCATATTTTTCAGTTGCATAAAACACATTAAGTTAACTGTTTGAAAAAGGATCTAGAAAGAGATTTTACAAATCTGGGAAAACATTTTTCAAACTGCTAAGTTTACTTGTGAAAACACTTTGAAAATCCGCTGCAAGTACTCTAAGTATTAAAACTGATTTTAACAAAATCAGCTAAGTAACTATCAGACGAGTGGTCAACAAGGCTGTTCAAAGATTTGTTCGCGAACAGAATTGTAACTAACTAATCTGATCAGCTTAGTCTGTTCAGTTAGAGTAAAAGTTTTAAAGTTAAAATTGAAGAAAATTTTTAAAGAGGTTTATTCACCCCCCCCCCTCTAAACCTCTTCTGACCACTTGGGACCAACAAGTGGTATCAGAGCAGGTGGTTCATTAGAATCAGCTGCCTGATCAACGAGCTTGATCCAAGTGTTTTTCAAAGGTTTTCAAAACTTTTTCAAAAGAGCATCTTTTTGAAAAATCAAAACTTTTTGAAAAATGGATTGTATCAGCCATGTTCCCCACATTGCTGGTATGTCTTTTGAAGACTGGAAGATTAGAATGGAAATCTTTCTAGCAGCTTATAATGACAACATGTACACATGTATCATTAAAGGTCCATTCAAATTCACCAAGACCATTATAGTTGATGAAGCTGAACTGGTGGTGGAAAAAGACTTAACAGAGATGACAGCCGAAGAGATAAAGCTGTTTAATCTGGATAAAGTTGGGAGATTCATCATGACTAAAGCCCTGGACAATGATCGGTTTGACAAGGTCAAACATTGCAAGACTGCAAAGGAGATGTGGGACAAAGTCAGAGACATGAGCGAAGGAAATGATGCAATAAAGGAGCATCAGCTCACTGTTGCCTTGGAGAAACTTGACAACTTCAAGATGAAGTCTGGGGAAACCATTGATCAGATGGATACCAGATTCACCAGAACTCTGAATGAAGTTTTAAAGTTGGGAAAGACCTTCACTGACAAAGAGATCACTGTCAGAGTACTAAAGGCCTTACCCCCCAAGTTCAACATGAAAGTGACAGCAATGGAAGAATCAAGGGATTTGGGAAAAATCTCTCTTACTGAGCTGTTTTCTGTACTCAAGGCATTCGAGTATAAACTGCCTAGAATGGGAATTGAAGAAACCTCAACTTCAGGACCCACAGCTGCACTGGTTGCTGCTGAAAACACCAGAAGACCAGCACAGAAAAGCAAAGAAGTGGACTCATCTGATGAAGCCACTCTACTCAACAAAAAGGAGTACACTGCTGGAGATGTTGCACTGTTGATAAATAATTTCAAGAAGTTCTACAAAAGAAAAATGAAGAACAAATACAACAATGCTTCTACTTCTAAACCTAACTTTTCTTCTCAGGATAAAGATGACTATAAAGCAAAACTAATGTGTTATAACTGCAGGAAATTGGGACACTTCATCAAAGACTGTCCATATCCAAAAGCAGAGAAATACACTGAAGAAGAGAAGAAAATGAGAAAAGAGAGAAAGCATCAGAGAGGCAAGGCAATGATGGCTGAAGCAGAAAAGCTTGCTGCTGTCTACTCATCTGATTCAGATTCAGACACGTCTGATGAGAATCTTCTGATGAAGAGAAACCTGCTCTCCTCTGCCTGATGGCTAAGGAATCTGATGACTCAGAGGATGAGGTAACTCCTCAAGAAAATGAACTATTTAATTCTCTAGAGCAAATGATGTTGAATAATACTACTATTGCTGGAGAATTTGTTAAGCTTAAGGAAGAGATGAACTTGCTAAAAGAGCAAAACAGTTCACTGAAACTTTTAGCTGAAAAGCCAAAAGAATCAGCTGAATATAAACAGCTCGAGCAAGAGCATGAATCTCTGAAAGCTGAATGTGAGGTTTATAAAGGAAAAATCATGGAACTTGAGAAAATTATTGAGTCTCATGATAAGTCAACTGTTGCATCCATGCATACATCCAGTAAACAGGAGACACCTTTAGAAAAGGATAAACTAGAGTTGAATCATACTGAAAAATTCATTTCTGCTGACAATAGTAAGGTCATTCTGTATGTTCAAACTTCTAAACCTACCTCATCTGAGAAAGTATTAAAGGAGAAGAAAACTCCTAAGGCTAAAAAGAGCAAAGAGCCTAGTGTAGGAAATCAGACTAGTAAGACCAAACAGCAGAGTCCTAAGAAGTCTGCTGATAAAGCTAAACTGAATCAATCTGTTGGTAAAACTAAGTCAAAACCAATTGAGCAAGCATCTAGTAAACCAAAGAAGCATAAAAATAAGAAAAATCAAAATGCTTGGTATGGAAATGAGTCATATTATGTGCAACCTGCTGCATATCATCCTATGTATCATGCACCTCAATTTCCAAGTTACTATGCACCTTACCCTGCTCATCCAATGCATGCATACCCTGCTTATCATGCACCTTACCCTGCTTATGAACACTTTTCTTATCATACTGATCATCAACATGACTTATCTGATAACTATGATGAAAATAAAGCTGTTCATGCTCCTGTCAAAGCTCAGAAACCTAAGAAGCCTAAGACATCAACATCTTGGGTTGTCAAAGGTGGAACTAATCCTTCAGGACCCTCTCAATAAGGGTACCTAAAACAATTTTATTTTTGTTTTGTAGGTTAGGATTAGGAGTAGGAGTAAAGTAGAGAAGATTTGGTACTTGGACAGTGGATGTTCAAGACACATGTGTGGAAACATACATGAGCTGACTGATGCAGTTGCTGTGGATGGCCCAAGTGTTACATTTGGAGACAGCAAAGAAGGCAAGATTGTAGCTAAAGGAAGAGTTATCAAAGGAAACATTGAGATATCTGACGTCTCATATGTTAAAGGCCTAAAGTACAACCTGCTGAGCATAAGTCAATTTTGTGACAAAGGATATTCTGTCATCTTCTCAACAGATAAGTGCTATGTTGAACAGATTGGTACAAAGAAGGTAATTTTATCTGGAAGAAGACAAGGAAATATCTACATAGTCGACTGGAATTCTGCAAATAAGGATTCAAGTGTTTGTTTGGTGGCATCTGCACCAAGTGAAGTTAGCTGGCTATGGCACAAGAGAATGAATCATCTAAACTTCAAGACCATAAACAGATTAATCAAGAATGATCTGGTTGAAGGGATTCCAAAAGCAGTCATGAGCAAAGACAAGCTCTGTGACGCCTGTCAGAAGGGTAAACAAATCAAGTCATCGTTCAAAAGCAAGAAGCACCAATCTTCTGAAAGAATCTTGGAGCTGCTACATATGGACTTATTTGGACCCATTGATCCAGTCAGCAATGGTGGAAAGAAATACTGCCTAGCTGTTGTGGATGATTATTCAAGATATACTTGGGTGATTTTCATGAAGAAGAAAAGTGAAACCAAGGAACATCTTACCAATCTGATGGAACTGATCCAGAATGAGAAGAGTATCAAAATATTGAAGATCAGATCAGATAGAGGGACAGAGTTCACAAACTCTACTGTTGAAGAGTATTGTAATATCAAGGGAATACATCATGAGTATTCAGCTGCTAGAACCCCTCAACAGAATGGTGTTGCTGAAAGGAGAAACAGAACACTAAAAGAAGCTGTCAGGACCATGATAGCTGAAGCTAAGCTGCCACAAAGATTTTGGGCAGAAGCAACAAATACAGCATGCTTTACCCAAAACAGATGTATGATCAACAAAAATCAGAACAAGACTCCATATGAAGTTTGGAACAACAGAAAACCAAACATTCATTACTTTAAGATTTTTGGTTGTAAATGTTTTGTATTGAATAATGGGAAAAATCACCTTACTGCATTTGCAGAAAAGGCTGATGAAGCTGTCTTTGTAGGATACTCAACTGTTAGTAAGGCTTATAGAGTTTTCAATAAAAGAACATTACTAATAGAAGAATCTATCCATGTAGTATTTGATGAGCCAAGTCAATCTTCTGAAAAGAATCAAAGTCTTAATCAAGATCTGTCTACTGATTTACAGAAGTTGAATGTTGAAAATAATGAAGAGTATGTTCCCATCATACTACCTGATCTCAACCCAGCTGATAACTCAAGTGCTGTTCAAAATCACAGTGCTGATTGTCTAACAGACGAGTTGCAAACAGCTGACAGACCAGAGACTGTTCAACAGACTGCAAATGTTCAACAGACTACTACTAGATCTCCAACAGTAGTGTTGCAAGATCAAGACAAAGGACAACATTATGATTTGCAACCTGATCTCAGATGGCTCAGAAATCACCCACCAGAGTTAGTGATTGGTGATCCATTAGATAGAGTTAAAACAAGAAGAGCTGCTGCACAAGATGCTATGTTTGCTAGTTTTCTATCTCAAATTGAGCCTAAACAAATTGAAGAAGCTCTAAATGATTCCTTCTGGATAGAAGCTATGCAAGAAGAGTTGAATCAATTTGAAAGGAATGAAGTCTGGTACTTAGTTCCTAGACCAAGTCATCAAAGAGTAATTGGCACTAAATGGGTTTTCAGAAATAAGATGAATGAAGATGGTATTGTTACCAGAAACAAAGCAAGATTAGTGGCCAAAGGTTATTGTCAAGAAGAAGGAATAGACTTTGATGAGACATTTGCACCAGTAGCAAGACTTGAAGCAATCAGACTGTTTCTAGCCTATGCTGCTCACAAGAACTTCACTGTCTATCAGATGGATGTGAAGTCTGCTTTTCTCAATGGAGAACTGCAAGAAGAAGTATATGTTGAACAACCTCCTGGATTTGAAGTCTATCAAGAAGAGGACAAGGTATATCGTCTGAAGAAAGCTCTCTATGGACTGAAACAGGCTCCAAGAGCATGGTATGATACCTTATCTGATTTTCTTTTAATTAAAGGATTTCATAAAGGTAAGGTAGATAAAACCCTGTTTACTATTGAGTGGGAAAACCATATATTAATTGTGCAAATATATGTGGACGATATTATTTTTGGTTCAACTAACCAACAGATGTGTGACAAGTTCTCCAAGCTGATGCAGAATAAGTTTGAAATGAGCATGATGGGTGAACTTAATTATTTTCTTGGTCTGCAAGTTAGACAGTTGCCTGATGGAATATTCATCAGCCAAGCAAAATACACAAGAGATCTGTTCAAAAAGTTTGGTATGGAAACTAGCTCAACTGCTACTATTCCTATGTCTACAAGTCTTCGTTTGGATAAAGATGAAGATGGCAAATCAGTGGACATAACCAAATATAGAGGCATTATTGGTTCATTGTTGTATCTAACAGCAAGTAGACCTGATATAATGTACTCAGTTGGAGTCTGTGCAAGATTTCAATCAAACCCCAAAGAATCTCATCTCTTAGCTGCCAAGAGAATATTGAAATATGTTAAAGGCACTCAAGAATTGGGATTGTGGTATCCTAGAGAATCTGGATTTGAGCTATTGGTTATTCAGATTCAGACATTGCTGGCTGCAAGATTGACAGAAAGAGCACAACAGGTGCCTGTCAGTTCTTAGGTAGTCGTCTGATCTCATGGATGAGTAAGAAACAAACCTCAGTTTCTATATCTACTGCTGAAGCTGAATATATAGCTGCTGGAGCTTGCTGTGCACAGATACTTTGGTTGAAGCATCAACTAGAAGACTACAACATCAAAATCAGTGGAATTCCAATCTACTGTGACAACACAAGTGCAATCTCTCTTACTCAGAACACTACAAGTCATTCAAGGACTAAACATATAGAGATCAAGCATCACTTCATTAGAGATCATGTGGAAAAAGGCAATGTTATGATAGAGTATGTTCATACTGAAAATCAGATTGCTGATATCCTCACTAAACCTTTAAGTGAAGTAAGGTTCTCAACTCTAAGAGCTGAGCTAGGACTACTTAATTTGGATGCATAAGCTGAGGGGGAACTTATCAGAAGACTTAAGTTCAACAGCTTAATCATCACTGTTATCTTCAAGGATTAACTTTCAACAGACTAGTTAACTTATGAAATCTTAAACTCAGGGGGAACGTGTAAGACTAGCGGTACTTCTGAATTAAAAGATGAAATTCGTTAATGTCAGTTAGTTGAAGTTATGTTTTCAACAGAAGACTCAACTATTGAAGAATAAAGTTATACTATCTGGCTGGATTAACAAACAGCTGAGGAAGGTTATCAGCTATTGGCATTCTCTGATAACAACTATGTCATCAGGACAGTAGTCAATCAGATAAGTGTTTATTTTACTCATCTGATTATTGATATAAAAGCGGAACTATAAAACGTTTTCAAAAATACGCTTTTATAAGTAACTGAAAGGGCGGTACATATTCCCGCTCCTCATTAAATATCTTTTGAATTTAAAAGGTCGTAACTGACGCCGCAGGATCAGCACTGACAAGAAACGGATCTAACGGTTGGCTGGTATCACGAAATTCAAGATACCCCAACTCTATAAATCCCAATCTGATCAGTCGTGTAGTTCTTTACGAACCCTAAACCTTCAAAAGTACTTGTGAGAATTTTTGAGCAATTTTTCTGCAAAACTCTCTTCGTTTTTCTTCCTAATCTCTACAGATCTACAATGGCTGCTGAAGGTATGTACCTTGTGTATGATTCCTACTACCAATCTGGTACGGATCTGATGAAAGAACTGCTCGAAAAGTTCAAAGCTGCCTCGCTGGTAAATTTCATGGAATACCACGAAGGAGTCATCTGGACTGACCAAGTGATGGAGTACTACAACACAGCGAAAGCTGACTACAACACACTGGAGATTAAAGCTACAGTGGGAGACAAATCTATCACTATTACCCCAGCTGTTCTTCACGAGACGTTTGGGCTTCCTAACAGTGGAAGACATGACGTCACCGTACTGACGGAGGGTAAGCACCAACAGTTCTGGGCGATCTGCGCCAAAGAGGGAGAAGTACTCTCTGGAAATATAAGGAAGAAGCAACTGAAGGATGAGTATCAGCGGATGGCTGATATGGTGTCCAAGCTGATTGAAAATTGCACCTTCTCACTGGATGCTGTTACCATGAAGAGGTTCAGCATCATGGCTGCCATCTACTATGGAATGGAAATCAACTGGTCCATCATAGTATGGTACATCTTGGCTGATTTTCTTGATGAAAAGAAAGGAAAAGGTCCTCACACAAATCACAGGATCACTCTCAGCTACCTACTGTTCAAACTGGGGTGTCCTATGAAGAATGGCAAGGAAATTCACAAGTCCAAAGCCATGAACAAATATCTGCCAGTTCTGAAGAGGAAGGCTGATGAGCCAGAGGAAGCTGATGATGAGGGACAGAAGGAGGTCCCTGCCAAAAGACAACGAAGATTAGTCAAAACAGCTAACTTGGCTGTTGAGACTAGAAAGAAGAAGGCTGCTGATGAGCCTAAAAAGAAAGAAGTTAAGCAGATGGAGAAAGTGACTTCTGCTACTGAAGCCACTAAAATTATAGAAAATATAATTTCTGATGTAAGGACTGGATCCCCTGCATCACCATCAAGAACTCCATCAGCTGAAAAACCTGCTGAGAATGTCTCTCACAGGACAAGAAGCCAAATAAGGGATACTGCTGCTTCAAGACCTATTCAGGGTCTGTCAAAGAAGTCAGCAAGGAAGCAGATGACCTTTGTAGAGAAGGACACTGAATTGGTAGATTTGGTGAGATCAAGTCCTGAGTCTGCTGAAAGACCCCTTGACACTGTTGGAACAACTGTTGCTGACAAAGCTGATGCGCAACAGATAACTCAAAATGCACCAACAGCTGAGGTTGCTCAACCTCAAGAAGATCCAGATGTCCAAATCATCCATCCTATAGCTGCTGCTCCCATCTCATCTGCTGGTCCAGCCCCTGCTCCAGTTGATAAAGGAAAAAGAAAAATAGTGCTGAGGAAAAAGAAGATTTCCAAGGCTGACAAGAAAGCAAGGGAGGAAGCTGAACAGAGGAAGCAAGATGAAGCTGAGGAGAAGAAGGCACTTGAGCTAAGCAAGGCTCAAGCTGCTAAGGATGAGGCCAGGAGAAAAATGTCTGAAGCAGAAAGAAAAGCTGCTGAGGATGTTGAACTGGCCATGGTCATTGAAAAGAGCAAAATTGATGCCTATGGACCTGTCCATGGAGGTGGCATCAAGATTAAAGAGGCTGAAGGAGGAGAAGAACCCCCAAAACCAAAGATGCCTGCTGCTGCAGCAAAACCAAAGGAAAAGTTTGAGGTTAAGAAAGCCTTCAAGATCATACACAACAACAAAGAGCTTTTCCAGAAGTTTGAAAAGTCCTTAGCCTACTATAATCAGAAGTTAATGCTGAAGACCATGTTCACTCAAGAGAAGCCTAGATATATCAGATGGAGAGACAATAGGCTGAACAGGTCCATCATTGAACTTCAGAATCTGAAGGAATTAGTTGCTGAAGAAGAATGGGTACTACAGTGGCTAAAGACAGATTCTATCCAAAAAGCATTGGATCCTCATCATGTTAGGGATGCGATGCATCACTATGCCAGGGAATTTGCCCTTGAGGAAGCCAAACTGATTCAAAGTACCTTGCCTGAGAAAAGAAAGAAGACTGATAATGTTGAAGAAAGGGCTGTGAAGATTGCTGTTATCACTGCACTGAATAAGTGGGCAGAAAAGGCCAGATATCAGCAAGGGCATTCAAGTGAACTCCCTCAACTGCCAAGTATTCAACATGTAATTTTTGGAAGGGAAATGAAAGATTTCAGTGAAGTGCCAGAGGGTAACAACGCTTTTGTCAACCCTTGGATTATTGTGAGGCAAATTCGTCAGACGACATGCTTCAATGATGATGGCACCATCACTAACCTGTTTTATGATGACGTTACTGATGAACACAAAGCTGCGGCCAAGCCTGCTGACGAGTCTGCTATTCAGATTGCGGACAAGCTTGAAGATAAGTCAGCTGACCAGACTGAAGACAAGTCTGCTGATCAGCCTGCTGACAAGTCTGCTGAAAAGGTTGCTGATGAACCCTTAACCATCGAGTGGAATGCTAAGGACTCTGAAGATCATCAGGACGCGAAAATGGAAGATATCCCTGTCCACCATGAGATTGAAGAAAAGGATGAAGCTGCTGCTTCTGCTTCATCAGGTGATGAACACTCATCACTGATGGAAGCTTTCCAGATGTTGATGGACTACTCTATGAAGGAACTGGAAGAGAAGCATCAACAGCAGCTGATGAAGGTCAAGGAGGAGCTGAAGACTGAGCTTAAAACAGAATTGACAGAGTCAAATAAACTTCAGCTGGAAACTGTGCAACAGTCTACTGAAAAGATCATCAAGACTGAAATCACAAGTATTCCTATTCCTCAAGATCACTCCTTGCAGTTAGTGAACAGCTTGAATGATATGAACAGAAATGTGGAAGATGTGAAGAGTGATGTTAATCATCTTCATGCTGCACTCCAAAGAGCTGAACACAAGATCACTGATTTGACTGCAACCTTCATCAAAGTCAGTGAAGAGGAGAAGGAAATCAATTTAGGGATGTTGCATGAAGTATCAACTGTTGTACAGACAATCCAAAATGAAATTGCAACTACAAACCTGAACATTGACTACTTCAATGATAAGACTGACGATATCAGCACAACTATTCATCATCTTACAGCAAGTCACGATGTAGAAAATCAGAATTTGAAGACTTTATGTGCTGAAATGAAGATTCCAACAGTTGCACTCAACCCTACTGCTAAACCTGAAGAAGTCATCCAGTCTGATGATGACAAAAAGGGGGAAGAGAAAAGGGATGAATCAACCAAGGAAACCTCTACTACTGAAGCAAACAAGACTGATAAAGCTACTGAACTGACCAAGCCTGCTGAAAAAGATCTTGGAAAGGAACAAGGCAAAGACAAGTCTGAAGAAGAGACCAAGGAAAAAGCCAAAACTGATGAAGTAATGGCTGAATCCAAAGACTCTGCTGCTGATCAATCAGAGCCTTTGACTAAGTACAAAAATACAGAATCAGCAAGGAAGGCCATGGAAGCTTTGAAGGAACAAAAACTTAAAGAGAAAATGGAAGCTGCCAAAGCAAACATGGACCTAGATGATGAAGCTGATGAAGAAGAAGAAGACGACGATGAGTCTTCTTATGAGTATGTAGAAGAGCTTGAAGGATCAGATGAAGAAGCTGA
Organism: Penstemon barbatus; assembly: GCA_003313485.2. Taxonomy (NCBI): domain Eukaryota; kingdom Viridiplantae; phylum Streptophyta; class Magnoliopsida; order Lamiales; family Plantaginaceae; genus Penstemon; species Penstemon barbatus. Next base: position 19,932,909 of record CM064881.1, read on the forward strand.
TAGTTAAAATTGATAAAATCTTGTAATCAGTTTTCTTTTATCTATCTTTCAGACATCTCATCTGAAGAACTTGTACTTGTATTTGTAACAATCTTATCATATCAATAAAAAGTCAAGTTCATTCCAACATACTATTTTCTATCTCAGAAAATTTTTGAGGATTACATTCTTTAGCTTAGATATTCAACAGGTACTTAGCTGATGTTTTGTCATCATCAAAAAGGGGGAAATTGTTGGATAAGGATGAAGATGAAGGCACTAAAGGAAGTTTGATAAGGGAGGTTTTGATGCATTCCAAAACTTCATATTGAGCTAAGTATGGAGTAACTTAGCTGATAAACTTATCAAGGAATTTTGACTAAGTAAATAAGACATCAGAAGAGTCAAAGTTTCAAGGTCCAAGACTTCTGATCTGCTGAAGAAAAGTTATCAGACTGGTGAAGATCAGCCGACTCAAATCAGATTTGTTCAAGTTTGAGATCAGCTTTGTTCGCCATCAGACGCGTACTTTTATCAGCCAAGTGAAGAAGATCATGAAATGCTCCCAACGGTAATAAATGCCCCTTGGAGTAATAAATGCTGAAGTACAAGGTTATTAAAGACAAATGATTGAAGAAATGCTTCACATCAGCTTGGTGCATTTAATGCTGCCTGCAGAATAGTACTGTTCACAGTACGGACAAACTGCAAAAGAGCCGTTCGCGGATTTTAAGGACCAGTACTCGAGGAATTTGAATCTTGTCTCTCTTCAACGGACACTTTTCAATCCTCAAGTATAAATAGCTGGAAGAGACGAAGAAGAAATAAGCAACACAATCTCTGAGAAATTTTCGAAGCAGAATTCTCTAAGTCTCAAGAACAGCTCACTCATCAGCTGAGTCATTTGTTGACAAAAGCAGAGTCGAAGAATCAAGCCAAATACATCTTCTGAGTGAATTTGTAAACACTGAGTGTTGTGAGAAGTAGATATCCATCTTAGTGAGTGATATTACTTCAGAGAAGTAGGATCTCTTTGTGATTTCTTACTGCGAACTTACGGCCTGTTCATTTGTTGTAAGGCGTAAGCAGAGTATACTGATTACTGTGTGTTTTTAGTATAACCCAAGATTTTTGTGACTTGGAAGAGTGGACTAAAGGATATTCAAATCCATATAATCACTATAAAAATTACTTGTGTTTTTATTTGCATTTTACCTGCATATTTTTCAGTTGCATAAAACACATTAAGTTAACTGTTTGAAAAAGGATCTAGAAAGAGATTTTACAAATCTGGGAAAATATTTTTCAAACTGCTAAGTTTACTTGTGAAAACACTTTGAAAATCCGCTGCAAGTACTCTAAGTATTAAAACTGATTTTAACAAAATCAGCTAAGTAACTATCAGACGAGTGGTCAACAAGGCTGTTCAAAGATTTGTTCGCGAACAGAATTGTAACAAACTAATCTGATCAGCTTAGTCTGTTCAGTTAGAGTAAAAGTTTTAAAGTTAAAATTGAAGAAATTTTTTAAAGAGGTTTATTCACCCCCCCCCCCTCTAAACCTCTTCTGACCACTTGGGACCAACAAAGTTGGTAAGTAGATTCCCATTCCCTTGAGCCCGGTATTCCTCTAAGCTCTGCTCCTTCGACTGATTGTTCGCATCGGTTCTCAGGTTCTCTATTGCACTCCCTAAATAGGGTACCTGTATAAGTTATGTGGCAAGGTCATATTGATTAGGGTGGTTCGGATTTTGGTCGGATTAGGCTCATCCAGATTCAACTTTATTTATATCGGACCGTATCATGTAGGATTCGGATCTTACTCGGATTGCGCTCGGATCTAGATTTTTTTAATCCAATGGATCTTGATCGAATTTGATTGAATATTGGATCTTTTTCGGATCCAATAAAATTTTCATTTAAAATTTACGTTCCTAAAACAAGTTTATTAGCATTAAAATTTTGTTTAATTTTAACTCACATTTTCAAAACTTTCTTTACTCATATTCCTTTTTTTTAGATGAAAATATTCGTTTAAGTAAGTTTATAAACGAGGTATAAATTATTATATTCTTAAATTGACAGTGAAATATTATTAATGTTTCCTACTTTTATAAAACATAATATTTTTATATTATTCTTTTTATTTATTGTTTGATTTGAATCTTTAATGGATCGGATCGACCTAAATTCATATTCACCTCATGTATTTTAGGTTATGAAATTTTATCGAATCATGTGTCCATAAAATCTCTAATCAGACCAAATTCAAATTAAAATCCGCCCCATTGACAGCCCTACTATTGATGCATAAGCTTAATATAAGAATATGTTGGCATGACCTGGGCAATCATGAGAAAAATACAAAAAGATTGGGTTCCACGAAACAATCACTGGAGAATAAAGCAAAAACAGAATAAAACAGTTAAAGATAACATGGGCAATATTGGCGTATCATATTTAGGATAAATATAGCTAATGGTCCCTTATCATTAATTATTTAAAGAATGGTTTTTCTTTTTGTTTTTTTTTTCACATTAATTCTCGTTATGAATTAGTTGTTTCACTTTGTATTTTACTTATAGTGTTACACTTTAATTCCTCATAAAAAAATTTATTTCAATTTAGTCCTTCATAAAACTATTTTAACACTCTAATTCACCTTGTACAATCTAAAAATGACCAAAGTGCAACAAATAATTCATAGTTGGGACTAATATGAGAAAAAAACACAGAACCACTCATTAATAAGTTAATGATAAAGAAGACGATTAATATTAATATTAATATTTACCCTATTATTTAACATGATATGATTAAAGATAAAGTGCTCTATCCGTTCAAATAACCATCTCTTTTTGTGTGTAGCTTGGCTGGGTAACACTATAGTGATAGAAAAGTATTGATAAAAAAAAATAAAAAAATGGTGATAGAAAAGCGTGAGTAAAACCCCACTTAAGAGTGACCATTATTTATTGCAAATAAGAGTATAACGGTGAATATAAGTGAGCTTATATTATGCATTAATTGCTATATTAATCAGACATCTTTTGTTATTTATTGCTTTTCTTTGTTCTTTTACCTTTGAATGAAAAGAAATTTATTTCCCTATGGAAAAAATAACTAAGACCTAAAACACCTTCCTTCAATGTTAAAAAAGAGGTTCATCGCTTCCCATTAAGATTAAAATACCCTATATAAAATTTAAAACAAAAGATCATCACCATTATCCATTTTTGTTTTAAATTTTACGAGAAGGTAATATGCATGCCTATTATTTTAATAAGTAGATAAGTTGTCCAATAGGTAAATATAAATCGAGGAGGTAAATTGCTAAAATATATAAAGTTAAAATTATCTTATTAGCATAAAAAATAAAGTCTTAATTGCACGTTTAAGCACATGGATTTCTTTTTTCAAGAAAGGGTTATCTACACATTTTTATATTAATAAAACTCTATAGGTTGGTTTGTTTGGCTTCTCCCAAAATTATTTTGTGTTTGTGAAAAGAGGAACAAACATGTTTTTTTTACTTTTTTAAATAAATTTATTATATCTCAATTTTCTCAAACTACTATTTCAAAAGTCAATCTAACAACAATTTCCTTATCTTAAATTGTTTTTATAGAAACTCTACTTTGATTTGACATATATAAAATAACTCATATTTTAGACAACTTATCTCACACAACAAACATGGATTTGGCATAAAATCTTACGCATCTTACACCTACAACTTAACTCTTAAAAAAAAAAAACCTATATCTACTTTGATCAAAACTCAAACAAACAACATTACGCAAATTGAAATTATTTCACAAACTTCAACTAGTTTCCCAAACTTCCCTCTCAAACACCAAACAAACATGTCTTATCCTATCTATCAAGCATATCTTAGTAAGATAAATTGTCAAAATCCGTTGATCATGAAAATTCAGTTAATTTCCTAAAGCAGATTTAGAATAAACAAATTGCACACATGTTAGATTGGAAAAATATATATAAAGAATGACTTGGTTTAAAATATCATCATTGTTGAATTATATTTATTCAATGGTTACAATTTGCTCGTAGATTCAGTGTACTTTATCTTTGACGAGTCGGCTCAAGGCAAGATTGGATCAAGATTGGATGCTGTGCAACTTACAAATAACTTGTCGATAAAATAAACAAAATTATATCCGTAATATATATTTTTATTAATATTTTATGTGATTCCGATCCAATCATTCAGCTCAAGAAGCTAAAATTGAAGACTGAGACGTTGAAGTCTACCAAGACTGCTTTTTCTATTCTAAGCACATATTGATTATGAACAAAAGAAGAGTCAATATTATTTCTCTTTTGAACAAGCTAAATAATTGAGTAAGAATTGGCAAGCCCTGTCAATGTTATATGCTATAAACTGAAAAAATTGTGAAAAAAATTGATTCCATTTGTTAAAAATAGAATTCAGGTCCAATTGGGTGAATATAATTGAACGGGGTGGATCATGATTGGTTGGGTCGGAAAAAGGTCCGAGTAATGTCTAAGTTCGACTTTTATGTACCTTATATTATTGATCGTACTTCTTTATTTTGATGGGTTAGCCGCGGATACCTAAACTGATGACAAAGCGAAGGTCTCAAGACTTTTGAAGCTTTGAGAAATATGGTTAATTTTTTAACTTAATAGTGGTATTGTTAGTTGAAATACTTAATATTTTTATTTGAACATTTATTGTATTTTGTTATTGATCAAATAGATTTATCAATGTAGCCATTTCACCATAAAAAAAAAAATATATATATATTTTCATCAGTTAAAACTAAATTTAGTTATACTCATTTTATCTAATACAATAGGAAAGGTTAAACTTTTATCAAAATATAAATAAAATATAGAAGGTAATATTGGGTCAGTTCGAAACCAACTCATAGATGCAGACTTTTTTACCAGCACTTTTTTAAATTACAAAATCTTAACATCAGATCTTACTTTTATTTGATACAGATATTTTATTGATTTTGATTTATCATATGATCATCAATTATATTAAGCTTTTTTTATTTTTGGGCCAAAAATTGGCTCGGTATTATGTGCTTTTATCGGTAGTATTTAAATAAAATGTTGATTTTGATTCATCTTTAATTTGTATATAATATCCAAATATAAATATTTATACTGATTGAGAATATCCAAATGAAATCATCTGAATTACTTGGTTAAAGTATAAATTTGAATCCAAATTAAGTACTAAGGTTAGATTCAAAAAGTTACTTTGGAAAAGTTTGGTGGTTTCGTTCCAGTTTGGTCCCAAAAAAATAGTTTAGGAATTTTCGGTGAATTTTTTGAAACTCTAGTTAAATAATTTAAACATTTGCCTTATAAACTTTCATGCTAAAAATAAAAGGAGCAAAAATAATGTCACGTAAGATCTCCTTGGGATCTAAATAACAATTAAAAATGTAAGCAGATGCTAAAGCCTACTCTCTTCATTCCATATTACATGTCCTTTAAGGATTTTTCAAAAGAATTAATGAATCAATTAATGCTCTAATTTTTAGAAAAGTAAAATTGTAGTTAGACAAAATTACCCTTGAGAAACAATTAAATATTTTGTAATTCCCCATAATCCATCTCTCTATTTCAATTTTTAATAAAGAAGGATAAAAATGTCAAAATAGCATTTAAGTTTATCTTGAATTTCTAAAGTGACATGTTTTCTAAAGTGTCAAAATAGTATAAGATGTTTTCTCCCTAAAAAGACATGTATTGTGGAATGGATGGAGTAATAATTATCTGAATAAGCAGTTAGGAGTTAGGACAGAATCACATTATCTCATCAGCAGAGTGTGTATATGGTGTAAAAATAAAAAAACAGATCAAAATTTTTGGCTAGTTTAAAAGTAGGTTGACTCAAGACTTTCAAATTCGTTACTTTACAAAATTTATGCTATTGTTCCAAAAAGGTGAAATCGCTCACCCCGTTTTAATATAATTTGGTTCATGAGTTTTGATTTCTAAAATTAAAATTTTCAAATATCTTTCAGTATTATAATATATATATATATATAATTTACTATTCAGAAAACAATTAAACATAATGCCACAATTTTAAACTATTAAATTATTTTGAATGACTTTACATTTCCTCGAAAGGTCAAATATACTTTACGTCTTCAAACATAAAATACAAAACTAAATGAGTCTATTTGGTTAGATATTTTTTATTCGTTTTCGCTTGATTTAAACTAGAGTTTTATATCAATAATGTTCTAATAATGCAATTTCCCTTTGTTTTTGGAAAGGAACACTTTGAATAATTGAATTCAACATAATAAATTTAATAATTGGATGTATGTAGACCTATCTTGCTTGCCCACCTCACGCCTCAACCCCCGTCAGCAGTCCCCAAGTGAGATCGCCCGTGCACAACACACTCGAAATAAAAATCTACTTTTTTTTTTTTTTTTCTTATCTACTAGATTGTGTATTTACAGTTCGGACCGTATAGTGCAAATGGTATAAGTCCTCCCCAATGTGGTGTCTTCAGTTTGATTCGAACTTGAGTCTTGTCTCTGGGAATCGCAAGTCACTATCACTTGGGCCAACTTCCTTGAGTAATTTTTACTAAATATATATAGAAACTTAAAAGTATAATGAACACAAACCAAATTATTTTTATCAATTTTTTTTGTTTTCCACACTGTTCTGTTTTCTCATTTCACGCCTTGTAAAAATTAAAATCTATCTTCCAAGTCAAGTCTCATAACTGAAGTCATTTCATTGGGGGGAGGGATTTATTTTTTAGCAATGAAATAAATAAAGAAAATAAAAACGGTATAAATAACATTAAAAAATCATGTTCTTTTCATAATTAGTATTAAAAAAAAATTGAAGTAGTGCATTAAATAAGAAAAACAATAAGAAGAAAATGATATTATAAAGACAATACATATTAAAATAAAAACCAGTAGTAATATTTAATGAAAAAATATCTCTGGGGAGGGGGGTGGGGGGACCGCTACACCACATTAATAATTTTAATGATATGATTCTCTTGCAAGGATACTGTGAAGTATTTTTAATTAACTGCAAGGTTTGGCAAAATTTCTTAGACCCGATCCAATAAGAATGTACTAAATTAATACATGATATGTATGCTTAATTTAAATGGAATGAAAATTTAGGATGTAGAAATCACAATTAAATAGGCATTTTCAAAATTATAATCATTAATATTATTATTTGTTAATATTATTATTATTAAAATATGTGGGTGTTCGTTCAGTATTTGATATTGTCCATTGCCTAATGATTCCAGCAGTAAATTTTATAATTTCAGTTAATTCAAAATAGTGTCTCACTACATATTCATAAAAATCCTGCCGTGATTCTATACTTTAATTTTTAAACGAAGTCTTTATTATTCATTTTTGTTAGAATATATTCATCATGATCAATCTTTACATTAAGTGATAAAGTGAAGTGAATATTTTGTTAATATAGGGTTAAAATTATCATCTTCACATGATAATCAAGTTAGGGAAATTCCCACTGATTTTGGAGAAAATCGGTAGGAATTTTAAAGTTTCGACCGAAATTCCGATCAGAAAAATCGGTTGAAAAAGGTCGGGTCGGAATTGGATTCCAACCAAAATTCCGACGGATTATTTCGGTGAAATCGATGGCAATTCATATATTTTTATTATTTCCCGAAATAATTTTTTTTTTCATTTTTAAATTCTAATCTGCATGAATTCCCGACAATGAATTACATAAAGGTCCATCTACTCATAACAAAATATTCAATTCTTACATATATTACAAACACTAAATGTTCTTGGACGCTTGTTTTTGTATATCGGCAGCTTAAATATCAAGCTTTTGAAAAGTTATTGTCAGAAAGTAGCTTCAGAATTTCCACCAACATCTCTCAAATTGAAGTTCATATCTTTCATCTAAAGCCCAGAGAAGCACCCACAATTGCACTAATGATACAACTTCAAAAATCAAAAGTATCAATTGCACATAGATGAGCTTTAGTTTAAAGAATTTGAATCGTAGCAATTGAGCAATCAAATATGAAGTAACACATGAAAAGTATCATTTTCGGTGGGAATTTTTTGTTTTTTCTAGTAGTATATGATGTATGTGCAACAGATCCATGAAAAATAATATAAATTGCTCATTATTTCGTAGCACATAAAGGTAAATTATCTATTTTTATATCACGAGTGAGTACTCGTCCATTAAACACACGGGGAATTAATTAACTTACAAAAACCCTCTTTTGGATATAGACCTGTAATTATGGGAAAATCAAGTTGAAATTTCAAAAAAATTTACCAAGTTGATATATAGTTTACTAGTAATCCAAGTTGCAATGTCCCAATTTTCAAAAATGTTTCTTATTTAGAATTATTTCGGGTCTATTTGGATGGGTTTTGGCTCGGTTTTGCGAGTCTCAGTTTAAAAAAATTAGTTTGGGTGGTTTCGATGAAACCTTTGAGACTTCATTTGGATGAGTTTTGACTCTTGGATTTTGTGGTTTGAATAAGTTGAAACCCCACTTGGATTGGGTTTGGATGTTGGGGTTTAGGGGAAAAAGTAGGTGTTAGGTGTCAAATCAATGTCTTTTTTAGTGAGATTTGGGAAAAAAAATAGGTGATAGGCGTCAAATCAATGTTTTATAGGTTTGAAGAGTTTGAGTGTGAGTTTTGAATAGATTTTTGATGATTTTATGAATTTGACGAAAACTCAATTAAAAGGGTTTTTGCTCGATCTCGCGAGAGTCCAGGCTAAAACCCATCCACACACACCATATTATTTCAAATTGATGTTACATAATAACGATTGATGGATGCAATTACAGATCTGTCACATACATCATTCGCCAAATCCAATCAATAAGAAATGACCTAAATCGAATCTATAACTAACTCATTGTGTAGACGAAAATTATTTAAAATCCGACTCAAAGCCAGTTAACAGGATATTACCTGAAATCTTTTCGGACTCAAACCCAATTAACCGAGAAGCTAAATTCACCTTAGACTATAATTTCCAATATTAGAGGTTTTTAATTAATTCTATCCGGATTGAAATTGATTTTAAATAATTGAATTGTTCGACTATTTAACTTGCACGCCTCCTTTTGTAGACTTAATTTCGACGGCTTCAACTTGATATTTTCTGTTCTATTTTCTTTATTCACTCAAGAGGGTCGTGGATAAGATATGTATTGGGAGTACCTACACAAACACGTGGGCCAAGAAGTAATTAAAATTAAAATATCAAAGAAAAAGAACAAAGATAGGAGCAATAAATATAATACTGTATAAAAAACAGTGGGGCCCAACGAACAATCGAGGAAAGACAGAGTACAACTGTACAAGCCACAAAGATGACACTATAAAGATAGCACCTCTTTTTGAATTTGAAACAGAAATAACTCACTCACTCATATTCATATTTCAATCTCCCTCCATTAATTAATCAATCAATACACACTGAAATGACTATCTCCACACCCAATGGAGACGAAATCGAGCTTCCTCTTCTGGAGGATTTCGTTCAGGACTCCGTCAATTACAAAAATCTCCCCTCCGTCCGATCGAAATCCGGTTGCTGGAAATCGTCTGCTTTCATCATAGGTACGCCGTGTTTATCTTAATTAGGTGTTCAATTGTAGTTTTATTTGTTATAGTTTCTAATTTGGTGGTGATTTTGTAGGTGTTGGAGTTGCTGAGAGATTTGCTTATTACGGAATAAGTTCGAATTTGATCAGCTATTTGACTGGCTCATTGGGCCAATCTACCGCGGCTGCGGCGTCTTCGTTGAATGCATGGTATGGAACGGCGTCGCTTTTGCCTATTTTGGGAGCTTTCGTGGCGGACTCTTTCTCCGGTCGATACCGCACGATTATTGTTGCGTGTGTGCTATACATAACGGTACGTTAACAAAAATGTACTCTCTTTTGTTGGTTATTATTCTTAAGTGATTTTGGTACATTAAAGTATTTGGGTAGTTAGTCACTACTGTAAAATTTTACCCTCAAGTTGTACATAATATTAACAGTTTGACCATGGACTAAACCTCTTGAGGGAACATTCTCTGTTATAAAAAAAGACTTATTTACCCACCATTTGGCTAGAATCAATTCATCTTTCTATTTTAAGTTTTTTGACTTGATTGTTTTAATGAGCTTGAATTTAAAAGTTGAGTTTAATAGATTTGTGATTTATGCAAGTATAAAGGATTTTGATTCTGAGTCCAATTTTAAAAGGAGTCATATAGAATTCAGATTTTCTGAATATATTATTATTATAATATTATTTTTAGTTCTTGAATTCTGCTTCACTTATTGGGGAGTGGACACCAGTAGAACAAGAATGTTTTTAATTCTGGCTCTGTGGACCAAGTTATTCAGGGCAATATCAATGTAATTGTCTTGTGATTTGCCTATGTATGACCAAACTGCATCTGATCTAGAATTTTCTTTATGTTTTTTAACATGTCTAATCCATGACAAACTTGACATACTAAGTCAATTCTTGAACAAGATTATATGTATTTTTCAGGAATAAGATTTTAGGAAATTAATATCTACTTTATTTGTGCTGACATGAGAAGAGTTAATCATGTTTAATTTTGGATCTACAGGGACTCATCTTCTTGTCACTATCAGCTTCACTTAACACATTCAAATCTTTTGAATGTAAAATGGGTGCAGCAAACAACAGTTCTACATCATGTTCACCACCTCGGCTACAAGTCATGTTCTTTTTCTTCTCTTTATACTTGGTGGCATTAGCTCAAGGAGGACACACACCCTGCGTACAAGCTTTCGGGGCTGATCAGTTTGATGAGGAAGACAAAAAAGAATGCAAAGCTAAAAGCTCATTTTTCAACTGGTGGTATTGTTTTTCTTCTGGTGGAATTTTGGTACCTCTCTTAGTTTTGACATACATTCAAGAGAATCTTGGTTGGGTACTAGGATTTGGAATCCCGGCTGTTGTAATGGCCTTCACATTAATTGTGTTCTTGGTCGGAACTCCCACCTATCGATTTCGTGTAAGCAAAGATGGAAGGAATCCATTTGTAAGAATTAGTCGTGTTTTTGTCAAAGCAGCAAGAAATTGGAGGGCTGCCCCTGTAGCTTTATCTGTTGATGAGGAAGCCTTGGCAATTCGGCCACAGGAAAGTACTCAATTCAAGTAAGTCTTTGAGTTGCTATATTTCTTTTCAATAAGCACTCCATTTTTGTCTTTAGCTTCCTCATCTAATGTTACTTTTGGTTTGTGATAGGTTTCTTGACAAAGCATTAATTGCGCCTGATGGTTCAATTGAAGATGGAAAATTTTGTAGTATTGTGGATGTTGAGGACGCAAAATCGGTTCTTAGACTCGTTCCAATATGGATTACAGCTATGGGATACTCAGTAGTATATGCGCAACCTTCAACTCTATTCACTAAGCAAGCAACTACCATGGATCGTTACTTCATTTCCAGCTTTGAAATACCAGCTGCTTCACTTCAGCAATACTTTATTACCGTTTCCCTTATCATCTTTATCCCTCTCTATGACCGTGTTTTTGTCCCAATTGCCAGAGCTATTACCAAAAAGCCTTCAGGCATATCAATGCTTCAGAGAATTGGAGTTGGATTGTTTTTATCTTTAATTTCCATAGTTTTTGCAGCTTTCGTTGAAAGGAAGCGTCTGGCAACTGCTATAGAATTTGGGCTGGTTGACAAGCCAAATGCAATGATCCCAATGAGTGCTTGGTGGTTGGCACCTCAATACGTGCTTTCTGGGATTGCTGATGTTTTCGCCATGATTGGTCTTCAAGAATTCTTCTATGAACAAGTACCTAGTGATTTGAAAAGTATAGGTCTTGCTATGTACTTAAGTATACTTGGCATAGGAAGCTTGTTAAGCTCGTTTCTGGTGTCGTTCATTGAGAATGTGACCAAAACACATGGTCAGGATGGTTGGTTTGCAAACAACTTGAATCGGGCACATCTTGACTACTTCTATTGGCTGCTGACAGGGATCAGTGTTGTTGGATTTGCCGCCTATATTTACTTTGCCCGATCATACGTCTATAGGAGAAGAATCTATGCCTGAAATTCCACACTCCATGAGAATTATGGCAAGTTTAAGATTGCAATATTATTTATTCAGTAAAATGTTCCGTGGCACATTATTCTTCTGATGTAGCGTTGTTTGTTTTTTGCGCATCGCTCATTGTAGTTCTCACTAGTTTGTATGTCGGGAATTGAACCTGGCATTCAAGTTTGTACATTGTATATTTGTTATACACTATTGAATTTAGAAGTACTTGATATTCATTTGTAAAAGCTTAGATAGTCATTTATTATTCAGTTTAATTATTGTAAAGTCTACTTGTAATTCATGAATAAGTCACCTTGGAATACTATTGCAGTTTATTTCAAAATGTAAAAGTTTTGTTGCTTGGACTTGCCAAGCCTTTTGAACGACTATACAAGTGGAGAAAGAAGGAATCTTTGATCAAAGTGGAATGGAACTAAACATTACTATTTGACAACAAAATTAATCCCTATTATCACTAGTATATGACAATAAAAAATCAGATAATTTTTTATATAATCAGGGGCATACATGATTAAAGAGTCGAGTGAAAAACCATATGAAATTCAGCTCTTGTTTTTATAATCTGTTCAACTTGAAAACAAGATTTAGTTATAGAATAGTCAGATCTTATTTAATTAAAAGTCGTTTGAGAGTTTGGTTTGTTGAACAAAATTTAACATTATTTTATGTATTTTCTGTTAATGTATTTTTACTTAAATATACTAGAAAAGTGCACGTACGTTGTACGTTTCTAGTTTTAATTTCATGGGTATTTTTCATAAATTTGAGTAAATTAGTTATTTTTATATCATAGAATATCATAATTTATGACTAATCGATTTATTTTTTTATAAAATTTATTTTTGTTAATTATTATTGGTTTATAAAAAAATGATGGATTTAAATGGTTGTAATAAAATATAAAATAATGACTGATTTAGTCATTACATCTAATAAAATTGATTCTAAAATAAGATCATAAGAACATAAGTTAGTGCATTCCATAATAGTAGTTTTCATGTCATGTTTATCAGTTATTTACCGAAGACAAAAAGTTTCATCCGTTTCTTCATAAATTCATCGATTTCACAAGCATTTTTCCTTACTGATTTCACCCATTTCTTCACCAACCTTACCAGTGTTCACCAATTTTACCCGAAGTTTCATTGATTCATATGTTTTCACTGTTTAATTGTTTTTATCGATTTTTCCTCTTTTTAATCGATTATAACATTTTTCATTGTTTTCCCTTTTTGTCGTCTTTTTTTCAATTTTACTGGATTTCACTGGGTTCATCATTTTTCTTAGAAATTCCATTCTTTTCATTAATTTCACATATTTTCACTAACTTTACCTTAATTTTAACCGATTTTACCCATTTTCATCCGATTTTCACAAATTTGCCCCATTTTTTTCATTGATTTCAAATGTATTTAATATTTCACATTCATTTTTTTCACCGGTTTAAAATGCAAATACATTGTACGTGCTATTTAATTTCAGTGGTATTTTATTGTAAATCAGAGTAAAATTAACCACATTATGTCATAAAATAGCACATATTAATGACCGTTGTTAAATTTATTAACTTCACTATGGGTATTTTCCTAGAGATCTTTAATTTTTTTCGGTTTAAACCATTTTTCTAATGGTTTGACTTTGTTTTTGTTGGTTGAACATTTTTCATTTTATTGAATTTTTACCAGTTTAACCAATTTTCATATGTTTTCACCAAATTTAGCATTTTTCACCGATTTTACACGGTTTACGCATATTTCATCATTTTTCATGTAATTTCATCGTTTCACCAATGTCATCCATTTTTTCGTGAATTTCACTTGAATTTTCATCGATTTCACATGTATTTACCGAATTTTCAACTCAAATAATTATACATCTTTAATTACTTTTAAGTATATCTCAAGTTATTTCATTTACTTTATCATTTGAAAGATATTTTTTTTACCGATCTAAGCCATTTCATATATTAAATAAATTAGTTTAATTCAATTATGTTGTACGTGTCTAGTTTTAATTTCATGTGTATTTTTCATAAATTAGACTAAAATTAGCTATTTTTATGTCATAGAATATCATGTATTTATGAATAATCAGTTTATTTTTTAAGAAATTTATTTTTATTAATTATTATTGGTTTATAAAAAAAAAGGTTGTTTTGAATAGTTGCAATAAAATATAAAATAAGGACTGATTTAGTCATTAAATCTTATAAAATTGGTTCTAAAATAAGATTGTAAGAACATTATTTAGTTCATTCCATCATAATAGTTTTCTTGTCAAGTTTATCCATTATTCACCGATGTCACATGTTTCATCCGTTTCTTCATAAATTTCACCCGAACTTTCATCTATTTCAAGAACATTAATTTTTACTGGTTTCACCAGTTTTTACCAATTCTCCCGAATTTTCATCGATTTATATGTTTTCACTGTTTAATTTGTTTTATCAATTTTTTCACTTTTTAATCGATTATAACATTTTTAATTATTTTTCCATTTTTCGTCGATCTTTTTTTCAATTTAAACTATTTTCTTCCCATTTCACCTTGTCATTGTAGGTTAAAGATTAACTCGTTTCCACCTATTTCACTGATTTCACATGGTATTCACCTAAATTTTTCATTGGTTAAATATATTTTCACTGACTTCAAGCTTTTTTGACTGATTTTATCCGTTTCTTCATTAATTTCACCCAAACTTTCATCGATTCATATGTTCTCACTGCTTAAACTTTTTTTTACCTATTTATTTTATTTTATAAACTTTTCCATTTTTTTATCGGTTATAATATTTTTCATTATTTTCTCATTTTTGGTCGATTTCTTTTTTTTTTTCTTTAGTTTAAACTATTTTCTACCGATTTCACCAATTAAACTCTTTTTTTAACCGATTTCACTCGTTTTTACCATTTTAACCCGTTTTACTTATTTCTCATGTTTTTAAACTAATTTCACATGTTATTCACCTGAATTTTTCATTGATTAAATATATTCTTACCAACTTTCCATTTTTGATCGATTTACCCTTTTTCACCGATTTTACCAAATTTGACTGGATTTCACTGGTTTCATCATTTTTCTTAGAAATTTCATTCGAATTAATTTTCATCGATTTCACATTTTTTTACCCGTTTATTTTAACCGATTTTACCCGTTTTCATCTATTTTTCATATATTTTACCCGATTTTTTTATCGATTTCAAATGTATTTAAGATTTCACATGCATTTTTTTCACAGATTTAAAGTGTACATAATTATACGTGTTTAATTAATTTCAGTTGTATTTTGTTGTAAATCAGAGTAAAATTAATTCCATTATGTCATAAAATATCACATTAATGAATGTTATTCAATTTATTGACTTCATCATGTGTATTTTCATCGATTTCTTTAGTTTTTTCGGTTTAAACCATTTTTCTAATGGTTTGACATTGTTTTTGTTGGTTGAACTTTTTTCATTTTATTGATTTCACTCATTTTAACCAATTTTCACATGTTTTCACTCAATGATTTCACCTGTATTTACCGAATTTTCAACTCAAATAATTATACATCTTCAATTACTCTTAAGTATATCTCAAATTATTTCACTTACCTTATCATTTGGTTTTAATGCTTGTGCCTGTCTCGTGATGATACTCTGCTATTTGTCCGTCAAATGTCATAGAGTTGGTGACGAGTGATGTTATTAATTGTAACTTGAGTGACTATATATGTTATTCAGGAAAGTTGAGTGACCATTGTGTGTTTAGAGTTAAACTTGGATAACTAAATTTGCATTTTCCCCTCTAATTTGAATATACTTTGTTTTTTCTTCCATATTCATGGTGCTTGGTTAGGAAGAAAGGAAGTCACAAATTTTCTTAAAATATTTTCTTACCAATTTTTTGATGAAAATTTTTAAGGAATATTCATGTCTAATTACATTTTATTAATGTACTTAACAATTTGAATAAGGGCATTTTTGTCTTCACAAAAAAAGAAAAAAACTTAAAATATTCACAATTTTAGTAGGAGTTGTCTACGGTTCCTCGAGGTCATTCTTGAGGAATCGTTTTATGTAACATCAAAACCATTAAAAATTTATAATCTTCAATCTTGACCATTTAATATTGTACAAGAGTGTACAATAGTCAATCATTAAAAAAATTAGTGTATGACATAGGAGGTGATATCATACTTTCTTTAAATAACCTTGTACACTATGAAAATTACCATTATATCCCTGAATTAATTATTAAAAAAAAAAAAATTACGATTAGGAACCTATCTCTATCTCTAGAAAGACTTAAATCCCAAATTTCTTTTTCTTCACTATTCATCACCACTCCTCTGGCTATTTAATTCAGTACCATAACTCACGACCCAAAACTATTATACGATACACACAAACTAGTACAAATTAAGAAGTTAAGATCAGCTTATTTGATGTTGTTATAAACAAATTAATTAATAGTATAAATTAAAACAGAGAAACGAAAAAGCAGAAATGCAATATTGAATAAAAAGTGCCGTATGACCTCAAAGCCGTATGATTTCAAATCCAACAAAGTAAATTACCTGATTCTTTTTCTTGTCTGAAAGGAGTATTTGCGGCTGAATCACATGGAGTTGAATTCATCTTGACTTTGTAAAAATTGAAAAAACCCTAATAATTAGATGTAATCAATAGATAAAAATTGGAAAGAATTGGAAATTGAGAGAAGGGTTTAGTCATTGATAAAGAAAAGAAATTTAGACATCGATGAAGATGAAATTTTTTATTTAGAGCTGAAGGAATTAAAATTTAATTTACTAAACTAAAAATATTAAAAAGGGTAAAAAGGTCTTTTAAATAAAATTTAATTTGTTAAATTATAACTATTAAAAAGGGTAAAAATGTCTTTTTATATGAAGTATTTTAAATGTGTGAGTGTTGTACACGTAAATATGTGTCAAAATTTTATTGAATGAAACGATTTCTCAAATAATGACTTCGAGGAACCGTAGACAACCCCATTTTAGTAGTAGTATAGATTTAACTTTTGTTTTGATGTTGTGGTACGTAGAATGTAGTTAATTGCCATTTTATGACTGATTTGCAAGTCGCACCCTTGAAATATTATCTTTTGGCGTTTTCCATTATTAGAAAATAAAAATAGCAAAATGAACCCTGAATCTTTGACAAGTTGCACCCCACTGCAATTTCATGCCAACCACAATTCTTAGTTAGATTGACAAATATATTCGATTCATTTCATGCCAACATTAAGTTTGTTAATTATGTTCATTCTAAATAGTGACTATGTTTCTTGTATTTGGTTGGCATGTAATTATGCTTGTTAACTTTTTTTTTTTTTTTTTTTTAAACTAAACTTACAACTGTGTATAAATTAAGTTTGAAAATGATTTCTCTTAATTAGATTTGATGTCATAAGTTCTTAGTCTTTGTGCAGCGTGTTAGTTAGGAGATATCTTGATAAAATTTTCTTAAATTATATTTAAGTAAGGCTACTAGATAGTTTATAAGTCGTATATGTACTTGCTCAAATTTCATGAAAGAAGGTGAACGATGTGTTTATTTGTTAATTAGTTGTACATGCTAAGGCCATCTTCAATGGTTTCCCCGGGTCGGGCTCTGGGTGATCATCTCTAGTGGTAGTCTCCAGCACTCAATTTCTTTCAAAAATTTTCTTCCCCACTCTCACCATTTTTATAATAGTTTTAATATTGTTTTTAATATTGATATTAATATTGATATTAATAATAATAATAATAATAATAATAATAATAATGATAGAATAATAATAATTATTATTATTATAATATATTTAATTTAAAAATATTGTAATTATAGTATTTAAACATTAAAAATATAAATATAAATTATAATTAATTCAAAACACGAATTATAACATTAAATAAAAGGCACACATAAAAACAAGATGAATGTTACAACAAACACGAATGGAAAAAAAACAAAGAAGATTACAACATTTATTGATTTGCCCTCTAGAACCAGTCGGTTTCTTCATGCGAGGATCCTCCAAATAATTCTCGAGCAAGTTTTTTTTGTTGTATTTCCTTTCTTTTTATTCCAATACGCCTTCGTATCTGGAGTGTACGAAGAGCAGTCCATTGACATTATTCTTTCCTCCATTTCACGATCATTTTGCTCCTTTTTCGCTGCTTCGTTTAATCTTATTTGTTGAAGCATCTCCTGATGCCTTCTCTCTCGTCCAATTTCTACCATACTTGCGGTTTCTCTCATGGTCAGTAGCCTTTCCCTTTCCATGTCAAGAATCGTTTCTTGACTACTAGAAGTTTTTCCTTGTTTTGCTTTGTACCCACAGGTCTTTGACTCGATCGGAGTACATCAGGAGTCTCCGCATCATCATTCTTGCCCAGTGGTTCTGAATGAAACTAAGTTTGTGGAGGTGTTGGAAAATAAGAATCCTCCATTGGTTGAGTTGTCGTACGGAGCGTTGTTTGCGACGCTTGACTTTCTGCCCTTCACATGATCCAATCTCTAGCCACTTCCCAAGTATGCTGGAAGCACCAATTATGCTTCGTTTCGGTTTATATATGTAATATCAGTTCATGCTAAAAAATTGAAAATAAATCAAAATAAGGTAAACTTATTTTATCCATGATTACCTCGTCCATAATTTGTCCGCCGCTTCCGACCTCTCTTGAGGCCCTTTGAAGTGCTTCGTTCCATTTTTGCATTTTTGTGAAGATATGTTTTTTCTATCTAGATGCAAGAGAATCTGCTGATCTTTTTGGACCTTGGTGTCCAACAGAATCAAGTAGAGCATACATTATTGTTTGAACTATAATCCAAATTGTTTCTTCTGGTTGGTTGCTACCCACCACATTGTCTTCCGAGCCCTCAATGTATGCCTTTGTCAATGATATATCTTCATTCTGAGTCCATTTTGCCGACATATTGAGAGATTGAGAGATTGAGAGAAATGTATTGAGAGAAATGGTTGAAAGATGAAGAGATGGGAGAGTTGTGGATTCTGAAATGAATATATCTCTCGTTTAAATAGAAAACAAGAATAGATATGGCATTCCGTAATTTGTAAAAACTTAGAGGGGGTGATATGTAATTTTGCCTTATTTTGATCTACTTTGAAAATACTTGATGTACTGGAGAAAAGTCACTTGAATGATGTAAGAGATTGAGAGAGTTCATGTAAAAGTTTTTTTTGTAAGAGATTGAGAGAGTTCACGTGAAAGTTCTCTACTATTCAATGCACGAGCATGATATATGCTAGGTTATTACGATATTGTGTATAACTCGATCACTAGGATAAATTATCCATGTTTTTACACTTAGCATAAATCCTATCTATGATGCAAATGAGATACTTAAATCTACTCGTTGAATTTACAACTACTTAGATAGGTGAACTATAAGGTTAATTTCTAGTTGGCCCGAACATATTATTGTGTTGATGAATGATTGTAATTACCATGTTTACTTCTTGCTCGATTGATTGTTATCACGAGATCATCACGCCAGTAATTAAAAGTGGGCCCACTTGGTGTATGGAATCGAGGAGAATCTGGAGGGGTAGCCCCTGATTTACGTACACCCGGTACTTACAAACCAAGTTGGTGGGAGGAGTGAGACCAAACTTGTGGGATATGACGCAACACAAGTGATTGTTATGATAAGGTAACTACTTACTGGGGTGCTCGGTTAAGACCTTAAGTGTGATTGGAAGGGTAAGTGGTTGGCGGCAACAACAACTGGTGGTTATGTGATCGATTATTTATTTGATTAATGGTTGTGGTTATTTCTGCTTGATATGATTGTCAAGATTATAATGTTGCATACATACATCTCTTGTTGTACTACACGCTCATTAAGTTGGACGATCAATTTACGCGTTGCGTTACGTATTTTACTATTCTCAGCAACATATGTTTTGAAAAACGACAATTCGTATTGCGGTTTGATCATCACGATTGTATGTCCTATCCTAATAATTTGTAGAGTAGTTGTATTTTTTGTTGTCGATCTACGTTCTTGTCTTAATTTAAGATTTTGTTTTAAACTTATGAATCATTAAAGTTAAACTTATGAATCATTAAAGTTGATTAAATATATTCACAAAATAATTTGTGGTTTTCTGAATATATTCTCATTTATAGTCCTTGAATTCAGATTCACTTAATCGAGAGTGAAGGACACCAGTACTACAAGAATATTTTTATATATGGCTCTATGAACCAAGTAATTCAAAGGGCAATTTCAATGTACTTGTCTTATGTGAGATTGCCTGTGTATGACCAAACTGCGTCTGAACTAGAATTTTCGTAATGTTTGTTAACATGTCTAATCCATATCAAACTTGAACATCACTAAGTCAATTCCTGAACAATATTATATGTATTTGTCAGGAATAAAATTTTAGGAAATATGTTTTCTCTACTTTATTTGTGCTGATATGAGAAGAGCTAATCATGTTTAATTTTGGATCTACAGGGACTAATCTTCTTGTCTCTATCAGCTTCACTTAACACATTCAAATCTTCTGAATGTAAAATGGGTGCAGCAAACAACAGTTCTACATTATGTTCACCACCTCGGCTACAAGTCATGTTCTTTTTCTTCTCTTTATACTTGGTGGCATTAGCTCAAGGAGGACACACACCCTGCGTACAAGCTTTCGGGGCTGATCAGTTTGATGAGGAAGACAAAAAAGAATGCAAAGCTAAAAGCTCGTTTTTCAACTGGTGGTATTGTTTTTCTTCTGGTGGAATTTTGGTACCTCTCTTAGTTTTGACATACATTCAAGAGAATCTTGGTTGGGTACTAGGATTTGGAATCCCGGCTGTTGTAATGGCCTTCACATTAATTGTGTTCTTGGTCGGAACTCCCACCTATCGATTTCGTGTAAGCAAAGATGGAAGGAATCCATTTGTAAGAATTAGTCGTGTTTTTGTCAAAGCAGCAAGAAATTGGAGGGCTGCCCCTGTAGCTTTATCTGTTGATGAGGAAGCTTTGGCAATTCGGCCACAGGAAAGTACTCAATTCAAGTAAGTCTTTGAGTTGCTATATTTCTTTTCAATAAGCACTCCATTTTTGTCTTTAGCTTCCTCATCTAATGTTACTTTTGGTTTGTAATAGGTTTCTTGACAAAGCATTAATTGCGCCTGATGGTTCAATTGAAGATGGGAAATTTTGTAGTATTGTGGATGTTGAGGACGCAAAATCGGTTCTTAGACTCGTTCCAATATGGATTACAGCTTTGGGATACTCAGTAGTATATGCGCAACCTTCAACTCTATTCACTAAGCAAGCAACTACCATGGATCGTTACTTCATTTCCAGCTTTGAAATACCAGCTGCTTCACTTCAGCAATACTTTATTACCGTTTCCCTTATCATCTTTATCCCTCTTTATGACCGTGTTTTTGTCCCAATTGCCAGAGCTATTACCAAAAAGCCTTCAGGCATATCAATGCTTCAGAGAATTGGAGTTGGATTGTTTTTATCTTTAATTTCCATAGTTTTCGCAGCTTTCGTTGAAAGGAAGCGTCTGGCAACTGCTATAGAATACGGGCTGGTTGACAAGCCAAATGCAATTATCCCAATGAGTGCTTGGTGGTTGGCACCTCAATACGTGCTTGCTGGGATTGCTGATGTTTTCGCCATGATTGGTCTTCAAGAATTCTTCTATGAACAAGTACCCTGTGATTTGAAAAGTATAGGTCTTGCTATGTACCTTAGTATACTTGGCATAGGAAGCTTGTTAAGCTCGTTCCTTGTATCGTTTATTGAGAATGCGACTACAAAACATGGTCAGGATGGTTGGTTTGCAAACAACTTGAATCGGGCACATCTTGACTACTTCTATTGGCTGCTGACAGGGATCAGTGTTGTTGGATTTGCCGCCTATATTTACTTTGCCCGATCGTACGTCTATTAAAGATTTTATTTAATTTCACAATTATATATAAAAAATATTTCTGTAAATATTTTCATAAAACGTTATTTTAAGATTTATATATATTAGTATAGAAAAAATATTTAACAGAGTAATTATTTAAATTATTTTTATATCTTACCAATTAAATTTTAGTAGTTAATTGCAAGGGAGATTGTAATTTATATAAGGGGTAATGTAGTAATTTCGATTTTGAGAGGGTTTGTACATGGAAAAGGGATGGTGTCGTACGAGGACACATGTCCAAAAATTTATCAAACAAGTTAGGTGACCTTCTACGGGTGAGAGTCACCTTAGAGCATTCCTAAAAACATTTGGTCCACAACAAACAAACGATCGATCAAAGAAAGAACACTGAACACGATAAGGTGCAGATAACTTGCACCCTTTAACTACTATACTAAAAAATAAAATAGAACTCCCACTATAAGTATAAGATAGCAGTGTGTCAAGAAGAAATCACACACTCATATATATTTCTACCTCCGTCCAATAATATTTAAAAATGACTATCTCCACACCCACTGGAGACGAAGTCGAGCTTCCTCTGCTTGAAGATTACGTTCAGGATTGTGTCGATTACAAAAACCGCTCCTCCGTCCGATCGAAATCCGGTTGCTGGAAATCATCTTCTTTCATCATAGGTAGGTACACCGTGTTTTTTTATATTCATTAGTTATTCAATTTTAGAGATTTTGTGTTTGTTTAAATTTCTGGTGATTTTTCTAGGGGTTGGAGTTGCGGAGAGATTTGCATATTACGGAATAAGTTCGAATTTAGTCAGCTATTTGACTGGCTCAATGGGCCAATCTAACGCAGCGGCGGCGTCCTCGTTGAATGCATGGTATGGAACGGCGTTGCTTTTGCCGATTTTGGGTGCTTTTGTGGCGGACTCTTTCTCCGGACGATACCTCACGATTATTGTTGCGTGTGTGCTTTACGTGTTGGTACGTTTTAATAATCTAGAAAAAAGGAATTTTACTCATTTCCTATTGATGCGTATAGTACAGTTTTGGTTGTGTCTTAACTCCTGTCAAAATCATCATCAATTTTTGATTGGGAGCGTGTTCCGTGTCGTGTCGGTTACGTAAACATTTGAAGTAAATACACTTTCTTTATGACAGAAAAGGGATTATTCTATTATGAGATACCCAAAAAACAATCTCATATAAGATTTTCAATGAGAACCGTTACAATTAAGTAAGATGAAATTCGAACCACACGATTTTTGCCAATGTAAAAATGTTCAATTAGACCTCTTTTTGTTGTTGGAAATATTCAAAATAATAATTTACTTTTATACCCCTACATAAATATGTTTAACAGGCAAAAAATGCCATTTCTTCCTCTATCTTCTTCCATCTCTTTCTTCCAAACCAGCTATCACCAGACCACCATTTCACCACCACCATGAAGCTCTATCTCTCCATTTCTTCCTCCATCTCTCTCTATCACGGCGTGGCTATACCCGACCATGTGACGGCCGGACCTATCAAGGCGAAGGCCAAATCCGATCGTCGTATGGTCGAACATGGCCATGCGAAGGTCAGATTTGGCCTCTGCATGGCCGAGTCCGGCCACGCAACGGCCAGATCCGGCCTCTGCCTGCGTGGCCGAGGCCAACCACGCGGCGGACGGCGCAGAAGCCGGACCTGGCCACTCGAAGGCGAAATCCGGCCTTCGCATGGCCGGGATATGGCCACAGAGGCCGGATTTGGCTTGCGTTGCTGGACTTGGCTTTGTGAAGGGGCGGCGTCGTTCATGTTGGTGGTGATTTTTTTATTTATTTAAAAAAAAGGGGAAAATTATGATAAAAATAATCATTAATAAAGATGAAATGTTTTATTACACAATTTTCATATGTCTTTTTAAAATTAATTTACATAATATATAGAGTATGGTACTACATTCATGTTATTTAGAAATTGAAATATTTTAAATTGTAATAATAACATTAATTAAAGTTGTCACACTTAACAATTTTTTACAAATTTTTAAGTAGTAGAAATGTAAGAATAATGAAAGGGTAAAATTGTATTTTAATAATTAATTTATTTTGTTTATGAATTTTGAAGGAAACTTGGTATTTATTGAGGTGGTATCTCAATTACACCATGATCAATAAAATCTTTTAATAGAATGCCCCGAACAGTTTCACAGTATACTAAAACCCAAACATTCTCTATCATTTATTTTTCCAATTTTACCCAAAGCCATCAATCTTTCTGTATTCATCTTGATATTTAGGTCCAAAATTCTAATCCCAAAAAGGAGTCAGTCATGTAGAATTGTAGATTCAAGATTTTCTGAACATATTCTTATTTGTAGTTCTTGAATTCAGCTCGATTTGCAGGAGAGTGTTGGACACACGGGAAAAAAAAAAAAAAAAAAACTTTTCTAAACAATCAAAGTCAAATCCATCACGGAAAATTCTTGTCCATACTTTTTTTGGCCAAACACATTCAACTCTATTAGGGAGTTATCAAACCTCAAAGCAAATACATTCAAATTGTCATGGCCACACCCTATTTTAGATAAAATTTCCCATAAGGGTATAAATTATTAATTATGATCATATTGGGTATGGACCAAGTCAAACATATTATTGAACTAGATTATCTTATAGGAGTATTTTGGATTTTGGATTTTCGTCCCAAACTATATTATTTCACCGAATTTCATCCAGCAATTTATTTTAATTTTCCGTCCCAAACTATATCAACTCGCCGAATTTCGTCCCATAATTTACCATTTTGTATGAATTTAGTTCCGATATTAAATTTCTAATTTAATGAAAATGACGGTTCAATCTTGTAATTAGTTTGGGATGAACTATGCAATATTATATAATTATTCATGTTAAAATTCACCACGTCATGACACGTAAGCAGCCCATTCGATAATTTAACGGCAAATGCGCAATTTCCCTCCTATAATTAACGGTGGGATGATATATAAAAAAAATATTAAATTACGGGACGAAATTCGCCAAGTTGAATAGTTTGAGAGGAAAATCCAAAATCAGTGATTAGTTTTGGACGATTTTTGCAATTTTGCCTTGTCATAATACTGTATTTAAGAAATACAGTTTATCTAGTTATTCATGTAGGCATGAGAAGAGCTAATCATGTTTAATTATGGATCCACAGGGACTCGGCTCCTTGTCTCTATCAGCTTCACTTAACAAATTCAATTCTTCTGAATGTAAAATGGATGCAGCAAACAACAGTACTACATCATGTTCTCCACCTCAGCTACATGTCATGTTCTTTTTCTTCTCTTTATACTTGGTGGCATTAGCTCAAGGAGGACACATACCCTGCATACAAGCTTTCGGAGCCGATCAGTTTGATGAGGAACACAAAAAAGAATGCAAAGCTAAAAGCTCATTTTTCAACTGGTGGTATTGCTTCTCTTCTGGAGGTATTTTGGTACCTCTCTTGGCTCTTATATATATTCAAGAGAATCTTGGTTGGGAACTGGGATTTGGGATCCCGGCTATTGTCATGTGCTTCGCATTAATTGTATTCTTGGTCGGAACTCCCACCTATCGATTTCGTGTAAGCAAAGATGGAAGGAATCCATTTGTAAGGATTAGTCGTGTTTTCGTCAAAGCAGCGAAAAATTGGAGGGCTACCCCTTTAGTTCTATCTGTTGATAAAGAAGCTTTGGCAATTCTGCCACAGGAAAGCACTCAATTTAAGTAAGTTATACGTATATGAGTTGCTATCTTTCCTTTTAGCAAGCACTCGATTTTTGTGTTTAGATTCCTCATCATAATATTACTTTTGATATGTAATAGGTTTCTTGACAAAGCATTAATCGTGCCTGATGGTTTAATTGAAGATGGGAAATCTTGTAGCATTGAGGACGTTGAAGACTCAAAATCAATTCTTAGGCTCGTTCCAATATGGTTTACAGCTTTGGGATACTCAATAGTATATGCACAGCCTACAACTCTATTCACTAAGCAAGCAACTACAATGGATCGTCACTTCATTTCCAGCTTTGAAATGCCAGCTGCTTCACTTCAGGTCTTTATTACCGTTTCCCTTATCGTCTTTATCCCAATCTATGACCGTGTTTTTGTCCCAATTGCTAGAGCCATTACGAAAAAGCCTTCAGGCATATCAATGCTTCAGAGAATCGGAATTGGATTGTTTTTGTCTTTAGTTTCTATAGCTTTTGCAGCTTTAGTTGAGGAGAAGCGCCTAGCAACTGCTATAGAATATGGGCTAGTTGACAAGCCAAATGCAATGATCCCAATGAGTGCTTGGTGGTTGGCACCTCAATACGTGCTTGCTGGAATTGCTGATGTTTTCGCCATGATTGGTCTTCAAGAATTCTTCTATGAACAAGTACCCTGTGATTTGAAAAGTATAGGTGTTGCTATGTACCTTAGTATACTTGGCATAGGAAGCCTGTTAAGCTCGTTCCTTGTATCGTTTATTGAGAATGCGACTACAAAACATGGTCAAGATGGTTGGTTTGCAAACAACTTGAATCGGGCACATCTTGATTACTTCTATTGGCTGCTGACAGGGCTCAGTGTAGTTGGATTTGCGGCCTATATTTACTTTGCCCAATCTTACTCCTATAGGAGAAGATCCCATGCCTGAAATTCCACATGCCATGAGAATTATGGCATGTCGAGAATTGCAATACTATTTATACTGTGAATTTTTCTGTACTATGTTATTATTCTGATATGGCGATGTTTCCTTTTTCTACTTCGCTCATTGTATGTAATTTGTATGCTGGTAATTGAAGCCGGCATTCATGTTTATACTAGTGTTGTTTCACTAGAATTAAATTGGAATAAAATATTGATTGTGTTATTTGTTGTTATGTAAAGATGTAAGAAGTTGAAATATGAGTCATTTGTTCATAAGTTTGAGCGTCATAAATTCTTACTTTGTAAGTCTTGAGTGATCACAATTTTAGAGTTGGCTTAGGGCCACCAAAAACTCAGGGCCGGCCCTGCGTACCATGATGCAACTTGTCAAAAAAATTCATATTTCTTGGATGTATTTTGCTATATCTCTTTCTGAGAATCAGGTCGCTAATTGGTGATAATTTGAGGGTGCAACTTGCAAATTAATCTATTTTTTTTTTTTAATGTTTTATTAAGAATAAATTTCTAAAGCCACTCACATAAGATTAAAAAAATTGGAATACGGCTTAAAAATAATACAGTAGAGGCTGTGTTCGTTTGCCGGAACTATAATATGCCCAATTGCTAGTCGGGCTAATTTAATACTCGGTCCAACAATTGAATTGGATGGTTGGGCCCTAATCCGAGGTGAAATTACGATTGGCCAATTTATTTAATTTTCAGTTCGGTTTGACCGATTAGCGCGAAGTGACATTTTTGTCCTCCACACCCGCCTCTCTCTCTCTAGGGCTCCATTATCCCTCTTGCTTTTTCTGCCTCACTTCCACTATTAATAAATCAATTTCTTTGGGTTTGAGCTCCTAAGAACATCTCCAAGACAATGTATAACTTAAATTATAAGAAAAAATATAAGTTTTGGCAAAAACTTGAGCTCCAAGAGAGCTCTTATATTTTAAGACCCACAAAAAATTATAAGTTTGGCCTCTTAAATATAAGAGGCCAAAGTTATTGGTTAAAAGTTCTTTTTGTATTGAAAGTACAAAACTTTTGTACTTTTCCTACATAAAATTAAAAATAATTAAAAATAGTAATTCATATTATTTTCTTGAAATAATAATATTTTAATTTTATGTTAATTTTACGAAATATTTAATTTAAATTCATAGAACACGATAATTTAATTAAATAATTAATATTTTATTAGTATATTAAATAAATAAATATTATATATATATATATATATATATATATATATATATATATATATATATATATATATATATATATATATATATATATATATATATCCCACTATTATTTATATTTGAATCATAATTAAAAATATTTTATTAAATATAATATAGATGTTTGAGTGAAATGGTGTTGTAGTCTAAAAGTAGAATCTTAAAATATAAACTAGCTGTTGGAGTACAGAGTAAAAAGTGGAAATGTATAATACTGTTCATCTCTTAAATTTTAAGATATAAGGTCAGAATTTAAGAGAGCTGTTGGAGATGGCGTAAATCCATAAGATCTACCAAGCATGCATTTAATCAGAAACTAATATTCACATAAACAAACCACATTAAATTTTACCAAGTACTTGCAAATTTAATCAGAAACTAATAAATACAAAATTCGAAATTGAAAAAATAAACCATAATACATGGAAATCACACAGCTTTACAAAACCCCAAATTGAAGAACCACAATTTTTCATAAAAGAAGTTATGCACCTACCCGACTTAAATCCAAAAATACTCAATCTAAAAAGTTGTTGAATCCTTCGAACTTATTTGCTGCAAATCCGTGTTCTGCTAACTCAAACCATGAATGGATAAGGAAGAAGAAGTTATTAAACCAAATATTATAGCTACTATGGGTGAACGCGGTCGGTTTTAGCGGGTGACAACGAAAAAATCAACCCGACCCGACACATGCGGGTTGCCAAAATTTCAAACCGCACCCATAATTTTAAGTTCATAAACCGCACGGTTCGGGTGAGGCGGGTGCGGGCGGGTTGGCGGGTTGAACCATTGAATATAGTATATTCAACTAACTTATACTACATAAAATTCAATTTTACTAGGAAGAATAAAAATAAAATAAGATAGCGCAAACTCATGGTTAACGGCCCATTTTGCCAAACGCAACTATAATTCCTAGCTACACAATTCTTCAATCCGGTTTGGTCAACAAAATTAATCATTGGTAGGGTGATTTTTATGGGTAGGATCAATTCCTACAATTGTATTATAAGAAGAAACTTCGTACATACAATGCAAAAATTAATAAGTTAATTGATGCATAAGTTACAGTACTCATTTTTTCTTACAGAAATAATAAAAAAAAAATTAAATACTCCCTCTGTCCCATTACTTTTACTCATTTAGCTACAGTATTCGGTCAAACTTTTTAACCTTTTAAGTGACTTATCATCTTAAATTATTAATATTTTTGCGTATTAAACCTTTTAAATATTAATATACATATTATCATATGATATTATCAAAGTATTAATTAACTATATTAATTAAATTATTTATTATAATTTATTGAAATTTAGTCAAATTGACTGGTCAACGGTACCAAGGGATAAAGATTAATGGGACGGATGGAGTATATTATAAACTCAAATGTTCTTCAAACTCTTTTTGTTTACTGCAAAAGAAAGGAATCTACAGTTAACAGGAGCACATAAAATAAGGTAGGTGTGGCAAGATCTTTAAACTAAATATCCAACAAACGGAATTGAGTACTTGGTTAATAACTATGAATAACTTAAACTTTGATGTTCCTCTTTCCTCTTTCCTCTTGCTCGCTCAGATTTCCTACCCTTGGCTCGCACGTATGGCTTGGTGTGACTTATGAGTGATGAAAATTGAGAACTGATTTTGAATCTTAATTTTTGAGGAGAGGCGCATTGGAGAATAGAACTGGAGAATAGAAGTGGAGAATGGAGCAGACATGAAGCTTAAAGATGGAAAACCCTAATTATTTCTCAATGTTTTGTTTGGTAAGTGGTGTTGGGTAGAGAAAACATATAATATTTGGATGGTCGGGTTAGAGGCGATTTTTAACCATTAAAACCGCAACCCGACCCATAACTTTCGGGTGGTCACAATTTCAACCCGTTACTAGTTTTATAAGAACAACAACCGTCGGGTTCGGATTGGATCGGGTCGGGTTGAGTGGGTCGGGTGGGTTGGACGGGTTAATGAACACCCCTAATAGCTACTTTATGAAACTTGAAGAGTTGAAAAGGGTGGGCTTGGGTTGGGGAATTTACATGTACACAATGGAAGGGCAAGTGAAAATAGAAATGGATAATTTTCATCTGACTTTTTTTACTAGTGAAAATTTTGGTGTAATTACTTTCAAACTCCAGGGGCAAGTGTGAAAGTTTTTATTGAAATTGGGCCAAATTACTTAATTGCTGGGTAGGAGGAGAAATTAGAATCGACCAAATTAAGGGGCTGACCCACACATAACCCGGATAACTACGGGCTGCCGTGTTTTTATCAGTCCAACCGAACTAAATATACAATCCAATTAAGTGGCCTGATTGTGCTAATTTGGGCCTAATATTGACAAACGAACTCAGCCTATGAGACTAGAAAAATGTCAACTCTAATTTCCTGCCTCTTTCCTTTAGTCTAAGTCTAACTTCCACGGCTCCAACTTGATAATTTTTATTTATTTTTAAACAAAGGGTCATGTGCGTATAAGCAATTAAATTATCAATATAGAGTAATTTAAAATATCATATCAAAAACATTTGGCCCACACTAAACAATCAAATAACGACGGGGCAGAAACATTGCACCTGCACCCTCAACTGCCAAAAAAATACTCACACTATTTTTTTATTTTTTATATTTTATTAATAATTTAAAAATACTCACAATACTATAAAGATAAGAATTTGTAAAGCGAAAAAATCACTCACTCACTGATAGTTATATTTCCATTTCCCTCCAATAACACAATAAAAATCAAATACAAATAAAATGACTATCTCCACACCCACCGGCGACGAAATCGAGCTTCCTCTGCTTGAAGATTTCGTTCAGGACTCTGTCGATTACAAAAACCGCAAATCCGTTCGATCAAAATCCGGTTGCTGGAAATCATCTGCTTATATTATAGGTAAGCCTTGATTATTTCTATTAAGAACTCAATTGCAGTTTTCGTAGTTTAGAGTTTCTAATTTTGTGGTGAATTTTTTAGGGGTTGGAGTTGCGGAGAGATTTGCATATTACGGAATAAGCTCGAATTTAATCAGCTATTTGACTGGCTCATTAGGCCAATCCACCGCCGCGGCAGCGTCTTTGTTGAATGCTTGGTATGGAACGGCGTCACTTTTGCCCATTTTAGGTGCTTTGGTGGCGGACTCTTTCTCTGGCCGATACCGCACGATTATTGTTGCATGTGTGCTTTACATATCGGTATGTTCACAAATATTTAATACTGTTTGTGTTGGGTAAACATTAAATAACATTCAAACCTTGAATTGTACAGAAAAGTAGACTAAACCTCTTCAGGAAACATTCTCTGTCATGTAAAAACTTGTTTTTCCAATTTACCATCTGTTTGGCTAGAATCAGTTCATCTTTCCATTTTAAGTTTTTGACTTGATTGTTTTAATGAGCTTGCAATTTAAAGTTTGTTTTGCTCGATTTGTGGTTAATGTAATTACAAAGGGTGTTGATTCTTTCCAATTTCAAAAGGTGTCATGTAGATTTGTGATTTTCTGAATTTATTCTCATTTATAGTCCTTGAATTCAGATTCACTTAATGGAGAGTGAAGGACACCAGTACTACAAGAATATTTTTATAAATGGCTCTATGAACCAAGTTATTCAAAGGGCAATTTCAATGTACTTGTCTTATGTGAGATTGCCTGTGTATGACCAAACTGCGTCTGAACTAGAATTTTCTTAATGTTTGTTCTAATCCATGCCAAACTTGTACATCACTAAGTCAATTCCTGAACAATATTATATGTATTTGTCAGGAATAAAATTTTAGGAAATATGTTTTCTCTACTTTATTTGTGCTGATATGAGAAGAGCTAATCATGTTTAATTTTGGATCTACAGGGACTAATCTTCTTGTCTCTATCAGCTTCACTTAACACATTCAAATCTTCTGAATGTAAAATGGCTGCAGCAAACAACAGTGCTACATCATGTTCACCACCTCAGCTACAAGTCATGTTCTTTTTCTTCTCTTTATACTTGGTGGCATTAGCTCAAGGAGGACACACACCCTGCGTACAAGCTTTCGGGGCTGATCAGTTTGATGAGGATGATAAAAAAGAATGCAAAGCTAAAAGCTCATTTTTCAACTGGTGGTATTGTTTCTCTTCTGGAGGTATTTTGGTACCTCTCTTGGCTCTAACATATATTCAAGAGAATCTTGGTTGGGAACTGGGATTTGGGATCCCGGCTGTTGTCATGGGCTTCACATTAATTGTGTTCTTAGTCGGAACTCCCACCTACCGATTTCGTATTAGCAAAGATGGAAGGAATCCATTTGTAAGAATTAGTCGTGTTTTTGTCAAAGCAGCAAGAAATTGGAGGGCTGCCCCTGTAGCTTTATCTGTTGATGAGGAAGCTCTGGCCATACTGCCACAGGAAAGCACTCAATTCAAGTAAGTTTTTTTAGTGTCTATCTTTCTTTTTGGTAAGCACTCTTTTTGTGTTTAGCTTCCTCATCTAATATTACTCTTTGGCTTGTAATAGGTTTCTTGACAAAGCATTAATTGCGCCTGATGGTTCCATTGAAGATGGGAAATTTTGTAGCATTGTGGATGTTGAGGATGCAAAATCGGTTCTTAGACTCGTTCCAATATGGTTTACAGCTTTGGGATACTCAGTAGTATATGCACAGCCTTCAACCCTATTCACTAAGCAAGCAACTACCATGGATCGTTACTTCATTTCCAGCTTTGAAATACCAGCTGCTTCACTTCAGCAATACTTTATTACCGTTTCCCTTATCATCTTTATCCCACTCTATGACCGTGTTTTTGTCCCAATTGCCAGAGCTATTACCAAAAAGCCTTCAGGCATATCAATGCTTCAGAGAATTGGAGTTGGATTGTTTTTATCTTTAACTTCCATAGTTTTTGCAGCTTTCGTTGAAAGGAAACGTCTGGAAACTGCTATAGAATACGGGCTGGTTGACAAGCCAAATGCAATGATCCCAATGAGTGCTTGGTGGTTGGCACCGCAATACGTGCTTGCTGGAATTGCTGATGTTTTCGCCATGATTGGTCTTCAAGAATTCTTCTATGAACAAGTACCTAGTGATTTGAAAAGTATAGGTCTTGCTATGTACTTAAGTATACTTGGCATAGGAAGCTTGTTAAGCTCGTTTCTGGTGTCGTTCATTGAGAATGCGACCAAAACACATGGTCAGGATGGTTGGTTTGCAAACAACTTGAATCGGGCACATCTTGACTACTTCTATTGGCTGCTGACAGGGATCAGTGTTGTTGGATTTGCCGCCTATATTTACTTTGCCCGATCGTACGTCTATAGGAGAAGAATCTATGCCTGAAATTCCATACTCCATGAGAATTATGGCAAGTTGAAGATTGCAATATTATTTATTTAGTGAAATGTTCAGTGCCACGTTATTCTTCTGATGTAGCGTTGTTTTGTTTTTTTCGCATCGCTCATTGTAGTTCACTAGTTTGTATGCCGGGAATTGAACCTGGCATTCAAATTTATACATAGTATATTTTCTATACGCGATTGAATTTAGAAGTCCTTGTTCTGTAAAGCTGTCGAAGATATTCATTTGTAAAAGCTTAGATAGTCATTTGTTTATCAGTTTTAACTGTTGTAGATCTACTATGTAATTCATGAATAAGTCACCTTGGAATACTACTGCAGTTTATCACAAAATGTAAAAGTTTTCTTGCTTGGACTTGCCAAGCCTTTTGAACTTTACACTGTCAATGCTTTTAAGTAGGTTTTTTTTTTTTTAAAAAAATATCTCTTCCACATATTCATTTGACTGAAAATAGTGCGCACCACTATACTTCTATAACTGAAAGGGCTTTAAGTTAAAGTGTGGCACCACAAGGACCACAACAGAAAGTACTTCAAAGATATTTTAAGTCATGTATCTAATAAAATTTGGTTGTTTAAGTTGATCTGGCTTTTCACATTTATATTTCTGCAAGAAGAAACTTTGATCAAAAGTGCAACATTATTTGACAACGAAATAAATCCCTCATTTGTAATAAATGTACTTTATAAAAAATACATGACAAAAAAATTTCAGATAATTTTGTATCAAATCAGGAAGATTGGGGAATAAAGAGTTGAGGAACAAGCTATATAAAATTCAGGTCATGTTTTTATAAAATCAACTCGGTTCAACTCGAAAACCAGATTTAGATATACAATTGTTAGATCTTATTTAAATGAAATCTCGTTTGAGCATGGTTTGTTAAACATAATTTTTCACTAGTTAAGTTATGTAGTTTCAATTAAGATAGTTTCACTTGCAGTATTATAGTTATGTTTTAATCTTATGGTATGTAGTTAGTTCTTTGCCATTTTATAGCTAATCTATAGGTCGAACACACGAAATATTGTCGTTTGGCGTTCTCCACTCTCAGAGAATAAATATAGCAATATGAACCATGGATCATTTTACAAGTTGCACCATAGTGCAATTTAACATCCACTTTTTTTTACGGGAGATGCGGGCCAAATTCGAAAATCTGAATATTTCCCTCATGTTTGCTTTAAAATATCGTTGCAAGCCTCAATATCAAAGACTTTGGGCATGTTTCTTGGCTTCTCGGGGAGATGAGCTTTGAGACTATGTTTTTTTGAATTTTTATTTTCTTAATTATGACAGTTTAATTGGGGTGGAACATGCATATTAGTCCATCTTTATTTATGTTTTACTAAGTAAAAATATTTATTTCAAGGTGAAAGTAAAAAGTGGAACCTTATATTTACCAAATAAAATATTATTTTTTAAATGTCTAAAAACACTCACTTAAAATTCAAAAAATTGGAATAGGTCATGTATAATTTATTGCCTCTTTCCTTTTGTTTAAGTCTAATAATTAGAAGTACATGTACAATAACATGTGCGTAAATTATCCTACAAATAGGAGCATTTTTCACTTTGCACCCTACAAAAAATTATAAATCAATTTGCACCCTATAAACAACTAGTTCATTTCAGATTGCACCCTCAATCATTTTCACCCCATTTAAGTCGTCTAGGTAAGGGTAAATTTGTCCATTCACAATATTAACCACTCAAATTTCTTCAAAAATAATATATGGGCAAAATTGACACATCGTCATAATAACTTAAAATAAAAAGGCTGAAAAATAGAAAACAAGTTTTATGGGTACCATATTATCAATTTCTCCTCTTTCTTCTTCTGATCTAGTCCAGTGCCGTCTTTTTCTTTTTTATGTTTGAAGAAAAATGTGTTGGGTGCTAAGAAAAGAGAATGAATTGTGTTTACCATATTCTCAATTTCTGATCTTATTTTCGTTTTGATTCTTATTTTCGTTGACAACTCTATTATACTTGTTTGTAGAATTAGTAACTATGCATAATTAGGAATAACTACATGCACATCCTCATAATTACTCTAGGTTAGTTTCAATGATTATATGAAAAGTGAAAAAGAAAAAAGCGGCACTTGCATCGACTTGAAGAAAAAAGATGAGAAATTGAGTAAACCCTAAGTCCCCATAAGATTTGTTTTCTATTTTTCAGTTTTTTTTAAATTATTATGGATATATGTCAATTTGGCCCATATATTATTTTTGGGGGGAAATTGGAGTAATTAATAATGTGAATGGACAAATTTACCCTTACTCTGGCAATTAAAATGGGCTGAAAATGGTTGAGGGTACAATCAATCTGAAATGAAATAGTGGTTTGTAGGGTGCAAAGTGGGATGATTTTTTTTGAAGGATTCAAAGTGAGATTAAGCCGTAAATATTAATAGATTTTAGTTAAAATATTAAAAACATTTGGCCCACAACAAACAAACCATCGATCAAAGGAAGAACATGATAAGGTGCAGATAAAGTGCACCCTTCAACTACTAAAAAAAATAGAACTCCCACTATAAGTATAAGATAGCAGTGTGTAAAGTAGAAATCACACACTCATATATATTTCTACCTCCGTCCAATAATATTTAAAAATGACTATCTCCACACCCACTGGAGACGAAATCGAGCTTCCTCTGCTTGAAGATTTCGTTCAGGATTGTGTCGATTACAAAAACCGCTCCTCCGTCCGATCGAAATCCGGTAGCTGGAAATCATCTGCTTTCATCATAGGTACACCATGTTTTTTTTATATTCACTAGTTATTCAATTTTAGAGATTTTGTGTTTGTTTAAATTTCTGGTGATTTTTCTAGGGGTTGGAGTTGCGGAGAGATTTGCATATTACGGAATAAGTTCGAATTTAGTCAGCTATTTGACTGGCTCAATGGGCCAATCTACCGCAGCGGCGGCGTCCTCGGTGAATGCATGGTATGGAACGGCGTCGCTTTTGCCGATTTTGGGTGCTTTTGTGGCGGACTCTTTCTCCGGACGATACCACACGATTATTGTTGCGTCTGTGCTTTACGTGTTGGTACGTTTTAATAATCTAGAAAATCTTTATTTGATTTGCTATTAATGCGTATAGTACAGTTTTGGTTGTATCTTAAACTCCTGTCAAAATCATCGTCAATTTGTGATTGGGAGCGTGTTCCGTGTCGTGTCGGTTATGTAAACATTTGAATCAAATAACAATTTTCTTTATGACAGAAAAGGGATTATTTTATTATGAGATACAAAAAAAACAATCTCATATAAGATTTTTAATCAGAACCGTTAAAATTAAGCAAGATGAAATCCGAACCACACGATTTTGTCCAATGTAAAAATGTTCAATTGGACCTCTTTTTGTTGTTGGACATATTCAAAATAATAATTTACTTTTATACCCCTACATAAATATGTTTTAACAAGTAAAAAATTTCATTTCTTCCTCTATCTTCTTCCATCTCTTTCTTCCAAACCACCTATCACCAGACCACCATTTCACCACCACCATGGAGCTCTATCTCTCCATTTCTTCCTCCATATCTCTCTATCACGGTGTGGCTATGCCCGACCATGTGACGGCCGGACCTATCAAGGCGAAGGCCAAATCCGATCGTCGTATGGTCGAACATGGCCATGACGAAGGTCAGATTTGGCCTCTGCATGGCCGAGTTCGGCCACGCGACGGCCAGATCCGGCCTCTGCCTGCGTGGCCGAGGCCAACCACGCGGCGGACGGTGCAGAAGCCGGACCTTGCCACTCGAAGGCGAAATCCGGCCTTCGCATGGCCGGAATATGGCCACAGAGGTCGGATCTGGCCTACGATGCCGGACCTGGCTTTGTGAAGGGGCGGCGGCGTTCATAATTAACGGTGGGATGATATTTCAAAAAAATATTAAATTACGGGACGAAATTCTCCAAGTTGAATAGTTTGAGAGGAAAATCCAAAATCAGTGATTAGTTTGGGACGATTTTTGCAATTTTGCCTTGTCATAATACTGTATTTAAGAAATACAGTTTCTCTAGTTATTCATGTAGGCATGAGAAGAGCTAATCATGTTTAATTATGGATCCACAGGGACTCGGCTCCTTGTCTCTATCAGCTTCACTTAACAAATTCAATTCTTCTGAATGTAAAATGGATGCAGCAAACAACAGTACTACATCATGTTCTCCACCTCAGCTACATGTCATGTTCTTTTTCTTCTCTTTATACTTGGTGGCATTAGCTCAAGGAGGACACATACCCTGCGTACAAGCTTTCGGAGCCGATCAGTTTGATGAGGAACACAAAAAAGAATGCAAAGCTAAAAGCTCATTTTTCAACTGGTGGTATTGCTTCTCTTCTGGAGGTATTTTGGTACCTCTCTTGGCTCTAACATATATTCAAGAGAATCTTGGTTGGGAACTGGGATTTGGGATCCCGGCTATTGTCATGTGCTTCACATTAATTGTATTCTTGGTCGGAACTCCCACCTATCGATTTCGTGTAAGCAAAGACGGAAGGAATCCATTTGTAAGGATTAGTCGTGTTTTCGTCAAAGCAGCGAAAAATTGGAGGGCTACCCCTTTAGTTCTATCTGTTGATGAAGAAGCTTTGGCAATTCTGCCACAGGAAAGCACTCAATTTAAGTAAGTTATACGTATATGAGTTGCTATATTTCCTTTTAGCAAGCACTCGATTTTTGTGTTTAGATTCCTCATCTAATATTACTTTTGATATGTAATAGGTTTCTTGACAAAGCATTAATCGCGCCTGATGGTTTAATTGAAGATGGGAAATCCTGTAGCATTGAGGACGTTGAAGACTCAAAATCAATTCTTAGGCTCGTTCCAATATGGTTTACAGCTTTGGGATACTCAATAGTATATGCACAGCCTTCAACTCTATTCACTAAGCAAGCAACTACAATGGATCGTCACTTCATTTCCAGCTTTGAAATACCAGCTGCTTCACTTCAGCAATACTTTATTACCGTTTCCCTTATCGTCTTTATCCCAATCTATGACCGTGTTTTTGTCCCAATTGCTAGAGCCATTACGAAAAAGCCTTCAGGCATATCAATGCTTCAGAGAATCGGAATTGGATTGTTTTTGTCTTTAGTTTCTATAGCTTTTGCAGCTTTAGTTGAGGAGAAGCGCCTAGCAACTGCTATAGAATATGGGCTAGTTGACAAGCCAAATGCAATGATCCCAATGAGTGCTTGGTGGTTGGCACCTCAATACGTGCTTGCTGGAATTGCTGATGTTTTCACAATGATTGGTCTTCAAGAATTCTTCTATGAACAAGTACCCTGTGATTTGAAAAGTATAGGTCTTGCTATGTACCTTAGTATACTTGGCATAGGAAGCTTGTTAAGCTCGTTCCTTGTATCGTTTATTGAGAATGCGACTACAAAACATGGTCAGGATGGTTGGTTTGCAAACAACTTGAATCGGGCACATCTTGATTACTTCTATTGGCTGCTGACAGGGCTCAGCGTAGTTGGATTTGCGGCCTATATTTACTTTGCCCAATCTTACTCCTATAGGAGAAGATCCCATGCCTGAAATTCCATATGCCATGAGAATTATGGCATGTCGAGAATTGCAATACTATTTATACTGTGAATATTTCTGTACTATGTTATTATTCTGATATGGCGATGTTTCTTTTTTCTACTTCGCTCATTGTACGTAGTTTGAATGCTGGTAATTGAAGCCGGCATTCATGATTATACTAGTGTTGTTTCACTAGAATGAAATTGGAATAAAATATTGATTGTGTTATTTGTTGTTATGTAAAGATGTAAGAAGTTGAAATATGAGTCATTTGTTCATCAGTTTGAGTGTCATAAATTCTTACTTTGTAATTCTTAAGTGGTCAGTCATCTTGGAATACCATTGCAGTTTATCTCAAAATAGCAAAATTTGTTGCTTAATTGGAACCGGAAGTTCCATATCTTTCCGACTATTATAGGAAGTAGATTTGATACAATGACTGATGTAATGATTAGTTTCGTTTCTTCAAAAAAATAATCACATGCTACTGTGTGGACATGAGAGGCACATGCTAATGTGTGGGTTGTTTCGTCATTTAAAATCAGAGGGAAAAGTGCAAAATTGAAGTTTAGGAGAAAAGTGCAACATAGGTGCAAGTTCAAGGAGATCCATTCTGAGTCTAGACTTTGTGAGATTTCAATCGAATATTTTTATTTCTTAAATTCCTCTGTTAATTCTTAAATTCTGTTTAAAAGAGTGTTTTTTTTTTCTAAATCATGGCTGAGGAAACCAAGAAGACAACTGAAGAAGTCGTGGTGTCTGAAACCGGCGGCGATGGAGGAAGAGGCAAAACCTGAAGAAAAGAAGAAGAATAACAGCCAAAAACTGAATAAGAAGAAGAGCCAAAAACTGAAGAGAGAATAGAATCTTAAATGGTACTACAAGCTCTAAATGTTTGGCAAGAAAGGTGCAGAATGGATTTTAATAGACAGAAATATTTTGGCACCAAAAAATGGAATTTTCTCCAACTTCAAGAGGGAAATAATTTATATTGGGTACAATCATGGACGGATCCAGCTTGTTTTTGAGGGGGCCCTGGCCCCCCAAGAATTTTGAAAAAATTAATTTAGTACTATTATTTTATAGGTAGTTCATATTAGTCATCTAATCTTTTAATACTAATTAAATTTCATCCACAATTTATAAGCTATGGTTGTGATTGAAACTACAAAGAAGTATATAGTGTAACATTTAATTGATTGTTTGATTCGTCTGATATTAACGTTTCGTGTTACAACCATAATAATCAAGCGATCAATAATGAAGTTGTTCAAAAATATGCGTAGAAATGGAAGATCAATACCTTGTGTGGATTGTCTGATTATTTACATTGAAAATAAATTTGTTGAGATTTTTGGTACTATTCTTAGATGAATTTTATGAAATGTGAGAACGTCGTGTAGAACTTCGATAATTTTTTTACTAAATTGCTTAAGAATTTTGAATTCAATGTATCTTTTAGTAATATTTTATTCTTAAACAAATAAAATATATCAAATATCATTGTCAATTAGTTTCGATGGTGATTAAACTCGGCCCCCCAACTCTCCAATCCTGGATCCATCCCTGGGTACAATACAAAGATATATTTATGCTCTGACGTCTGAACTATCTAATTTCTTGATTTTCCATGTGATATTCCCAAAAGGCATCCAAGGTTCAAATAGAACATGCAAAAACACATGCGCATATAAATAATTAAAACATCAAAAACAATTTGGCCCACAGCAGTTAAAAAAAAGAAACTTGTACAAAGATGGATGATAAGGTGCAGATATCACTCACTAACTCCCACAATAATAATAATAAAAATAATAATCTTTGACTAAGAAAATGTCTATCTCCACACCCACCGGAGACGAGATCGGGCTTCCTCTTCTGGAAGATTTTGTTCAGGACTCGGTCGACTACAAAAACCGCCCCTCCGTCCGATCAAAATCCGGTTGCTGGAAATCATCTGCTTATATTATAGGTACGCCGTACGTGTTTCTCTTCATTCAATTTTAGTTTCCTTTTCTTTTTTTTTTTTTTTTTTTTTTTGTTAAAATAAAATTTCAAGTGATTTTAATTTGTAGGGGTTGGATTTGGGGAGAGATTTGCATATTTCGGAATAAGTTTGAATTTAGTGAGCTATTTGACTGGTTCATTGGGCCAATCTACCGCATCGGCAGCGTCTTTGGTGAATGCATGGTTTGGAACGGCATCGCTTTTGCCTATTTTGGGTGCTTTCGTAGCCGACTCTTTCACCGGCCGATACCTCACAATTATAGTTGCGTCTGTGCTTTACGTAATGGTACGTTTTAATAAATTAGAAAATTTGGACGAGCCTAGTTTTAATTTTTTTCAAATCAAGAAAAAAAAAATTAGCCCTTTTTATGTTATATAATATCATATATTTATGATTAATATTTAACTTATTTATTTATTAATTATCATTATTTGATCAAAAATAAATTATGGCTTTAAATAGTTCTAATAAAATATAAAATGATTATTGATTTAGTCATTAAATTTTATTAAATTTGTTCTAAAATAAGATTACAAGAACATTATTTAGTTCATTCCATCATAGTAGTTTTCATGTCCAGTTTATCCGTCATTCATCGATGACACATGTTTCATCCGTTTCTTCACAAATTTCATCCAAACTTTCATCAGTTTCACGAGCATCGAGCATTTAATCTTACTAGTTTCACCAGTTTTTCCACCAATTTCTCCAATGTTCACCAATTTCATCCGAAGTATCATCGATTCATTTGTTTTCACTTTTTAATTTTTTTTACCAGTTAATATATTTATTTTAGCGATTTTTCTGCTTTTTTATCGATTATAACATTTTTCATTGTTACCCATTTTTCGTCATTATTTTTTCAATTTAAACCATTTTCATCAATTTCTCCTTGTTTTTGTATGTTAAAGTTTAACCCATTTTCACCTATTTCACATTAACTTTTCATTGATTAAGCATGTTTTCACCGAATTTAAGCTTTTTTTACTCATTTTTACCCTTTTTCACCAACTTTATCCGTTTTCATTTGTTTCTTTACAAATTTCACTCAAATTTTCATCGATTCATATGTTCTCACTGTTCAATTTTTTTTTGGTATATATTTTTTTTAGCGATTTACTCCTTTTTTTATCAGTCATAATATTTTCTTTGTCCCATTTTTGGTCGATCTCTTTCGTTTTTTTTTTTTTTTTTAAAACCATTTTCATATAGATTTCACCAGTTAAACTCTTTTTGAACTGATTTCACTTGTTTTACCATTTAACCCCTTTTTACCTATTTTTCATGTTTTTCACTGATTTCACGTGTTATTCACATGAATTTTTCATTGATTAAATATACTTTTACCGACTTTACGTTTTTACCGATTTTAACATTTTTTCATCGCTGAATTTTCCTGGTTTCATCATTTTCTTATAAATTTCACTCGAATTAATTTTCATCGATATCACATACTCTCACCAACTTTACCTTTATTTTAACCGATTTTACTCGTTGTCATCCATTTTTCACGAATTTTATCCAATTTTTTTATTGATTTCAAATGTGTTTGCGATTTCACATGCATTTTTTTATCGGGTCTGCCGTTTTATGACCAACTTCACCAGTGTTCACCAATTCACTCGGACTTTCATTGATTTTAAATCTTTTTCATTGATTCCTATATTTTTTTATTGATTTCAACAATCTTCATCGATTTTACCAGTTTTTTACCAATTTTACTCATTTCTCACGAAATATTTCCATGAAAGTAAAGGTTATGCATGTCTTGATATTCTTTATATTTTGCTTCTCTAGCCAAATAAACTTTCAATACTTAGCTAAGTTATAAGCATTTTCAGTTCATTTATTGGCAAGATGCGATTCTGTTTTAACTTTTCATTTTTAGTTTTTTTCTTCTTCTATATAACAAAATGATATTTAAGATAATTTAATTTTAAAAAATTTTAGAGGATTGTATATGTATATTTTACTAAATCTTTCAAGGATACAAATAACATATTTTTACTTAAAAATAATTTTACATATATATTTTAGGAGCTATTTAATATAAACAGTATTTTTTTCTTATGTTTTTTTTTATTTCTTATATGAGAAGAATGCTGAAATTATAAAAGTTGATGTAAAAGATAATTTCTAAATTGTAGGAGTTAATGTCGGAGATAAGTATAATGAGATTCCATGTCTAATTATACATTTACCATAATTAATAAAAAGATTCCATGTCTAATTATTATATATTAACATATTTACCATTTAATTAAATATCACTTTATAACTCAAATAAGGGTATATTAGTCTTAAAAAAAAAAAATTATTCACATTTTTATAATAAGTATAGACTAGTTTTTAATTGGGGGGAGGGAAGAGGCGAAAAATGGTACTCTTGAGTTAACTTACGATTATTGACAAGTTTACCCCAATTTTTTCGAGTTTGAAAATTTAATCCACTATGAATAAAAGTTGGGGATTTTGACTAAGACTAATAATTGCGTATTTTGCAAT
This sequence comes from Penstemon barbatus, assembly GCA_003313485.2. Taxonomy (NCBI): domain Eukaryota; kingdom Viridiplantae; phylum Streptophyta; class Magnoliopsida; order Lamiales; family Plantaginaceae; genus Penstemon; species Penstemon barbatus. Next base: position 19,976,219 of record CM064881.1, read on the forward strand.
TAAAATTTAAAAATTGTATATTTTGATTATTTTTGAAAATTAATAATTACATATTTATCCCAAAAATTAGAAGTGAGCATTTTAACCGAATAATAAAACTAATCATTGCATATCTACCTCGCAAATAAGGAATTGAATATTTTGACTGAATAGTAATCATTTATTCCATGAGGTCAAATATGTAATTAGATAAATTGTTCGATTAAAATTTCCCAATTAGTCACGAGACACGCACATGATTACAATTTTGCAATTGAGCCAAAAATGGATTTAAGTTAGACCTTAATTCGCTTCTTTTTGTGCTCTGGTGTATTAGCTAAAAATGTTTAAGCTCGTATTGATAAGAAAGTAGGTAGAAGTATTTATTTACAATTCAAACAATTCATCCACATGAGATTGGGGTGTTCCAAGCAAATTTTTCAGCCCAAAAAAAAATTGTTAACTTGTCAACGAACGTTGATTAGGGTACTTGTTTAGTCTTTTCCGTGTGTATGTAAATTTTGGGGTAAGAAATATACTTTAACTTTACGAGGGAATTGCACTTCTCATACCAAACTACTATCTACTTTAAATATTTGGTGTCAAATCTTAAAAAAAAAATATACATTTAATACCAACATTGAAAGAGTTTTTTCACATTTCCTTTCTCCGTCAATTTTTTGGGGGCCAAAAATTGTGTTCTTTATAGAGCTGGAAAGATATTGACGATAGTTTTCTAATGGTATAAGTTTCAGTTCATGAAAAGCAATAAATAATTTCCAAAATTAAAATATATCTCATATCTACAAGGAATCTTGCTCAATAATTTTCAGATATGATATAGGACATAAGCATGTTATGGTAAAAAAATTGGAACATATTTTAAGCATACAAAAATCACCATTAAAGCTCAAGCAAATCTTAAAAAAGTCCTTCAATTTTGACATTAAATGTATATTTTTTTAAGGTTTGATACCAAATATCTAAAGTAGGTTAAAGTTTGGTATAAAAATTACAATTCCCTCTTAACTCCCTCTTAACTTTTAACTTTGGATACACACAAGCCCTTTTGGTCTGATCTCATTCTCAGACATTGAATTTTCGGAATTAAAATCTCTAAAAATGCGTTCTTTATATTTATTTAAAATTTCAGAATAATATTAGATGATTTACTCATTTTCTGATAATAACTCTACCTTTTTAATAATAACAAATTATATTCTTCCATCTCAAATTCGTTCGATATTGTTAAATAACAAATCAAACTTTCAAGAACTTATACAAATTGTCATAGTCACACCAAAAAAAAAAAAAAATACTCTTGTAAAATTGAAATAAAAATGAAATTTTTTCTAGCAAATCAAATACATTTGTTTGTGCTTGAGTATGATCATGTAGGGTATACAGTCACTGGATTATCTCATATTCTTATTGGAGTATTTCTGTAAGAGAGAAGTATTTGTCATAATATTTTGGGAAATAATACAATTTCTCTAGTTTATTCATGTAGGCATGAGAAGAGCTAATCATGTTAAATTATGGATCCACAGGGACTCGGCTTCTTGTCTCTATCAGCTTCACTTAACAAATTCAATTCTTCTGCATGTAAAATGGCTGCAACAAACAACAGTACTACATCATGTTCTCCACCTCAGCTACAACTCATGTTCTTTTTCTTCTCTTTATACTTGGTGGCATTAGCTCAAGGAGGACACACGCCTTGCGTACAAGCTTTCGGGGCTGATCAGTTTGATGAGGAAGACCAAAAAGAATGCAAAGCTAAAAGCTCATTTTTCAATTGGTGGTATTGTTTCACTAGTGGTGGTCTTTTGGTACCTATCTTAGTTCTGACATACATTCAAGAGAATCTTGGTTGGGTACTTGGATTTGGAATCCCGGCTGTTGTAATGGCCTTCACATTAATTGTGTTCTTGGTCGGAACTCCCATCTATCGATTTCGTGTAAGCAAAGATGGAAGGAATCCATTTGTAAGGATTAGTCGTGTTTTCGTCAAAGCAGCAAAAAATCGGAGGGCTGCCCCTGTAGCTTTATCTGTTGATGAGGAAGCTTTGGCAATTCTGTCAAAGGAAAGCACTCAATTCAAGTAAGTCTTTGAGTTGCTATCTTTCGATCTTTTCGGTAAGCACTCAATCTTGTGATTAGCTTCCTCGTCTAATATTACTTTTGGTTTGTAATAGGTTTCTTGACAAAGCATTAATCGCGCATCATGATGTGTCAATTGAAGATGGCAAATTTTGTAGCATTGCTGACGTTGAAGATGCAAAATCGATTCTTAGGCTCGTTCCAATATGGTTTACAGCTTTGGGATACGGAATAATATATGCACAGCCTTCAACTCTATTCACTAAGCAAGCAACTACAATGGATCTTCACATCATTTCTAGATTTGAAGTACCAGCTGCTTCACTTCAACAATACTTTATTCTCATTACCCTTATCGTCTTTATCCCAATTTATGACCGAGTTTTTGTCCCAATTGCCAGAGCTATTACCAAAAAGCCTTCAGGCATATCAATGCTTCAGAGAATCGGAATTGGATTGTTTTTGTCTTTAGTTTCCATAGTATTTGCAGCTTTCGTAGAGAGGAAGCGTCTTGCAACTGCTATAGAATACGGGTTGGTGGACAAGCCAAATGTCATGATCCCAATGAGTGCCTGGTGGTTGGCACCTCAATATGTGCTTGCCGGAATTGCTGATGTTTTCGCCATGATTGGCCTTCAAGAATTCTTCTATGAACAAGTATCATGTGATCTGAAAAGTATAGGCCTTGCTATGTACCTAAGTATACTTGGCATAGGAAGCTTGTTAAGCTCGTTTCTCGTATCGTTAACTGAGAATGTGACTACACGACATGGTCACGATGGTTGGTTTGCAGATAATTTGAATCGGGCACATCTTGATTATTTTTACTGGTTGCTGACAGGGATCGGTGTAGTTGGACTCGCGGCCTACATTTACTTCGCCCAGTCTTACGTCTATAGGAGAAGATCCCATGCCTGAAACTTCACACTCCATGAGAATTATTTAGTACCATACTACTTTGTAAAATGTTTATTACATGGAATTTTCTGCTAAGTTTTTTAGATTCTCACCTGGAATTTTTCACTTCACTATATTTAATTTAATGACTGATATAAAATAAATGAAGGAAAACCCACCCCCAAGCCGCTCCGCTTCAAACACAGGCTGCCGGGACTGGATTCGATCTACACTATTCAGTTCTTTTGAGTTGTTTTCAGAAAACGAATAAAACAAGCCCAAAATGACTTCATGGACTGAGGATCCATTCTGGATTGGCCTATAACAAAAAAAGCCTTCAGGCATAAGTGAATTAAATGTGCATGTGTAATAATGCAATATTCTAGGCCAATCAAATCGTGGCTTCAAATAGAACAATCGCGTTTCGGCCCAAGAGTTGCGGCCCACCGGTCAAAACTGTATACAATTCTTCGGTGAGTTGATAATAAAATTGGCATTAGCTCATTCTAAGGATAATGAACATTACATTGTGTGAAGTTCGTGTCCATTAGACGATGGACATTATTGTGTATCTCGTCTTTGAAGTACTAACCCTAAAATAAATCAATTAAACGAGTATGTAAAATGGCATAAAGCTTGTTTACATGATTAGTCGGCACATATTCAGTCCATTGGATTTGATACTCTATCATTTTCATTAATCTTTATCCCTGAATGTTAACAAGTCAATGTAAATAAATTTTGAAGTATATATGATGACAAACTAATGGAGAGCTAGAAAACTTTAAGGAATAAGAAATATAATATCATGGGGGAGTTGAGTTTGTCCTAGTTGAAGACCTGTAAAATATTTTTATATGGGCTAGCAGGCGTGGTATATTTTTTCTCAACTCGATCTAAGGCTACCTTTTAAAAACATTAATTTGCAATAATTGTCATCAAATACTATGCACAACTTGCCTTTCATTCATATGTATACTTAAATTAAATATGAACGAAATTCTAACAAGTTTGCAAAAACTGTAAATTTTTTAGTTATGTTGAGTCACTATATATAATTAGAGTTCGATAGATCTGATTTAAAAAAGATCTATACGAATTCTATTTTAAATTCAATTACTGAATAGTATATATGTAGAGGTACTACTTTGAATTTTGAATTTGAATCCCATTGTGTGGCAAAATTATTTTATCCACAACCAAGTCATGCTTTGTCCTATAGGGACCAATTTACGAACTTTATTAGTTAATAATACTGTATTAGCTTTTAAATAAGCTGGTGTGTTTGGTCTTTGGTTGGCAGTTGAAGAAAGCAATTGGGTAGGGACAAATGACAATGGACGTGACAAGCTTTGAATGAAACTAATTATGGAAAGCAAGCCGCTTGTGGACAGGACTAATCGTGCCACCCAAACTCAGCCCAATTGGGAAACATTGAGGCCCCCCGGCCTCTTTAGCCTATATCTGTTGTAAATCAAATTCTAAGAATGGATCAAAACTTTTATTTTTTCTGTTGAAAATATTGAAATTTTTTTGTTTTTGGATCAAACAAAATAAAAATAAAATATAATTTCGAAACTATTTATTTATTTAAAACTCTTATTGTTTCTAATTTAGTAATTTATTCTACAATTTTTTTTTAATATATCTGAAATATTTTTAAAAAGTTTCCAATATTTGACTGTTCGATATATACATTGGATACAAAAAATTTATCCATGATTCTAAGCTCAAATTAAATGGGAAACATCGATCATACTAATTCTAAAACAAATAGTGCTTATTAGTGTTTCAAGTGAAAGTGTAGTGGAGTTAGATCGTTTGAGTTGGCAATATGGAGAACAACTCAAATCTAAGTATTTTTATTTACTAGAACTGGTTTGTATTTAAATTAGTGAGATCAATCTTTGATTTTATTCATTAGTACTGATGTGTCCAAATTTTGTACCCGAGGACAATTAAGAGATTACACTAAGTTGCATAAATAAGAGATTTGTAACGTCTTTATCATAAACTCTTGTAACGTCTGTAACGTCTTTGTATTTATTACTTGTAACGTCTTTCCTGAAAAGACTATTATACCCCTGTACCTACCTATAAATAGGTCGCCCTATTTACGAACAGAGGGAAGAAGAACTAAATTCACTATTACAATTACTATATAAATTTTCTCTTGATAAGTGTGCAGACCTTATTTTATTATTGTGATGTTGTTATAGATCGAAGGGCTTATTCCATTTTTGCCCTGAACATTTTTATACAACATCATAATTGGCGCCGTCTGTGGGAAACGACTGGCCTGCATCACCGTCAAGAGAGAACAAAAAAAAAATCTATGGTTCCACCAAAAATTCCTCTAATCACAAATTCCACCCACTTTGTATCGACACAGTAATTGTACAAGTCCAACTTTGAGAAATGAAAGCCGAAATCTGAATTTATAAAAGCCTACAACAAATTAATTTCTCCAACAATACCACCAGGCCGCCGATTCATCTGTCGACCAATTTCCCAAAAATTAAACTGCAATTTTAGAATTTTGAGCTATTACAAAATAGCTCCAAAGTGGCATCCAGAAAATGGTGCAAAGTTGTCATTGGAGTATCTCAAGATAGCAAAACTACACAAAGGAGGTAAAATTTAAATTTTGTGTCTTCCAATTAAAATTAAATTATATTATTTATTTACGGACACATGAAACCAATATTAAATGAATCTCTAAAACTACAAACGGTAAACCGATGGTCTCTTCGCGATCAAAAAGGGTAAATTGATCATCCCTAAAAAAGTAAAGGGTAAATCGATCATTGTTCAACGATCAAAAAAGGGTAAATCGGTCATCCCTAAACGATCGAGGGTAAATCGGTCATCTCTAGAGATCAAAAAAGGGTAAATCGATCATTCCTCCGCAAAATGCTAGGGGGTCAATTGGTCATCCTTCAACGATCAAAAGGGGTAGTCCGGTCGTCTCTCGGCACCAAAAAAAAAAAAAAAGACAACAACGGCATCGACGATAGAATACTATCAAAATCAAAATCAAAATGAAAATAGCGTGAATCAAGTTACACTTGTGGCTGAAATTATATTTATTTTTACTACATTTACTTTCAAGTGATAATATTTAACCACACAAATTTGTGTTTTACATGCAATTATGGCTTTGGGAGGCAAATTTTGACAAAGAGATATCTCAAAGAAGAATATATACTCCATATAAGAAAGAGCAGCTAAAGAAACGAATCATCCCTACTATTCACCAAATTTACAGGGGGAGCGTGTCTAAACACTGTACTCTTTTTCCTTCGTCCAAGTTTTTATCCCAATGGATTTTTCTTGGCAAGGTTTTAACGAGGCAGTGTTACATGCTTATTTATCACATATGGAGGTATGGAGTAGGTGGCTACAATGCTCAGATACTTGAATCAAGTTTCGACAATAAATGCTCACGCAATTATTCCCGAAACTGGGGGGCAATATGATGTGTCCAAATTTTGTACCCGAGGACAATTAAGATATTACACTAAGTTGCATAAATAAGAGATTTGTAACGTCTTTATCATAAACTCTTGTAACGTCTGTAACGTCTTTGTATTTATTACTTGTAACGTCTTTCCTGAAAAGACTATTATACCCCTGTACCTACCTATAAATAGGTCGCCCTATTTCCGAACAGAGGGAAGAGGACTCGAATTCACTATTACAATTACAATGCAATTTTTCTCTCGATATAAGTGTGCAGACCTTATTTTATTATTGTGATGTTGTTATAGATTGAAGGGCTTATTCCATTTTTGCCCTGAACATTTTTATACAACATCAAGTACATAATAGATTTAATAAATAAGAGATAGATAACAAATATATCAAACTCGATTAAATTTTTTTTTTTTTTTTTTATCAAATCCAAGAAGTCTCAATTCTATTTCGTTCTAGAAGTGAAAAAAAATCTTGATTTGATATATTTTCGACTCGTTAAATGTAAATTTTGCGTGAAATTACATATGAACATAGTCAAAGCTAATAATACCTAAATCACAGTCTTGAAATATTGTATGTCGATTCGTTAAAAAACATGGATACATGTTGATTTTTTTGTTAGTATGTTATGTGTGTATAATTTGTCCATAGTCCTATTCTAGCCCACAAGGACTCCATGTTGATATATTTTTTATAATTATCCTGATATAAATTAAACATTAAAGGGTCAATGTCATTTCATATATAATATCCATGCCAAATGAAATATCCTTAATTTCTTTATCAGTTTAATTTTTTGTCACCATCACTTGTCGAATTAGGAAGATAAGTACGGCGAAGTGAGCTTATCTTTTCTTTAAGATATTTTAAAAAATAGTAAGTGATTTTTATCCTTAATTTGGGGGTTGTTCTTTTTGCAAATGACGTTGCAACTTAATTTGAGTGACGACATCAAATGATTGAGGGTACATGTGGTTTAGGGACTTTTGAAGAAATATTGGCATTTAAGTATTTAACTTATAGATTCTAACTCTGTCCGGACTTTAAAATTTATCAAACTAAAATATTATTCAAGTCTTTAACTCTGTCCGGACTTTAGAATTTCTCAAAATAAAGCAAATGCATTTTTGTTTTTAATTTTACATTAAAAAAAATACATGTAATCTATCTCGGTCCCATAATATTTAATCCATTGCTATGGTTGTCAACTTAAATAATTTTAGAAGTATTATAACTAACTTATCAAGACTAACATTTATGTCATTAAATATTGATAAATTTAAGCATCCAAAATGGAAATTTTCTGAAAGTGCCGATGAGATAGAGGTAAATTAAGTTGAGGCTCCATGACCTCTTTCATGAGTTCACCTCCCACTAGTGTAGATACAAATTTATCTAATTTAATACTAATCTTTGTAATTAGTTTATCTTTATATTTTAATTTCAGTGAAATAGAATCAAATAGATTAATTTCTGATATGTTGATTGATGTAATTATGTATTCACCGTCTAAAAAAATTAAGTGTGTCGTGTTGTGGAAAATTGAGTAAAAAAAACCGGACATAGGAAATTTTATTTATATAAAATTAGATAATTGATCTCAAGCTAATTTGAAATTTATGAATAAGTATTTGAAATCATATCTTTTATGAATATGGATGTGTTTTAATGTTTAAGTAACATAAATCTCACTAGCAAATCTATTAAGCAAACCAACTGGTCCGGCACATCTCGGACCTAATTGGATTGACCGTGACTTTTTTTTACGTAACTCATTTAATCCGTCCCATTTTAAATAGTTGAGCAAGGTCCAATTCATTCATTTGTGCTGTAACTCCTAGAGGAAGATTAGTATTACAATTAAATTTTCCTATATTAAAAATAATTTAAGACAACATATTTGAGTTATCCGTTCCCAGTTGGTTCTCATGTCAGTTAGCAATGAAAGCAAATTCAAATATCTATTTTCTCAAGATTCATGTATAGAATATGAAACCTTTTACTTAATAAGGCTACTAATTAATTCAAAGGAGACCCACTACCACTCAATAGAAAAATCTCAAATAGAAAAGAAAAGATGGAGACATGAAGTAGTAAAATTCAAAGGTGAAGATGAGATGAAATTTTCATTTGCGTGCCGTATTAGGAACCGCATTGACTTATACTATGAGTTATTAATCAATCTTGATTCCACAGTTTCAAAGTTTCACCGAAATTGCATCACGGTTTAAGGCATTTTTTTTGCTTAATTCAGCAAAACAATCATGATTCATACTAACTAGTAGGTATAACAATTTGAAAGATAATGTTCACAATGAGATAATAACGGGTGAAAAAAATGCCTTTACACAATAGTCAGCATCTTCAATATAAAGTTTTGGGTTTTTGTCCCTTTCTACTTGATAAATACTCAATTTTTTGGTAGACAATTTGTATTCATTTACTCCATTATTTGGCCATATATATAAGATTATGTTTGTACCCAAAAAAAATAAATAAATAAGGTTATGTTAGAATTATATTGCAAGTAATTTTTCAGCATATTTTTACCACATATTGAATTACCAACTCATCTAAAAGCATTGTTAGAGAGAGAAATCATTTAATATATATCGCTTAACACGCTCCTCACGTGTAGGCGGTATTCATTTACTCAAGTCTTAACACGTGTAATTTAGAAATGGGTGGCGGAGGGATTCGAACACAAGACCTCTTTTGGCATGAGCTCTGATACCATCTTGAATGAGCAACACATCTAAAAACTTAAGCTATTGAAGAGAGGAATCATTATATATCACTTAACACCACACAAACAAGAGAGAAAAGAGAGAGGCAAAATAAGCTTCGATTTTTCGACCATTCTGAATTTATACCTATTTCGGGTTGTATTGAACACTAGTATTTTTAATTGGTGATAGTGAAATATTTTATGGATACAAATATATAAATTACATATTCTTAACTTTAAAGACTTTCATACTTCATAGAACATACAAATATGTATAAAAAAAATATTTTTCAAGAATATTCAAGTCTTAGACATGACTTAATTTCTTTCAATTTGTGCTGAACATATTATATGAGGACCTCTTCTAGAAATATTCGAACTCAAGTAAAGTTAAAAAGGTGGAACCCCATCACAACAAACATTAACAGAAATTTAATGAAAAAAAATGCAAGTCGATCAAGCCTTCGAAACTCCGCACGACAAGATTGTAATTTAGACCTTTTATCTTTTAAGTAACTTATCACTTAAGTTAAAGAATCTACACTTACGATGTTTTAAACCTTTTAAATTTTGCAATTAATTATATATGTAGGAGTATTTATATAATTTTCTGAAATTTAGTTAAATTACTTGGTCGACCACCATGATAGGATTAAAGAATTATCAAACGGAAAAGTTACTAGAAAAAACTTCAATTCCTCGATTTTCTAAAATCTTCTTAGGCTTAAATTATGATGGTGGCTCATATTCAGTCGAGATTACAAAGCTCAATGTTGTTCACTTTTTACAGTTGCTGAAGAGAGGGGTAGGTTGGGATTATTAGTGTGCTTAGGGAGACAATGAGGGGGGGGGGGGGGGGGGGGAATCATTCGGCTCTGGGACGAAGGCTTTAGCAAAAAATTGGGATAGGTTACAATCATCGAGGCTGAGCTTATGGCGGTAAGAGAGGGACTTAAAATAGCTTGGAATAGACGCTTAGAGAAACTATTAGCGGTGGTCCAATTGATTAAGAAGGCAGACACGAACATTCACCCATTGAGAAACATTATTGAAGATTGTACATATGTAGAGGAGGAAACATATGTGCAGATGAATTGGTAAGAAGGGGCACGACAATGAATCACCACCAGAATGATTTGTGGAGATACTCTCCGAAGACGCCATTAATTAAGTGGATAGTATGCTTAAGGAAGAAAAGAAAAAGGGTGGGATTATTACCATGTTCTGGGTTCCTGGTGATTGGAAGGAGGACTTACAATAGGTTTGTCCTTCTTTCTGTATTAAAAGACTGGACAAT